>OX103947.1:6688915-7029646 GCA_944470405.2 Schistosoma mattheei
TTAAAATGATCAAAATTCGAACTATTAAAACACTCATCCTGAATATAGTATACTATTAAAGTAGTATATAATTCCCAAAAGATAAACAAATCATTAACAAAAAGGAAACTATTATTCATTATGATTTAATTAACTACAGAATGCTAAAAACTAAAAAGTGTGATTCCCACATTTACCATAATCAAATTCAAATGGGAAAACAATTATTCGAAATTATCAGTTAAAATCTAATTAGTATCAGAGGGGGTTTTGTGGAAATTGCAGCAATTTCAACAGTTGAGATCATGAGTCAATTGAAGCTAGACCACCATGGAAAACCTAGAAGCACTGGACGGCCGTTTTGCCCTGTTGTGGGACTCATCAGCAGTGCCCGCCCATGACCCCGCCTCGCGGGGTTCGAGCCCAGGACCCATCAGTCTCGCGCCATGCGCTTAACCAACTAGATCAGAGCTGGCCGGGATCTAACGGTGTTAATGTCTAATCTAATTGTTTTATTTAGGAATTTATCAATCCAAAAGGTAATCATAATTATGCAATGAGAAATTGGATGGTTAAATAGTACACACCAAGAATAATGAAAATATTAAAAAATTATTATATTTACAGTTACATAATATACTCTTGTGGGTCAGGATAATTTTACATTAGTTTTTAGGAGGACCGGACACCATCCAGACTTTCGCGTGACAACCTAAACCCGTTTAACAGGAGAGCCAGACACCTCCGAGGATTAACCCGAGCAGTACAGCTCAATCCCACTTGCAGGAGAGCCAGACACTACCCAGGCTTAAAATTTGTAGCCCAAATAGTACGGCTTAATCCCGCTTCACAAGACAACCAGATACCATATGTGCTTTAATGCTACAATCTGAATAGTACAGCTCAATCCTGTGGAGCAACCACACAGGTACCAAACACCCTGGTGGATCATTCATATACACATTTACCTCACATGTATAATTGTTCCGATCAATGATCGCATGAATCAATTATGCACAGAACGAACAGGTCAAAGTTGACCTATTCCGCTTACACGACAGTCAAACTCATTAATATTAGCAATAGCGACATGCCTTATAATGGCTCTTAAGAACACTGAAAATCAATCACCACTATGAATGAAATCGGCTAACCAGCAAACCAATTTTTTGCATGAACATTCAGCAAAACTTGCCAAAGCAATACCGAACCATCCACAATATCAATGGCGAACCTCCAGTTTCATCTGAGACCTTCAGCTCTACATAGCAGTATAGCTTAGACTGCATAGAACATAAATGTACGGTAGTAAACGAAATAACCCAGCCTGAAGTGTTAAGGCTTAAAGAACGTATCATATGTGACCCTGAGTTCCATATATATATATATATATATATATATATATATATATATATATATATATATATATATATATATATAATATATATATATATATATATTATATATATTATATTAAAAGATTATTACTAAACGTTTATATTCATAATGTATGATATGATTTTGTTACAAATAAAGTGGAAAGAATTCCATCAGAAAAAAAACAAACAAACAAACAAAATAGTTTTATATTCTTATCAAATAGGTTCAATAGTGAAGGGATTTGTTTTCGGATACGTTAATGTTAACACAAATGTTATAAATATTATTCAACATTGATATGGTTGACTGATTTTATATGATACTCTTTTGAAATATATACAAATTAGAAAAAAACTATCAAAAGTTTCTATGATAATGATGATGACGATGTTATATCTTCTTGACAATTATCGGTATAACATATGGATTTATAATGATCATTAGAATGATGCTTTAAAAATTGTTTATTATTTGTTTTAAGTAAATCTGCTTCCCATACATCTTGAACTAAACGATAAATTGCCATTGATGCACGAGCATCTTCAATTGAACAATGTTCAGCATTTTGAATATTAATGCCTATATCAATAAGTAGTTGTAAGAAAATATGAAATAGATCATTCTTGGAAGAAAGAAAAAAAACGACAACCTCAGTTTAATGAAAAAGTTATTGAAATTAAATAAATATGAAAGATGTACACACATATACCAATATGAGATTGACAACAAAGACAATCTTTAATATTAATGAGAAGAATCAAAATAACCAATAAAAAAATGAATTAAAACTTCAGCCCCATTTCATAAGCTAATGATTATCTGGACTCATTAGTTAAGTAGATAAAGCGATAGTATTTGAGGCTAACGGTACTGGGTTCAAATACCGTAATGAACATGAACTCTAAGATGCAGGTACATTCAGCTGACGAGTCCCAAATAGGCTGAAACGTACGTCTTAGATTCCATTGCTAGCCATTTTCTAAAAATAGTTGTATACAAAAAAACATTTTCTTGTTTTCTTTTAAGATTACTTACTACTATTGATTACTGAATAATAATATATTATTTGTATAAACGTGTTTGTCAATATTTGGATAACCATAGTTTGTTTTGAAAAGATAATAAAAACAAACAACAACTGAATACAGTGTTAATTATACTTTATAATTAAAGAATTTAACTAGTAACAAATTACACTAAATATTTAGTTCATTGTTCTTTTTCTATGTAAACTACTAATCGATGAGACACAGTAGTTTTTTTAATCATGAACTTGACTACTATTATTATCTTGTCATACATCATTCAGGTTAACAGTCATAGAAATCATCTTGATTTTGTTTGTTTTTCAATTTTCTTTAATATACTCTTATTCTAGGCAATATTACCCATTCAAGTTAGACATTAACACCGTTAGATGCCGGTCAGCTCATTGGTCTAAAGGCGAAGTGTTCACGCGTGAAACTGGTAGGTCCTGGATTCGAATCTCACAAGGCGGAATCGTGGACGCTCATTGCTGGTGAATCCCACAATAGGATGAAACGGCCATTTGTGCTTCGACGTTTTCCATGGTGGTCTAGCTTCAATTGAATCGTGATTTCAACCTGTGAAATTTCTAAAAAATTTCTACAAAACCCATTATGATAACATCAAAATTATCGAATATAAATAGGTACGTGGTTCTCTGGTTAACTGTATACTAAACAAATCATCCAGTCATGTTAACAATGTTGAAAGTAAGAATTTGCTGTATTGAGTATGAGACATCTAATGTGTAAAGAGAAGCGTGTTTAGATAACAGATCGTATGTATGTGTAATTGGATCTGAGGTGAGAGAAATTTCATTGACTATATATACCGCCTCAACCAGAACAATAATTGTTGTTAGAAGTAACGTCGGCCTCGTGACTTCCGAAGAATCTCGACTTTCACCATGAGGCGTTATAATTAACGTCGGTATATAGAATGTACGAACGATATGGAAGACCATGAGAACCAATGAAATAGCTACGGAGATGAGATACAACTTTGTGGTGCTCGGGATCAGTGAAACCCATTGGACACAAGCTGGGCATAAAATACTAGCTTCAGAAGAGGTGCTGTTGTACTCTAGTCATGAAGGAGTTTCACTGATGCTGTCTAGGTAGACACGAAAAGCGCTAACAGGATGGGAGTCTCATGGGTCTAGAATCATCAAAGCATCCTCCAAAACAAAAGAGGAGATCAGAATAAATGTCATCCAGTGTTATGCGCCTACCAATAATAGCAACGAAAACGATAAACAGCAGTATAATAAGAGGCTGCAGTCGATCGTAGAGAAGTGCCCACGAAAAGAACCAAAGTATGTTGTTGGAAGGCCTAAATGCCAAGGTAGGAATGGACAACACCAACTGTGAAGATATCATGGAACGACATGGACTAGGAAAAAGGAACGAAAATGGCGAGAGATTTTCAAATCTATGTACATTCAAAAAATTGGCCATAGGCGGCACAATAGTTCCACACAAACCCATACGCAAAGTCACATGGGTCTCACTGGATCACACTACACGGAACCAGATAGATCATATTGACATCACTAAAAAATTCCGAAGGACAGTGGAAGACGTGAGAACCAAGAAGCACTGAACAGTTGGACAGACAGAATTACAAAAGTTTAATACAGCCTTTCATCGAGATACTAACAAACTCAACGAATTCAAGATAACTCTCAACAACAGGTCCCAAGCCTTACAGGGTATACTAAAAGAAGCAGAAACTACGATGGAGGACAACTGGAAACGGACCAAAGAAGCACCAAAGTCAACGTGTCAGGAGGTGCCGGGCCGCAAGAAGCATCGTCATAAGGAATGAATCTCCAAGTAAACCCTGTACAAGATTCAAAGGAAGAACAAGAAGACAGCAATTAACAACAGCCGAACAAGAACATAGGAAGTTCAGACACAAGCTGAATATACAGAAGCAAACAAACAAGTGAAGAAAAGCATTAGAGTTGACAAGCAGAAATACGTGGAAGAACTAGCAACAACGGCAGAACATTCTGCAAGAGAAGGAAATATGAGACAGCTATATGATATGACGAAGAAACTGGTGGGGGAATATAGTAAACCAGAGAGACAGGTTAAGAACAAAAATGACAAGCCAGTCGCTGAGATTCAAGGAGAGAGGAACAAGTGGATAGAACACTTTGAAGAACTCTTGAATAGACCAATCCCACTGAGCCCAATGGACATCGAAGCAGAACACACAGACCTCCCTGAAGCTGTCACTCCACCAACGATCGAAGAAATCAGGATGACCACTAGACAAATCAAGAGTGGGAAAGCAGAAGGACCTGACAATATACCAGCGGAAACGCTGAAGTCAGACACAGAAGTAACTGCAAAGATGCTCCACGTTCAATTCAGGAGGAAGGACGGGTGCCAATGAACGGGAAAGAAGGATACCTCATCAATATACCAAAGAAAGGAGATCTGAGCAAATGTGAGAACTACAGAGGCATCACACTACTATCGGTGTCAGGAAAACTTTTCACCAGAGTGTTGCTGAACCAGATGAAGGATTCAGTAGATGCCCAGCTTCGAGATTAACAGGCCGGATTCAGTAAGTATAGGTCGTGTATGGACCAAAACGAAAGATTATGACTCATAGCCGAACAATCAGTTGAATGAAACTCGTCACTATACACCAACTTGATTGACAATAAGGCGTTTGAAAGCGTGGATAGGAGAACCTTATGGAACCTTATTTGACACTGTGATGTACCTGCGAAGATCGTCAATATCATACGGAATTTATATGATGGACTATACTGTAAAGTCTTGCATGGAGGACAGCTCACAGATGCATTTCAAGTGAAGACCGGTGTCAGACAAGGCTGTTTACTTTCACTCTTTCTCCTTCTTCTGGTAGTTGACTGGATTATGAAGACCTCCACTTCTCAAGGGAAGCATAGAATACAATGAACGGGTTGACTTGGCAGATGATCGATCCCTTCTATCCATGCACAGGAACAAATGCATGTTAAGACAACCAATGTAGCAGAAGCCTCTGCATCAGTAGACCTCAACATATACAAGGGAAAACCCAAGATATTCAAATACAACACAGTGAGAACCAACTAAATCACATTTGATGGAGAAACACTGGAAGAGGTGGAAACGTTCACGTACCTGAGTAATATCATCGGCAAACAAGGGGGGTTTGATGTAGATGTAAACGCAAGAATTGGAAACGCAAGGGCAGTATTCCTATAACTAAAGAAGACATGGGACTCAAAACAGCTGTCAAACAATATCAAAGTCAGAATCTCCAATACGAACGTCAAGACAGTCCTATTATACAGAGCTGAATCTTAGAGAACAACTACAATCGTCATCAAAAAGGTACAAGTATCCATCAACAATTGTTGACATAAGATACTCAATGTTCGTTGACCGGATACCATCGGCAACAGCCTGCTATGGAAGAGAACGAACCAGCTTCCAGATGACGAGGAAATTAGGAAAATACGCTGTAGGTGTATAGAACATACATTGAGGAAATCATCAAACTACATCACGAGGCAAGCGCTAACTTGGAATCCTGAAGGCAAAAGGAAAAGAGGAGGACCAAAGAACACATTGTGCAGGGAATTGGAGGCAGATATCAAAAGAATGCATAGCAATTAGAAGCAACTGGAAAGGATTTCCCAGAACAGAATTGGTTGGAGAATACTGGTCGATAGCATATGACTCTCTCCTATGGATAACAAGCGTAGGTGAAGCCAAGTTAAGGTTTATATGGATGTATGATGAACAATTAACTTGATCAGTATAGTAACACAAACATTTATTATTGTATTTATTTATCTTCATTTAATGCATGGTGTGTAATGTTCGACTCATATAATCTATAAATTATGTTTTCATTAAAAATTCACCGATCAGAGGCGATATAAAGCCGACGAAATTTCTCTCGCCTCAGATCCAATTACACATACATACGATCTGTTATCTAAACACGCTTCTCTTTACACATTAGATGTCTCATACTCAATACAGCAAATTCTTACTTTCAACATTGTTAACATGACTGGATGATTTGTTTAGTATACAGTTAACCAGAGAACCACGTACCTATTTATATTCGATAATTTTGATGCTTGAACTAGATTGCTGAGCGAAACACTGGGTTTACTTAAAATTCAATCTCTAAGATTTTATAAATAAATTTTTGTCATTAAATTATTTATAGCATTTCTAAGAATCTTAGACTCAGCTTTTTGGTGTTGATCCTCAAATTGTTTGGATTTTTTCTTTACCGTTATATCTTTAACGTCAGCTTGCTCTTTTATTCTCAATAAATTATTTCCGTTCCGTATTTCGAATTAGATAAATTGTGAAATGTTTATTTTTTATGATCCCAATGCTTCAGCTTGCTCGTAAATATATGCAATGAAATATATTTTGTCTCAACTGTTAATTTTACTTTTTCGGCCGTTGTAACCGATTAAACGTTGTAAATTACTAAACGATTACTAATGTATGCCCACGACAGTAACCCACATCTTTCTGTGAATGTTAGTCGAACTATCCGGCTCCACAAACTGAGGTTGATGGGAGCAGGGTTTGAGCCACTAAGTGACAAGTAAAAACGTGTGATTTATAACCCTTAAGCTATCATAATAAATCAATACAGGTAATATAGTGTAATGCTAGCCAAGGTAGAAGTAATATTTACTATGAAATTATTTTATTCTGATCTCATGATTATTAAGTCCTTAATCGGGCTAGGAATTTAATAGGAAAATTACGCTGCCAAGTAAACAGTTCGATATCAAGTTAGTAGATTTTCCATATGAGTTATTATTCAAAGGACAGAAAGACTGAAAAATAAACCCATGATATGAGAGTTACAAATTTCTATGAAATTATTAAAAATATGTAACAAAATATATGATCACTAACCGAAAAGCCGGAGAGTAAGGGCTCTTAGGCCAATTTGAGGTTTCGTGGAAAAACCAGCAAGCAACTTAGGATATGGAACCCTACAAGTGTCACGTACCAAATGAGGAGGGTGCTTCATATTTAATACGGCGAAGTCATTCTTCAGCATATGCCCTATTACAATACGATTCTGAAAAAACAGGACGGATGTTGAATTGAGTCCAATAATTACCATTTATTTGAAATAAAATTTAAATTGAATAATTGTACACAATTTACATTAGACTGATATGTGAATATAGATTAAAGCACTACTTAGGTTTTTGAGCCTATAAACACAAATATTGACTTACAATACAACATAGTCACATTTGATATCTCAAATAAAATGTTTGACCAATAACCATTTCAATCGCTAATATTTAAAACTAGGTGCTTACATGTATGATTTTTTCAACGCGCTCTCGAACATAGGAATAAGGTATTGCATGAGACATATCTTCTTCACGTATTCCACTCCATTTTGTGCGATAATCACAAATTTCTCCTTCAGGTTTAACTATGACGTCACATAAAACTTCTCCCTCATAGTCAACAATACTAATGCGTCCTAAAGCATTAGAATTTTGAGTCCAACCCCAACCATTTCACAATCCAAAGCAATAGGACTCAAATTAATGGGACTGTTCATTTCAGACGTAAGATCCAATGAATCAAAAACTATAAAGGTGAGTTGTAAAGTAATAGGTCACTTACCTAGAGTAGTATTTTCTTCATGCTTACAAGAAAGACATTTAATCTGAATCGGGCAGGTGTACTTCTTTACCGGATATTTACTACTAGATTTATAAGCATAAAAAATAACTGTTACTACTATGTGCAAGCACTAAATTAGTAGGAATACTTTCTGAGTTATGACCATTACATTGATGGCCGAAATTCTTAGGTGGGGCAAATTGAGAAGCTATGAATAAGACTGAAATATAACTGCACGAACTATTAAGCCACAAAGTATGTTACTATTTCTCGCGATGCACTCACCATGAACATACAAAGCCACAGGTTTTAATTGAGACGGACGTAGTAAAACTTGTTAGGAATTAAGAAAACCGTGCACCTATCCAAGTTATCACAATTTCTATCAACATCTACTAATTACCGGGCTGTCAGGCGATCACACATGACGCTATGAACAGGATCGTTAAGCAATTATAGTATGAGGAATATAAATATAATCCCAACCTTAGGATGTAGGAAAGGGTTCGGATTTGTGAACCAACCGTTATACATCAACTTTTTAAAAGAGTTTTAGCATGAGCAGTGGGTGAACGTGATTAGAACTTTCAAACGGAAGTAATCAATACTCCTGAACTGAATACCACACCAAATACCAATTATTTTCAGAAATTCACGAGGCATCTACCTAGACGAAATGCACTACATTTATGGAAGGCCGATGATTAGCTTTATTATTTATGCTTTAATCCTCTAACAAGACATCAGAAATCAGAAAAAAAAGACAAAAGGTGATGGTACTATTCATATTTGTTGTTTACAAAAACTGAGGCAAGGTGAAAATCTGGGAAATTCAAAGGCGACGTACAATTTAGTAGGATTTATTGACCAGTACCCCGTACAAAAACAGCGCTTCTGATTCCTCCTTGCCTCTTTTTTTTCTCTTCCCAAATTTATTTCACTGTATTATACTCTTTAAATAACATCTCCAAACCCTAATATCCCGATTACCGTTTATACCCTTACTACCTCTACCACTACGGGATTTGAATCGACAACTGCATCTCTGTGCTAATGTGGTATGGGAACTCGAACCGATGTACGTACGAACGAAGTTCTATGTTGTTACTGACTGACTGACTGACTGACGAAAACACCGTCTAGTGATAGGCTAAAGGAGTGACTACATCGTTTTCATTTATATCACATGTAAAAATAAACAATAAGATAGAAGGAAATCGAGACCAAGGCCCACTGCCGTGAAGTAACAGCCAAGGGGTTTGGAACCCTAATGGGTCTTAAACGGATGTTTGCCAAGTAAGATACTAATATGTTCACTACATTATACACAACTTTAGTGAGATCCAAACTTGAAAACCGAGTCGGGGCTGTAAGCCTCTATTTAAAAGGCGACTCGGATGTCTTAAAAAGTACAGAGGGCAGCTACCCGTGGAATTCCAGAACTTTGAGTTTAACCATACAAAGAGCATGTTAAACAGTTAGACCTTTTCATCCTGTCCTACCACAGATAAAGAGGTGATCTAATTTTGATGTACAGAATGATAAGAAACTATTTTGGAGCTGTGTCTCTCTTATTTCTTCTCATCAGATCAGGACAATTCAAAGAATATAGCGGGAGAGTATAAAACCCAAGAAGGAACATAATACCCATAGCATACAGTTTTTCACACCGTGTCATCAATTCTGGGAACTTGTTATTCAAAGAAGTGGTGTTCGCCCATTGGAATGACTCATTCAAAGACTAAACACTCAGAAGCCTCGTATCGATATTTATGTATTTAAGCAAATAAATATCTGGAAAAGGACTAACACGGGCCGTAGACATTCTGTCTTTAATACACAAATCTGAAACCTCAACTGGGCGAGACTATAATGTATGGAAAAATCAACGACATTAAGGACAGTAAATCTTGGATTTCGACACAAAATTTATTCATCTACATAGGTAACTAGCATTTCGGGCGATACTCTAATTTATGGACGAGCCAATCAGAGGGGTTTTAGAGATTTCAAGATTACGGGGCCAACTTCAGTGCTTAATGCTAACGTACGTTCAGTTCACAGGGATTTTTGTACAAAACGTGATAATTGAGCGGCTATAACAAATGAAACGGCGAGACTATAATTTGTGGACAAATCAATCAGGTATAAGATAATAGATCTCGGGTTTTAACGCGAAAGACTTTCATCTATTTGGCTAAATACATTTCTGGCATTATAGCTGATGTCAGTTCGTGATAAAAACCCCATATATAATTCCTAACTAAGGCAAATTATGACGATTATTGCGAACTGGATAATGAAAGCACCAGTAACACTGGCTGCAGCCAGGTACTACAATATATACGGATATTTGGAGAGCGTACAGACTCCCACATAGGCATGGTTATGTGCATCGCGTCGTTATCCACAAGTAGCATTTTGTGCACTCAACAACCGGAGTGCACATAAACAATATTGAAGCTATATGGTCGAGGCTGAAAGAGTTTTTGAGACTTTATCATGGCTCCAGAGGCCGACTATTCTGTAGCCGTATGAATGATTCCCTCTACTGCATGCATTACGATTTTAGAACCTCTGAACCCCTTTCTAACCTTGACAAATTTTCGGACCACGTATAAGAAGTGTATCCATTTTATTTCCTTGGTTTTGTATAACATCTTTTTACTCTATACAGACTGTTTGCTGATTGGCTAATATTTCCTAAGGTCATTTAAGATTCTTTCAAAGGTCGTCCATAAATTAGAGTCACCGCATTATGGCACAATAGCTTATGTCATTTTGCGAAGACCCTAACTACAATTCTTACCCGTGAATCCTAATCCCAACTCCTCATATTAACTTATGACCCTCTATTAACGCTATTAAGTAAGTGCATGTACCAAAGGTACCTGTAGCATCACTCAAAGGTCATGCGTAAATAATAGTCTCACCGATTTTCGTTAGGCTTTCTGCAGAAAATTTGGATGAGTAAACTTATCCATAAAACCGAGCAGTCATCAACAAACACTACTCTTTTACGTTTGAAGAGAATAAAATTCGGAGAAACTAAGTACGATACCAATAAATATAAAAACACATATCCAATATAAAATACAGTAATTCACCATGAACTGACCTAGCCATTGCTATTGACAAATGATAAGTATGAAACCTTGACGTCAAAACACTTTCAGCTGTAACGTCTTGAAAAGCAGTTACACAAAATCAGCTCGAGAAAAACACTCATGATAAGTGACAACCCTAACGGATGGCGCGCGTTGTTTCAAGGTCAGTGGCAGGCACAATATATCAAATAAACTCATGACTACTGAGTGTAAACTAGCTGCTCTTTTGAGATCATTTCTTTTGCTATCGTGATTTGGTTCCAGATCTTTCGTCGTTTAATGTGGACATTCAAGCTAATGAGCTAGATTAGTCTTAATGGGTTCAACAGCTATTTGGATGTTGATATTTCATGACTATAAATGAGTTTGGTTTGTTCTAGAGCAATGAGTTTTACAGAATTAGAACTATCAATTTACATAGTAACTGATCACATGGTTGCAATTCTAGAATTTGAACAAGTAAGAGGAGAGGTGGGATATGAATAGAGACACGACTTCTCAACACGAAAGATCTGTTAGCCTAGATATCCGATATCTACCTCAATAATTTACCACTGTTACATGTAGGTGTGTAAATATCGTTAACATGATGCACTTACTCACATTGTCAGATTTTTAGTTTTTACTTATTGGAGTTAAATCTTTTAACTTAAGCTACCTTACGCCGAAATCATACTTACTGAGGATTTTTGTGCTGCTAGGGTTGCATGGGCTGAATTAATAAATATATGATCGTCATCCTCGACCTTACTGACAATATCTAGTAATCCCCTATGGGATTTGATACACAATCATTCTGCAGTTGATTTCGGTGGGGTAGGTTGGTGAAATAAAATTGAACACCTATAAACCTTTGTTGAAGCTAAAATGTTTTGAAGATGCCACAGGTATTCGGAGTTTGACAACGCTTTATTCAGTAACACATAATATGAAGCGCACCCACCATGTGGAATCAAAAGACAGAAGTGAAGAGGTTTGAAGATGCATTTGGTAGGCTACCAATATATCGAGGATCGTCTGGTCTAATCTGACTAGCGATTGCAGGAGTTGTTGAGCACGGCGTTCCCACTCGTGATCTGGTGCGGATACACGACCGAGCGCCATTAGCTAGGTGAGTCCATTAAAACTAATGTAGCCAACATCCAATGTCGAAAACTTACAGAGCTATTTATTTTGGGGATTTATTTACCGCTACAATTTCAAGAGAAGAACATCGATCGATGTACGTTGAATTGTTGACGGAACTTGTTCAAGGTCAAAAATGACTAAGGTCGATTGTTCCGTTTCCCCTCATGGAAATAACGTTTAGTCCCTTTCTTCATTGCTTTTCGTGAAATGGCTGAGGGGGTAATATCAAGAATAAGCACAAATTCGGTCAGACCATGAAGTTTTTTAAAATGGTTGACTTCGTCATACTTTTATGTAGCTTAAGTGGTTGCATCACTCCATTTCAACAAAAATCTAAGATAATTTTAGTCGAACGATTTAAGCAAGTACATTATGTCAATTATACTCACATCACTATAAATCTCAAAACTGTAGAACCTAATATAGAAACTGAATAGACGTATTATCCGTTACCTATGTGTCTTTTTTCATTTTGTGAGTTTTCCCAAGAGACTGAAGTATCGTTTTTCAACAGAAAGTGGTTAATGTCTCGCAAAACAAATCATCAATCGGTTTGGACAAAGTTTGATCTTTATGTGACTACTTATTGTTAGTAAGTAGTTAGATACATAATTAGTAATATTCACATAGCTTTTTGTTGGTATTGTTTTAATCGCTCACTGAAGAATCATTTGATGTAGTGAAAAGGAAAGTCTTTAAAGCTAATGTAAAGCTCTTTTGTAACAATGAAAATTATGTAAGTAAGTCTCAGTATCATTAATTAAGTTTTTTGTAATGTAGAAATCACAAGTGTAGTTAAGTAAACCTACTTTACTCTGTAGTAAACGAAATAAACAAAAGTATTTTTATATGGATATACTGTGGTAAATCAGGAGGGACACAACGCATTGGTGAAAGAAAAATAACTGGTCAAGATTGGCCAACATGTTATAAGAAATGTCATGTTTTTCTTGACCTTAGTTGATACCGAATTATTTCGAGTAATTTGCAAGAACACCATTGATCTACATTTAAGTATATACAAACACCTATAAAAGGACGTAAGCAAAATATGAAAGTTTAGACCTCATTTTATATGGTGTCATTAACCTTTCTTTGTTTCTCAATTAGTCCTTGATATACTTACCGACTGAATCACTTAACCTGATGTTTGTTAGATAGTGAGAAATAATAGCACGGGGATGATTTGGGCACCAACGTATGTTTATTTAATTACAGAGGAAGATGAATTATAGGTCAATTAATAATAAAAATAAGCGAGCGTATATTTGAAGTCTGCTTTATCACGAACTGACGATATTGTGACATACAAAAGTAAATGGATAAGAATCAACTGACAACCTGCTACTATAATAAAGACATTGTGATATTTGTATTAACTTAAGATTCCTTTGTACTTGATGATTGTCTGATTTCAAATTCTAAATACAATACGTTTGTGGTGGACCAGACAAATATGAACGCAAAAAGTATAAACAAAGTTACTAAAGATAAATAGTAATATTAATATATACACAGTTAATTGTTACAAATACAATAAAAATTAGGGACGTTAATTAAATTGCCCAAACGTTGCGTGTTCTGATTAGGTCCAGTAATGTAAATCCACAATTATAAATGCTTGATGACTCTGAACAGGTTGGCGAACTCTCTAGCGATATAGTCCAACGTAGGATGTGATATATTCCGATTACAGTCTATAAATGTAGATAGTATTTGATTTAGACTTCCGTTAACTCAATTACAAATGGAAATAGAACGAGGAATGCGAGAGTAGTAATGTATTTGTTAGTCGGCAAGCATATACCACGCTATGTAGTAGCTCAACGGAAAGTGTGTTCAAGGTCAATGACTTAAACAACGGGTACAATCATTTAATGATAAATGTACATGCAGTGGGAAATTGACAAAATAAATACAAATAATATTAAAAACTATTTAGAAAATAAGCTTGTCAGGTCTATCTCCACACGTTCATTTGTGCACATCTAGTTCTACTTGTTGTAAATTGCACTATTTCGGGTATTCCTGGTTAGTACATTAATTCAATTATTTCTTAACCATCATATTGGAGTCGTTATGGAGTCTGTCATTGAATAGTTGGATATAATTCGAATTCTGAAGTTTTAGAAGATCACATAGAAAGGTTTGAAATCTGGTGTTGAACCAGGAAAATTGTTAAGGATGATAAAATTGTGACTCATTTCCTCACGTTCATCGGAAAGGATGCCTACAGTTTACTAAAAATTTTGGCATTCCCAAATAGGCTTATTTCACTTCCCTATACAACTCTCAAAAAACTACTACTAAGTCATGTAAAGTGTACTGGTTCGAATGCCGTGAAACAGCGAAATTTCATAGAATGATTGGCCAGAACATCGAGAATTCTACCACATCACTTAGTTATCCTGATCTAATGCGTGATCAAAGTCACTCAGATAACAATTCATTGAGGAGATACAAGGCAGGTTACAGAGGTGAGCATAGGTTTGGTAAATGCTTATTCTGTAGTAAATTTTACTCGTGTAATTCATGTGTATTTCAACATGCAAAGTGTTTTAAATGTGGTAAAATCAGACATATACAAGCAGTTTGTAACACTACCGTTCGGTTCTCCGCAAGTAGTGCTAAACTCTGTACTTCCGATCCTATTAAGTTGAGTCTTTCTAATGATCATTTGTCTTTATCAACGGTTTTGAAAAACAGTATACAGCCCTACCTCAGTCCATAATTAAGTGAAACTCAAAATCATTATGAGACAAAATCTTCTAGTCAACTAGCTTATCGGAATTCTCATGTTATTCTACCAGGCATAATAACTGAAATACTTTCAACTATCACGAACATAAATTTAAAATTTCCCTTTCTTAATTTAGGCAGCCAATAAATTCATTTTTCCATCTACTGAACAACGAAACATTTGCGTATTTGACTATGGTCAACCGGTGCTCCAGTTGCTCCTTCACTTCGATGTAGCGAACATTGTAACCAGATTATATTGGTTCTTATGACCTCTCGGCATAAAGAGGGAACAAAGTATTATGATTAGAAGTATTCGAATTGATACACTTACCAGGAGTACCCAAAATAGTGCAATTTACAACAAGTTGGACTAGATTAACACAATCGAACATATTGTATTTGTAATTCGTAATAAGTGGGTAATCAAGCACAAAGGAGTCATTACTACGTACTTATACCACAACCTGCACAGCTTAAATAAGAGTTTGAATCTCTGTAATCGATTATACTTCTCCTTAGGTTCATCGTGTTTGTATCGGATATAGACTATGTATGATCCAGAATAAATACATTAGTGTTCGGATTAACAACCAGAATTAGAACCGACTCACTTGGGTCCTGAAATTGTATTTGATCTAAATGTGGGTTGTATGTACTTAAATCACTGATATCTAAAAATTGAACCATAGACGTGTTACAAACTGCTTGTATATGTCTGATTTTACCACATTTAAAACACTTTGCATGTTGAAATACACATGAATTACACGAGTAAAATTTACTACAGAATAAGCATTTACCAAACCTATGCTCACCTCTGTAACCTGCCTTGTATCTCCTCAATGAATTGTTATCTGAGTGACTTTGATCACGCATTAGATCAGGATAACTAAGTGATGTGGTAGAATTCTCGATGTTCTGGCCAATCATTCTATGAAATTTCGCTGTTTCACGGCATTCGAAACCAGTACACTTTACATGACTTAGTAGTAGTTTTTGAGAGTTGTATAGGGAAGTGAAATAAGCCTATTTGGGAATGCCAAAATTTTTAGTAAACTGTAGGCATCCTTTCCGATGAACGTGAGGAAATGAGTCACAATTTTATCATCCTTAACAATTTTCCTGGTTCAACACCAGATTTCAAACCTTTCTATGTGATCTTCTAAAACTTCAGAATTCGAATTATATCCAACTATTCAATGACAGACTCCATAACGACTCCAATATGATGGTTAAGAAATAATTGAATTAATGTACTAACCAGGAATACCCGAAATAGTGCAATTTACAACAAGTAGAACTAGATGTGCACAAATGAACGTATTGTATTTAGAATTTGAAATCAAACAATCATCAAGTACAAAGGAATCGTTAGTTTTTACAATAACACATAAAGGCGTAGGGTTAACAATACCATTGTAAGTGGAAAAGAAATGTGTAGATACTTCATTCTAATTTTAAATTTCTCAGTAATGTACAATAATAGATTTATTTTGATGGAGTTTCGCTCTGTCAGCTGGATGGTTTGGTCGTGTTGTAGGTGTACAGAGCAAGCTGTGAAACGCATATGGAGAAATTCGAACACTTCACTTCTATCTGAAGTTTGTGCTGATGATTTCGTTCAGAAGAACGATGAAAGCTCCACGACCAAACCATCCAGCTCAGAGAACAAAACTCCATCAAAATCATCCACGTGAGCTAAAAGCTTCTCCACCAACTCAACACTAACAAATACATACAGGATAGAACCTCAATGTGTAATAGTAGTCATCTCCGTACAATACAGATCTCCTCAACAAACCTCGTTAGTGAAGGTTTATCAGCAATCACTAAGCTAAATATTTGTATATATCTGAAATATTGCATCTAAATCAATAGTCAATAAATAAACTAGTCAGGGATGACACAAATCAGTAATTTTCTGGGTTGTTGGTATGAGAAGAATAACATTTTTATGGTTATCTTTAACACTTTAATGTTACTGCGACCCTTTCAAAGTGGCAAAGCGAAAAAATCCATACTCAATTCCATTCTTTAGTGTGTAAAATACCATATATACTAAGACTTTACTCATCTATCTTGGAACATAAATCATCGCTTGTAAAAACTTCTCATTTTTTCTCTTCTTACGTGTATCATTTTCATCACTGAAATTTTATTATCTATCAGTTATCAGTCAGTCTTATTGTATTAGATTACTAGTCCTTCCAATGAACTTCAATTAAACTATTTACTTTCTAGTTAATATAAAAATACCTTTGTTTTAAGATGTCGGTTGGAGGTGGTCAACATGAAACCCTGGACATAGATTTTGTGCTATTTTGGACACTCGTTAACAAGGTTTACCAGTAATTTTGAGGGAACTAATGCTCCCGTGTCACCCAGCTTCACAGTCAGAGACGTCACCACTGGGCTATCCGGGTCGCGACCGACTACCTGTAGGACTGAGATATATTTACACTTGATCGATCACTAGGTAGTGTCCAATGTAATGTGTGTCAGGTACACCTTGCTGACAAGTACCAAAATATCACAGAACCTAGGTCCAGGGTTTCCTGTCGACTACCTCCAACCACCATATCATCTCAACATAGTGTACATAATATCGAGTCACTCAGTCTAGTGGCCATATTGCAACTTGATCAATAGGATTCGATCTGCACTGAAAAGGACCTGACATACATGACACTGATCACCATCCAATAATTAAGCAGTTATAAATATCTTTGTGTTCATAACTGATTCATTTTAAAAATACAGAGTTAAGTCGAACACTCATAATATCTTTTAACTTTGAAAATCTAAGCATATTTGAATAGATTTCTTAATTGGGTAGAATTTACTATGTTTCTACTAACTTTAAGATTTACTTCTTTAATAATATAAATCTTATACGATTGTGAGGATAGCCCACGAGTGAACTCGAGGAAGCTCTAATAAGCACAAAAAGAGCCGAACATATTTTATTCAATCATGTTTTGGAAGAATATTCCAGAATCCCTACATGTAGCTTCCCTATTGAAAAAATGCTAATAACCCCCTGTATGCGGATTAAAAGACCATAATGATGATCTGATTTTTACTAAAATCTATAAAGACCCGACATTTTCTGTATCATAATTAACACTGTTTTGGAATAGTATTCCATTCACTTGTCTTCTATCTTCTCATTTACAACCTGATGAGTTCTAGCGTTCGAATACTCTAGTTGTACACAATATAATAAGAAATAAAGCTCTTAGATATAACAATACTATTGTTTAATCAATTCTACATTCGAATATTCACTAGATAATTAAAGTAATAGATAGGAATTCAATTGTGAATAATAAGATTCAATTATGATTCAAATTATGATCCATAACTGATCTATGTTATGTTTAAATAAGAAATAATAATTATATATATTAAGTTACTTTTACAAACATAATTCTTATTGTCTCTTTGTTATCTCTATGTATGAATTTAAATATTTAATAAATTTAAACATCATTTTCTGTATAGAAAAAAAGAGAAAAAAAAAGTGTATATCAATCTATTAGTTTGGTTTCGGGGTGGTCGTTCATATTGTTCTGTATATATATATATATATATATTTTTTAGCATTAATTTTAACAATATTCATTGTTTAATTAACATTGTTGTCATCTCTTTCTCTCCCTCTCCTCCATTTCTCTTTTTTTCTCCTTCTTCTTCTTCTTCTTCTTCATCATCATCATCATCAACATCTACTTCTCCAGTAAAAACAAAATGGAACTATACGTCTTTCTTGTTGTTCTTTTTTCTTTTACATTTCTTTCAACACTGGTAACTATATGATATATTCAAGGGAATATATATTAGATAAGACCACACAAATTACTAAAAGCCGCGTCTTAAAACCCACTTTCACACACACACACACGCACACACACGTACATATACACACCGATTTTAAGAAATGTATTTTATATATTAAAAAGGCGCCATTACATTTGATTAATATCTACTTGGTAGGTATAATATATTTGAAAATTATAACTAATACTACTACTACTAATAACAATAATAGTAATAATGATCATAATATTAGTAGTAGCAATAGTCAGGTAAATAAATAAATTATATTTTAAAAAAAAATTGTATCATTAAATACAAGTGAATGGATATTAGTTATTCATTTCATAGAATTACTAAATGCCTTTCCTTTCAAATAACTTGTTACAATGTACTTGTTTTCTGTCATAGTTTAACATTGAACGAATATACTATTTGTTAATTTATCTTTATTATTATTAGTATTATTATAAAAGAAGATTAATACTGTACATTGTATACGTGAAAGTGTTCTTGTCAAATGAAATGTTTATATAATAATTACTTCATGAATGTCTACTATTAGAATAATGGGGGAAAGTTCGACCTTGAAAAGCGATTAAAACAAAATGAATATGTTTCATTATTATTATTATTAATGTTAATGTTTCATAAGGTACTTTACCCTTTGTATTACTAGTACTACTATCACCATTACTATTACTACTACTACTACTACCACTACTACTACTACCAATGATAATAAATAGTATAAGTGTATATTATTAAATGAGTAATATATGTATTGTAATCGGTTTGAATTTGTCTATATTGTAAATTTAAAAGTGAATTTTTTTTTGTTTTTCTTTTTTTTTTGGTTGTTTATATACATGTAAAAGATTCATGATGTGCATAAATAGTTCTTTGATCATTTCCAAATAGATTAAATTACTTATATAATTTGTAAAATGAAATTTGGATAAACATTTATAAATTATATAGTTGAATTAATGAGTTAATTGAAATTAGACCATCATGGAAATATATGAAAGCAATGGACAGCTGTTTCGTCCTAATATGAGTTTCTTCTTCTATATAATGTTGATGATTATGAATACATTAGATGAAGTAATTGTATCCAGTATTTATTTTATGATGATTAGCTACAGTTATGTACTTGTGATAAAAGCTTCTCAATTTAACTCTATTTTGTAAATAAATATATGGTCTAGAGATTAAGCATTTGTGCGCGAGATTGATAGGTTCTAGGGTCGGATCTTATGGGATGAAATGGTGGATGCACACTGCTGAGGAGTCCCATACTAGGACGAAATGGTCGTCTGATGCTTTCAGGTTTGCAATGATAGTCTAGTTTAAATCGACTCATGAATTCAACTATAAAATATGAGTTTGTAGGTGTCATTACTAAGGTTTGATTTGATAATTTCGAATAAATTGAGCATTGTGTTGATTGTTATAAATAAAAATAATATATTTGTAATATCCCAATGAGTAGAAAATTGGATTTTTCTGACGTTTCGTGGCTTAGTGTAAGTCACTTCTTCAGAGAATAAAGAAGAAGTGACTTACACTAAGCCACGAAACGTCAGAAAAATCCAATTTTCTACTCATTGGGATATTACAAATATATTATTTTTATTTATAAAATATGAATGAATTAATTGAATGTCTAATTCATTCTTGTATTGTTTGTTTGAACTTTCTCATTGATGTTTAGGATTGTAATTGATTTGTTTCTTATTGGTATATGTACATCTAACTGATGAGTCTGAACCAGGACGAAATGTACGTTCTGCATTCCACTACCAGCCACTATCCATCTTTACTTGAATTTTACAGATAATAAAGTGATGAATAATAGATTTCTCATGTTTATCGAAAATAGACCAATAAGTTTATATTTAGTTTTAATCTGTACAACTAACTAAATTTGATATAATTACAAACAATTAAAAATGGAGAATATAAAGCTAAATTCAGCCTGAAAATGGTCAACTGTAAAGTGTGTCGATGAAGCTCTAAATATTTTGGTTATTGAAGCTATATTACAAGAACGCTCTGTCGGTAACTATTGAAATGTACAATGTTTAGACGAGGCAGAAATATAGTCATGAGTATAAAACGAGTGAATAGACATGTACTTCATGATGAATAGCATATTATTAGTTATTCATTGTCCAACACCTATTGAATGTCCAATGATCTACGGAAAACGATTTATTCTTTTAAAATAAGTGAACCATTTATAAATAGTCTCGTTGAATAGTAATAGTGTAGTGAACAAGAACTCAGGTGAGGAAGACCAATTAATAGTTTAATTCAACATTACAGAATGTCTTCTTAAAATATGAAAACCATACATTGAATACTTCATTTGCACATTATCCATTAATTGTCTCTTACAAAGTTTATCGATCTTTTATTCCTGCTGTTATTACAATTAATCTCTGTTTACATTCTTGTTCTCTTCAATTTGTTATTTTCAATCTTCTGTTGACAAACATTCGACTTCTGATTGATGTTAAGTACTACTTATATCTGTCAATATAAGTAACATATACGACAGTAGTACTGGAGTGAACAAGAACACCAGTGAGGACAATCGAATGTATTTGAACACGAAATTACATAACAAATCACTAAAATGTAAGAACCATACAGTAAATACATCATTTGAAAGTATCAGTCCATCGTTTCAGATATCATTGTACCTACGTTTTTATACCAATTGCTTTCCGTTCCTGTTCTTTCCTTCTCAATCTTCTACTGAAATATATATTCTATTCCTGACTATCCTTATGTACTGCTTATTTGAATATAAGTAGCTCACAGCACAGAAGTACCAATAGAATGAGTACAGATGGTAAAAAACTTATGATCAAATTGATGGCTGTTTAGTTGGAAAATTATATCAGTTTATGCACTTGCAAAATTATCATAACCTGTTACATATTCAATATTCCATTGAATCATTTCGTTTATTTAGTCAAAATTTAAATAATTTAAACTAAATCAATATGATGTTTGTGTATTCATTCACCACTGCGAATTCAAATTACTTACTTACGTCTGTTAATCCATGGAGTATATGGCGCCGACCAGCATTCTACAACCCACTCTGTCCACCAACTTCCTTTCTAGTTTTATCCAATTTTTGTTCATTCTTCTCATGTCTGTCTCCATTTCTCGCCGTGATGTGTTCTTTGATCTTCCTCTTCTACTTTGGCCTTGAGGATTCCATGTGACGGCTTGTCTTGTGACGCAGTTGGGTACTTTCTTCAATATGTGTCCTATCCACCTGCAGCACTTCTTCCTGATTTCTTCCTCCGCTGGGATCTGGTTTGTTCACTCCCGTAGTAGGTTGTTGCTAATAGTATCCGGCCAACGGATCTGAAGTATTTTACGTAGATAACTGTTAATAAACACTTGTATCTTCTGGATGATGGCTTTCGTAGTTCTCCAAGTTTCCGCCGCATACAGTTGAACTGTCTTGACATTTGTATTGAAAATGCTGAATTTGGTGTTGGTTGACAGTTGTTTTGAGTTCCGGATGTTTTTCAATTGTAAATATGTTGCTCTTGCTTTACCGATCCGCGCCTTCACATCTGCATCAGATCCAAACAACCAGAACAACTATTCATTTATGTACTTGAAATTCAAACTAGAATATGTATTAATGAGTCAAACAGTATATTATTTTCTTCTCAGAATTATAATCACCATAAATTTAATTCATAATTTGAGTAGTGATAACCATCAAATTAATTTAAATGAAAATTTTTAAACACTTATACTATTATTCTTGTTACTAGGTGGTTTTTCTTTCTTTTTTTCTCTGTTTTTCTTTCTCTCTTCAATCAACTGTCGCACGCACGCACGCACGCACGCACACAGACACACACACATACATACACACATATGTATATATTCACTAATGAATGTTTTACATGTCTATTAGTTAAACCTCAATACAAAATTTTCACACTCAATTATTTTATCCAAAGGTAAATAGAACTACATAATATTCATTTATTTATCTGTCATGATTGTCCTTTACTCTAATTTATAGGAATAACTTATCAGTATATCCGGTCACACAGTCTGTAAAACTTTTTTTTTCAAATTTTTTTCTTTTTGTTTATTTTTCTTTTCTTTTTTAAAAAAAGAAAATAAAAACAATTTTGAATATGAAGTTAATTTCTCACGACATTTTATTAACTGTCTAATTAATTATCAAATTCAATGAAATATAAATTGAGAAATCAAAAACTTTCTCACCTAAATGTGTACAACACGTGAAAGTGTAAATTACCAAGACAATAATAATAATAATAGTAATTACTATTGTTATAATTAGTAATAGTAGTAATTGTAGTAGTAGTAATAGTAGTAGTATTAGTAGTATTGGTATTAGTAGTGATAGTAGTAGTAGTAGTAGTAGTAGTAGTAGTAGTAGTAGTAGTAGTAATGTTAGTAGTAGTAGTAGTAGTATTAGTAATACTACTATTATTACTACTTATAATAAATTATTAAAATGATTGAAATATAGTTTGATTTAAACGTAAACTTTTGTTTTCATCATTTCAATTCGATATAAACATTGTACTCGACAATTTTTTTTTGAAAAAAAATTAAATTATTGTCTAGAATGATAATGAGTTACTAAGGTATTAAGAATGAGAAAACTAATCCTGGTAACTATAAATGATCGTTTTAATTTAATGAAGAGAAAAAAAATTGATTTAGAGTAGAAAATATATACCGAATGGAATAATATTGTAGTAACTGAATTAATTGGATTTAATTCTATGTGAATTTATAAGTAGGAAAATCTGAGATATAGAAGTGAGTAACAAACTAAAATGGAAAAATATTTCTGATGTTCTATGGTTGTGTTGTTTTATTTTCATGTTATAATAAATATTATACTCATTAATTCATCTAAACAAATCATTCAAGTTATTTTTGTTGATTTAGAGAAAATAATTGAATCATGACATTCGGACTCAGGACCTATCAGTCATGCGCGCGAACGCTAAACCTCTACACCACTGATTTGGCCGGCATCCAACGACATTAATGTCTAACTTTGACTAATCCACCAAATGGAGTGGCACATCTACCATTGTCTTCAGTGAGTTACTATCTCACAACAGATCTGGCTGAACTCCACTGATCACTGCTTCTCACTACAACTCTAGGAAATATCTCTTGGAGACCGTCACTAGTGAACATATGATGATTATAATTTGATAGTTGAATTTATGAGTCAGTTGAAACTAAACCAACATGATGAGATCGTTGATGCACGTTGCTGAGGTGTCCCATACTAAGACGAAACGATCGTTCAGTGATTGCAGGTTTTTCATGGTAGTCTAGCTTCAATTAACTCATGAATTCAACTATTAAACTACTATAGTATCCACAAAACCCCTATTAGACTTTTTAATATCCGTAAAACTATCTAACGACTATCAGTAAAATACACTATTCACGAATTACATTCAAAGACATATTCAGTATGCTCTATACTCTTTTCATATTATATCACTTTAAAATATAAAATGGAAAATTTTAAAATTTAAGAAAATTTAATCTTACTTACTCATCTCTATTACCCTTCATGGAGGAGCACAGGTCACCCACCAAGATTCTACATTGAAATCTATCCTGAGCATTCCTTTCCAGTTGTTATTCATCTTTTTCGTGTCTGTTTCTAATTCCCAATATAGTATGTTGTTTGGTCTTCCTCTTTTCTGTTTTCCTTCAGGATTCAAAGTTAGCATTTGCCTTGTGATGCAAAATTTAATCAATGGTATATATCTAAATGCATTTTTCATTAATTCACTTAAATTAGTTGATGGATAAGACCTAATCGTAAAGTTGTGAATTTTGCGTTTTATTATAAAAATGGAGTATCTTGAATGAGTCAATAGGAACCTATGGATTTACTATTTCTGCTAGTTGACACTTATCAGAAGGGAGTATCCATAGCTTTGATTTGAACGCGAATCCTTCAGTATCACAGCAACATTTTCAAAAATTACCATTATAGTTTTCAACAATTAATCCTGTATTGGATCTCTAGTATTGGTTCATAATACAAGAAAATCCTATTCATATTACACAACTTTTCCACAAAATCACTTAGTTCAAATTATTACTTCATGGAACTTATTTTAATATTCATAACACTGACTAGTTGCTTACTTCGAGCTAGTTTTCACAATCTGTAATGTTAACTTAGATAAGAGTATTTGGTGGCCCGTGGATCTGACTCCTATTTAGATCGTACGAATGTTTGTTATCGCCTATTCTCGTATATAATCGTCGACTTAAATCACGTTATCGAATAACAGAATTAAATAAGTCGAATAACGAGAATTGACTTGAGAATACATATATTTTGTACATGCAACGAATGAAACAGAGCAGAGCAAAATGACACGCGGGGAAGACGGCTGGGAAGCCAACTCCATTTTTGTCAAGCGTTACTCAATATTTATAGTCAGATAAAATAAAGCTACAGACATGTGATTAATGGAATAAGAAGGGCACACACATATACGCTCATATAAAAACAATCAAGACTGACAAGCGAATAATTAACATGGTCAACATATGACTCAAGTAGAATGAATAGAATGGAATGTCCGAAAGCTAGAATAAGGTATATGGGCTTGGCATAATAACTGACACTGAAAGTACGATAGTAGTTCTCTGTTGAAATATCATATTACAAATTAACTTAAGCTGAAAATATGGCACATTAGATATTGACTTATTGGCTAAATAATATTTTATTTAATACAAGACTTAAATGTTACTAGGTTCAACCTAGTGTGTGATAATTAAACGACATTACTAACGAATCTTTTAAGTTGATAAACTATCCATCTCGTGTTATCCGATTCTCAATGGTTATGCAATTGATTTCAGTTCATAAACAAAAGCGTTTATAAGAAAATAATCTTGACCGATGTTCCTGAATCAGTAGAAATAACTGACACTCCTTGTTATTGAATAGTGAGTGTTCGCTGGTTGATTAATGCAAACATCTTAGACATGCAGGCTAATTATCATCAGTAAATATCATTATTGATGTCTCTGACTAATAAATGAATGTTGTAGTTTAGAATCTCCTTTGTAAAGAACCATGTATTCCTAAATGAAATAATCTTTAGAAAAGTGATTTTTTGTAAATTCCGTCAGGTTACATAATTTAAGATATGTTTATATCCTTTTTTATTTTAACTGATCAAACCCATTAAACACTGATGATTTCAGTGTATTTCCTATATCTTAACATAACTTCAAAGTAGCATTTGGCTACAGAGATATTCTATAGTTTCAAGGCTTAAAGTAAGGTTTCACTTGTGTATGATTTATCTTAAGTTCAGAATCCCTTGAGAGTGGTAGTACAAATAGTAGTAGTAGTCTATAGGTCAACTAAATACTCTATATCATTTGAATATCAGCCATCAAATGTACGAACAATATGTATATCTACTTCACAGTTGCCCACTATAAATATTATACGTCTGAATTACTTTTTATCGATGTTTTCTTTCCTTTCATTAGCCTAAAACACAAATATTAATGTTAATAACATAAGTTTTACTATATTTAGTATGCGATTAGAAATGAAAACAACGACTTATGTTCTATGCTATTTTGGAATCGTCATCTGGATGTACCAGTCAAATATTAGTGTTAATATTCATATTGGCAGTCAAACCCAATATCTTTCACTTTAAACACTCAATGTATCAACCATTTAGCTACTGAGTCTAGATAGTTACTAACTTATTCAATGGGTATGAAGTTATTTTTAACAGTTTGTAATTAAGTAAAATGATTATAAGTAATGAAGTACTGTATAAACTCAACTAGAATTCATTCATATAGTGTAATGTAATGTCATATATAAAGATGATTTTATTAACCATTAGATAAACTTGTATTAAAATAGATTGGTTGTGAGGTAATAACTCACTGATCACAATGGTGGATGTGTCGCTCAGTTTCGTGGATTAGTTGAAGTTAGACATTAACACCGTTGGATACCGGTCAGCTCAGTGGTCTAGTTGGTTAATCGCTTGCGCGCGAAAACTGATAGGCCCTGGGTTCGAATCCCGCGAGGAGGGGTCGTGGATGCGCAGTGCTGAGGGGTCCCACAATAGGACGAAACGGCCATCCAGTACTTCCAGGTTTCCCATGGTGGTCTAGCTTCAATTGACTCATGATATGAACTGTTTGGATTAGTTCTCTTGATTTGTATTGTATTTTACTATTTGTAATAACAAGTATAAACTAGTATGAAATTCATATAAGAAACACTGTTACTATTGAATTTTGGTCACACAATGTTAGGTTCAAACAAATATACATACTTAGTATTAGTCATTTTATAATATATACGATGATAATAAATATGATTAGAGTGATGCATTAAATTGTCAAAAATGTCAGTCAATCAGTCAATCAGCTACAATGTAGGTAGAGGTATATATCTGCATCGGTCCAAGTTGCCACACCTCATTAGTACAACAAGATGAACACCGAATTCATAGAAAGTGTTACTTCAATTGTTGTAATATATAAATAAAAGATTATGCATAAGGAAGAAAGATATAAAGCAATTTTAATCTCATAGTTTAAGGGAAGACAAAGAGTGTAAACACCGACACTATTTGTAATCACTTCTGAGTCTTTTCATCCAAAGCCTCCAACCATTGGTTACGATAGTCGTGTGGGCTTCAACCAAGTAGTCTGCATCTATCAACATGGCTCAGATCAGAAGTTAGTGACTTCAAAGACTGATGAATGTTTGCATAATTGTGAATTTCAGGATTAAATATATTACAATTCTCTAAAAGGCAGTAATCAGGTTCATCTCTAATTTGTTATCTTCATTTCTATGTTTAACTGATTCAAGATCAGCGATTTCATAATTATTTTTTATCCAGGAACTGATTTGCGAATAATCTAGTAGGAAAGTATGACTTGTGAACTAAATCAAGTTTTAAGTGAGCGATAGTGGATGATTATTGATTTACATTATCGAAGTAACTAGAATTTAAACGATTGGCTTCATAATTTAATTTTGAATTATCTGCAACTTTCATGTTCTACCCACAACCCTATTTGAAGCCGTCAGTTTCCACTACTACGGAACTGCATATAATAAGAATTGGTTATTTAATGCTTCTCAGTTTATAATTATTCAGTTGATATAAATTTATTATCTTTAAACAACACCATAAGTGAGCTGGAAGTGTTAAATCTCAGTTTATCGACAAGTGAAATTCAGGAGACAATAGTTAGCCTATTCAAATTAGTATCAGACTCTTCAGAACTATGTATTCATGACTCCATCAGACATCGAACCCAAGACCTTCAGACCCTGCAGTAAGTATTTATTTATTTATTTAAACACATAAACATTAGTACAAGGAGGCACCAAATGCATATGCGCCACACAAATCATTCGATTTGTGTGAGGACTGGGATACTGCCTGGGTGCCCAAACCGAATAAGACGGTTTCCTTAGGGGGCCACACCCGGAGCTTTCAGCCTAAAAGTCTGATCCACAAGGCACTGGGGCAACGTTGGGAGATGCAGTCTCATGGTAGACAGTGAACAATAATTGCTTCATACGCTATTTGTTTTGGAGCCAACCCATGTGCACTATTGGTTTGAAATCAGTGTTTTCCAACTCCCGTAGGTGAAATCTGAGTGTCCACCAACCCAGTTAAAGCGCCGGAAATTGGCTTTTCGTCCTCTTAATTTCGTAAACAACAATAATGCCGCGAGAAGACAGTGAGTAGGACTTCATTTTCAGTGGCTGTATACGTGCGGCCATATGAGAGCATTTAGAGAGAAGGAATTGACTCTCCCCACTCTCGACTGTACCTGCAGTAATTACCTAATCTGAAGATAGCTGATTAGGCATTCAATTGTATACTTTTCTATATTGAGTCAATTCGCAATATATGTTGCACATCTGATATTGTCGAACTCCGTTAGTCATAGCTTCTTTGTAGAACTCCGAAGATCTACCCTCAAAGTTAGTCACTAGTCACCATGTGATATTGTTTATTATTATTATTATGAGATATTGTAAATTAATTTAACACTTGTAATTTACAGTACTACTTATCTTAGATTTTGCTTTACATTTATTTCGTTGCCATTATTATTGGTTGAGTATATTGTAATCTATCGATTCATATCTAAGTATAATAACGCTAATATTAATAATGGTCACTTAGTTCAGTATTATCTGTTTCGTAAAATATTAGTATTCTCAGTAATGTTTATATATATATAGCCCAGATATTCAAACACATTGTCATATGTATATATGGGAGTGTAAAAATAAACAACATTGTTAACAATGAAGATACAATCAGAATACAATGTAAATTCCACCACTAGTCCAATTACTTTTTTTACATTTTTTGTTGTTGGTAAAAACAGTAAACGTTAGAAGTAAAAAAAAAAGAGACACTGTAAACAAACTGAACATGATAAACTTTTAAAAGAAACAAGTATTTACATATCCTGTTCAATTACATAGCTAAGCAAGTCCAGTAAATTTAAAGATATATGACAATACATTAACATCGTTGGATGCTGACTCAGTGATCTAGAGATTAAGAGTTCACGCGCACCCTGGGTTCGAATCCCGCGAGCAAGATCGTGGATGCGCACTGCTGAGGAGTCCCACAATGGGACGAAACAGTCGTCCATTGCTTACAGGTTTTAAATGATGATCTAATATCAATGAGTTCATGATCTCAATCAAAACTTAATAATTTCCACAACCCCTATACTGATAAATACATTTAGATCCTAAGCATGGTCGATTACACTCCATTATATTGTCAAACCAATCAAACTTAATCTACTTAATTTAAAATCTTAGCATGAACTACAAAATGAAAACCAGTTAAATATTCTCTAGGATTGATAAATCCTTCTATTCGGTTCCTAAGCTATTCTGGTAACCTGCAAGCTAGAACTACGCAGCGAACTGAACTCGAGAGAAAAGGCGCAAAATAAGCGGCAAACACTTTACTCCGAAGGTTCATTTTTGTACAAAAAACACGGGTATTTATAGATGTTAACATTTTTAAATCAACGTCATATTTTGACCAATCCGCTAAAAGACATATTATGCTACTGACCAATAGTAGCACACCACGCTGGTATTCTAGAAAGCTCCCTCATGCTTACATATGTCTTAATAATCTGAATATAAAAATTTTGTTGTTTATCACATTGAATTATCAGGATTTTAGATCTACAATAAAATCATATGATTAAAATTTTTATTTAATAGTTGAATTCGTAAGTTGATTCAAACTAAATAACTATGGAAAACCTGGAAGAACAAGACGGCCACTTCATCTTAGTATGGGACTCCTTAACAATGTACATCCATGCTCCTACATCACGAGATTCGAACCCAAAACATATCAATCTCGCGCGTAAACGCTTATCCTCTAAACCATTGAGCTAGCCGACACCCAACGATGTTAATGTTTAAATTCAACTTTAAGATCCAAACTAAAGTTTGGACTGAAGAATAGCTGTCTAGGTGGGTTAGATACACGCCCTTGCCCGCTTGAAACCAAAACAAAGTAATTGGGTAAAATGATGCCTGGATTCAAGATACGCCATACCAGAAGCTATTTTAGCAGCCATCATGACCTTCAGGAGATCATAAGTAGTTTAGTAAAGAACACTTGGACATATATTCTGTAACTATATAGAAAGGTTTCATCTGTGTACAAACAGCGTACAATTGTATCAGATTAGGATGATGTAAGCGTTTCATTGTTTGACCTTCACGAAGAAAATCAGCAGCATCACAAGAACTTGGCTTTAGCGTTTTCACAGCAACAAATGTTTTATTCCATACAGCTTTAAATACTTCACCGAACTGACCTTGTCCAATTTTTTCTTTCAAAATAGTTGAAGATTTTGGAATTACCCATTTATCAATAAGTTTTTTGTAAAAGACCTACAGGTTCTGGATGAGTTGGTCGAATACATGGTCTGCCCAATCGACAACATAAGCCAGATTGATTCTCTAAATAATGATTGACTAGCTGTTAAATATTAACATAAGGCACTTGTCTTGAAATATATAAACGTTTTAATGTAAGATCAGTTCGTGAATATCTTGGTCGAATACGATCATGCTTAACAGTATTCTCTTCTCGTACTGATAAAGAATATTCACTGGATTGAGATTCACTGATTCGAACCAAAAAAGAGCCATGATCATTTCCCGGAAGTTGAAGATAATGTTCAGCTTCAATACGTTTCAATCCTCCAAAATACCATTCATTGGATTCTAAACTGGTAACAGCTGCTAAATGATTTTTGGGTACATATCCTCGACTATCAGTAGATACACATCCTGCATACCACCAATCACAGTCTGAATTATCGAGCATATTAAATATTTGTCCTTTGGTCATATTCAAATCATCATCTACACGTTTAACGTAATCATGCAAAGCGACAAATTGCCCTTCTTTAGATATCTGGAGTGAGTATGTGATGGATTATTTCGTATCTGTGCAACTGAATTGTTTAGGAAGTTGGCAGGCTGTTGAATTGGTGAAAAGTTTGTTGGATGATGAGTGTTAGGTAGACATGATGAATTTCCAACAGATGGTTTATCACCAACAGTTGCTGGAACACCCCACAAAATCACTTGTCCACTTCGCTCCCTTGATTTGCTGAACTGCGTCGGGAAAATAATTAGTATTATGGGTTGGTAGCGTATCTGATCAAAGCTTTGTGAAGAATCCGGTACTATCGCTGCTGGAAGCATAAAATTGGATGATTGACCATTATTGAATGAAATTTTAGAAGGGAAAATAGGTCGTCTTTCGACTATAGACCGAAGTGATAGTTCAAACATAGGCATAGAAGCGTCATTAGGAGTAACTGTCATCCAATTGTTTGATCATTATTAGACGAATTCGAATTTCCCATAACTATCCACTACCATTAAAGAACAAAAGGGTAAGCTTCAATGATTATAGTAGACATGTTTAATCCACCATTGTCATCAGTGAGTGACTATCTCACAACAGACCCAGTTGAACTCACTAAAACTTCAGGAAACATCTCTTAAATCGAGTCACTAGTGAACATATGTTGATTAATATCAGAAGGGTTTTTTGTGAATATTATAGTAATTTCAATAATTGAGATCATAAATCAATTGAAGCTAGATCACCATGGAAAACTTGGAAGCTTTGAATGACTGTTTCGTCCAGTGTAAGACTCCTCAGCAGCACGAATTATTATTATCATTATTTATTATCATTTATTTAATCATTAATTAGGAAAATTATTTTCCAAAACATATATGTCATTTCTATTATCTATTCAATATTTTACTTAACTGATAAATGTCAATTATAAAAATTGTTTGTTTTTGGTTTTTTTCCTCTTTCAAATAAATGAAAGAAGAAACAATTTAATGACATAATATAAATTTTTATTTTAATAATTTATTTATTTATTTATTATTTAATAATTAATAAATCACCATTGAATATAGTGAAAACGAAACACATTTATTATTATTACTATTATTATTCTCATAATTTTGTTTAAATTGGTCAATTTCAATGTTCAATGTTTCATGAACTGAAACATTGAATGTTCACAAAAATAAGAAACAAACAAACAAAGAGGATGAAACTAGTTAGTTATTAATTCATTTATCATTTTAATGGTGATTTATTATTATTACTAGTTTAATGCCTACTGTTTGTTTTTTTAAACTTGTAAACATCTTCAAAGATTATGACATAGATTCCTTTTCTATTTTATACAAAGATCTTTATGAATGAAGTAAATAATTAACAAACTAACTATTTCTTTTGAATAAACAATTTAGACAGTTAGTTATCTACTTTCTTTTTTGTAATTTAAGTTATACCTTGTGAGTTGTTTTGTTTATTTCTTTGTTGTTGTTTTTTTTCACATTTGGTTTTGGCTCCTAATAAGAATTTGTCTTTTAAACTTGTAAACATATTCATGACCATCTCATGTTGTTGCTTACTTTGTTCCTCTCTCTCTCTCTCTCTCTCTCTCTCTCTTATTCTCCCTCTTTTTTTTCATGGTCTTGTTTACTGTTCATTTCAATATTATAGAAAATGACCATTATAAGTATAGATTTCAGATGTGCAGATGTTAAATAAATTAACAGCTGATTAAATACTATATATATATATATATATATATATATATATATATATATATAGAGAGAGAGAGAGAGAGAGAGAGATTAACAAACCGTATATAACAATAACCACAATGTTTCTGTTATGACTGCTACTGATGATGGTGATGATAATGATGATGGTAAATACTTAATTCTAACAAATATATTGAGAAATAATGAATATTGAACTATTGAATTAGATTAATTTTCAATGTTCAAGAGATTTTGTTTTTCTATTATTATTTTTTTTTTGTAATATTAATGAAAAGATATAAATATCACTTTTTAATAATAAATTGACCCAAATAAACAAGAGTTAAATTTATTTGGTATTTTTTTAAACTTGTAACTTTTTCCATTGTTATTTAAGATTGTAATTGATCAGTCTCATGCTGGCATATGTGCATCCTGTGCGGATTGTTTTGATATGGCTTTTTATGCAGAAGTGGATAGTGGCTAGTAGTGGGATCCAGGATTCACGTTTCGTCCTATTTGAAACTCGTCAGCTGGATGTACCTGTATCTCAGAGTTAATGTTCACTCTTGGACTCGAACCCATTACCGTTGGCTTTAAACACCATCACGTTATCCACTTAGCTACTGAGTCCTAATAGCCACCTTCTTGTGCAATGGAGTGAAGTTGAAATTTATTTGATGTTGTTTTTACTTGTTCATGTTACACTGAATGAAGGTTAATGATGTTGATGAATTAAAGTTAAACTGTATATGAGTTTCATTTTTCACTTTTTATACTTATATTATTACTATTGTTATGAACAAGAACATCAAATGGGGAACAATCAAATGTGTTATAATATAACATTACAAAATATCTTGATAAAGAAATTGAGAATCATACAGTAAATACTTCATTTGCAAAATAATCATCAATTGTCTCAAACTTGATTGTTCCTTTGTTTCCATACTAATCACTTTCTATTCTCAATCTCTTCACTTTGATTGTCTCAATATTCTACCTTCAAGCATTACACTTCCAATTAGTGATCCATACTACTTATATCAGTCGACATCAGTAGCATACACCACAGTATCATATATTTCTGTAATAAATAATGAATATTATTTGTTACGTGTTATAGATTAGGAATGATGCTTAAATTCTTTATCAAAATATAAGAATAGAGATGCAGTTTCAACATTGATAAACTAAAATTTTCATTTTCAATCTAAATTTGAGAAAAAGAGAATTCAGCGAAGAAAATTTTCTTTTCGACGAAATCATTTACTTAAGCTGTACATTCGTATATATAGTTACATGGAAAATGTATGTCTATAGAAGGATAGAATGGATTGTATCACAAAAATGGATTCGACAATAAATAACAAATGAGGTTACGCACTAATCAATAGGTAAGGAAGAGCAAAATTTAAGGGTCAGATAATAGTCCAATTGACAGATATGAAGAAAAACGACAAAACAACAAAGGTCACAATAATAGACTGAATAATATCAGAATGGGTTTTGTGGAGTTTTAGAAATTTCACAGGTTGAAATCATGAGTCAGTTGAAGCTAGACCACCATTGAAAACCTGGAAGCACTGGACGGCCGTTTCGTCCTGGTATAGGACTCCTCAACAGTGCGCATCCACGATCCCGCACCACGCGGGGCTCGAACCCAGGACCTACTGGCTTCGCGCGCGAGCACTGCTGAGGAGTCCCATACCAGGACGAAACGGCCGTCCAGTGCTTCCAGGTTTTCAATGGTGGTCTAGCTTCAACTGACTCATGATTTCAACCTGTGAGACTGAATAGTAATCAAGACAACTTGTAAAAGGTAATAATAATAAATAATTAGAGTTTAAAGTGCAAAATGTAATAATAAAAGTGCAATAAAAAAACATCTAGAAACATACCCATTATGGGAATTAGGGCCAGGGTAGGATGAGAGGTTGGACAAATCGTTTCTGCACGCAAAGTTCAGGCTTTAGTTTTGGATTGCCAATGCCTCTGCGGTGCATAAAATATTGATTCGAACCCCCTTCGATCCCGTTCCTTTGACTCTGTAAACTATTTTAAACGAATTTGAATTCGTATAAAACCAGTTTTATATTTTTATATAAATTAATTCGTAAAAGAAATAAACAAAATAAAATATCCATTTGAAAGCTACATTCCATCAGTGAAACTATCAGGAAAACTCTTAAATGAGTCGATATAGAAAATATAATATGATGGTTTTCTACTGTAGTACATCGATGGTACCATTGAAACCTAGTGGTTATAAAATTACATTAATTAAAGTTTTGGAATATGAGATGGAGAGCTTTTTATTTCACCGACAATAATGAAATATACTAGAGTTTTCTCACCATTTGATATTATCTACTGTTTACAATTCGATTTTGAAAAACATTCTAACAGATACTGTAGTGTATTCTACTTATATTGACAGATATAAGTAGTATGTGACACCAATTAGAAATGGAATGCCTGTCAAGAAGAATTGAGAAGACTGAACTGAAAAGAAAACAGTATTGAAAGAATCATGATTTATGTAAAGAACAACTTAAGGGAGATATACAAATGAAGTAATTAATGTATGTTTTCCATAATTTCAAACTGAATAGTAAATTAATCTGTCCTACCTGAATGTTTATTCACTACAATACTAGTGATAGAAATAAATAATTTATTATTACTCTTACCAATTTTTGACACTTATTAAACATACGTAAACAATTCAAACAATGAATGATTATAATTTCAAAAGTAGTCTATTCAGTAGTATACTAAAATCAACTAAATTTTTCTGGACTCCATTATACACATCGAATAAACATTGTAGTGAACACGAGTGCAGACAATCGACTGTATTTGAACATGAAATTACAAAATATCTCATTAAAACCTGCAAACAATACAGTAAATACTAATTTGTAAAATATCAATCCATCGTCTTAAATTTAACTGTTCCTTTTGCAAATATCATTTCATTGTCTCAAATTTCATTGCTCCTGCATTTTTATACCAATTGCGTTCTGTTCCCGTTCTTTCCCTCTTCATCTTCTACTGAAATACATTCTATGCCTGACCACTGTTATATACTACTTATGTGGATATATGTAACCCACACTACAACATGAGTTAATCATTATCATAGAATTTTTTTAGAGATTTTAGAAAACTTTAATATTTATCATTTATATAGTAGAACAAACCTATTTACATATTATTGAATACTTCTATATCAGTTGATATCATTATATCATCTACAATTAAGTCCCATATTTTCACAATATCTGATTTCTCAATGAAACATGTATATGAAGTAATCAGATAATGTAATTTATTGTTTTAAAAAACATTGATTCAATTCTGTATCCAGTTGTATTTTGTTACGTTTTTGCTTTTGTTTTGAATTTATTACATTTTTGACATAAATTTCCTTCTTATTCTCATGATCTGTTCCTTATCATATCAAATATTATAGAATATATGTATATCTATTCTATACATATTCATTTCTTCTTCTTCTTCTTCTTCCTCATGTCTATACTACTAATTGACATTATCAGTGTATGGAAATAATCAACAACAACAACAACAAAAAACAACAACTTAGAATAACTGGTCAAAGAAGAAAATAAATTCAATTCAATAAATAAACTATGATTGGTAACTAGTGATCTGTTAAAATGTAACTTACTCTATACTGATCATTATGTCTATATAAATACAGATAGATAGATATTTTAACAATGATATGTAAGAGTTCATTTCATTTCCTTTTTTTGTAATGTTCTTGTTTTTTTTTTTGTTTTTTTTTAGAATTAACTTCTATTAATCTCTCTCTGTTTCTATGTTATTATCACATTTACCACATGTACAATAATATACATTTCCTCATTCTTTCATTATTGGGTTAATATTGACTATTTATCTTAGATACATACACATATATATATATATATATATGCATAGAATAACCATAGAATAGATACATATACATCAATAATAATGCTATATCATATAATTACAAATGTTAAAAATCATATCCGGTCCTTGTCATTACACACACACACACACAGACACACACAAAAAAAGTCGACAATCTTCTCATTCTGATTCAAAGTTCGTAGAGATAATTAGTATGAATAGAGATTATAGTCATCATCATAATAATAATCATTTTAGTTATTACAAAGTAAACTAACACTCATATTTAAACTCATTTTGATATTCTATCCATTATAATGATACTAATTACACCAGTACTCTTAACAATAGTCATTGTAAACATCACACTGATAATAATCATAATTATGGCAGTTATCAAGTTTTACAAAAACATGGTCATAGATAATATTTTGGCGTTAATCAAATCAAATAGGAGAAAAAAGAAACTTGTCAAATCAATGATCAATTAAATATTATCTTATAATATAACTCTATCATTCACTATATATATATATATATAGCCATATATAAATGGGGATGGGGGGAGTATGGATAATCATAGGATACAATAATCATTCCCAATTGAGGGAAAAAAGGCAACAACAACAACAACAACGACGACAACAAAAAAGAGTTAGAAAATAGATTAAATCAACATGAATGATTATGAGAGGTAGATTTGATTAACTTCCGTTAGATTTTGTTCAATTGTAAAGTTTTTGGATAAATTATTAGTTTAATAATGTGGTATTTATCATCAAATTATCCTAATATTAAGACAAGTTATTTATTCCTATATACGTATATATACATACTAAACATTGTAATTAGAAACATTAAACTTTTTAATGGTACTTTCTGTTAACCAAATGAAATGGTGTCTCATAATTCCATGTCATAAAATGTTGTAAATATATTTAAATGTCGTAGTACATTTAATAAAACCCGGTAATAATTTTGTACATTTTTTTGGTTGTGTATTGAAAGTAAAAAAAAAACTTCACCATAGTAACTGATACTTGAATAATGAAAAATAAAGGGGGTACTTTCATTTTTATGGAATTTTTCTTGTTTTTTTTTAGCTGGATGATTTTAGTCATGGAGTTTCATCGTTCTTCTTTCCACTATTTCAGGATACTTTCATTTAAGTATCTATCATAATTATCCAGTTGAATAGTAATCATTTTTTTTAAAAACGAAACTTTATGAATGTTATCTTAATGATGTAATAGTTAAGAAGACAAACTAATGAGGTAATCAGATAGAGTTATATTATGTTTTGTAGTGTTTAACTGTTTGTGATGGTTAATGGAATCTTTCACAGATTGAAACCATGAATCAATTGAAGCTAGACCACCAAGGAAAACCTGGAAGCACTGGACGACCGTTTCGTCCTATTATGGGACTCCTCAGCATGATTTCAATCCGTGAATTTTCCAAAAATTGTAGGAATGAGGCCTTGCTTTACCAGTCTTCTTCAATGCTGGACACCTCTAAACTAAGAAGAAGAAATAAGAGATCGGAATATTAAGACAGCTTTTATGGTTAAGTTGTTCCAGTCATAGGTTTAGCTCAGTTGAAGTAACAGTGATAACCATGGTGCGCTAGACAGCGCGCTATCATAATCACTTATTTAAAGGTGAGTTTCTGAAATCCAAATTAGTTGTGACTGGTGGAATTTGAACATGTCTGGAGTGAAGATGAACATATTACTGTATAACAGATGGCTGAAGCTGGACTTTTACCATTGTACGCTGATCAAGTGTCACTAGTAATAAAGCAATCCATCTGTAATCTGAAAGGTCCGTGTTCAATACCTTACCAGGTCTGAGATACGAATTGCTGAGAAGTCTCACATAAAGAGAAAATAGTTATTCAGTGCTTCCTTGTTTTCAGTCGCAACCTGTTGATATTAACCTTTAACGAATCCAACCCACAAAGTCAACCAAATCTCCAAAAAATCTACCTTCAACCGGAGCTTTTGTGTTTCAAGAAAAAACCTTTACATAAACAAAGGTCACAACATATAAATTATTATCCGACTGAAGGCAACTAACAACTAACAACGAATCTATCAGTCTATTTCTTAAGCTAATGATAATAACAACTCCTCCTGGAGCCCCCCTGGGGCTACTGCTGGTCCAAGAGCCCGAATAAAGGAGGAGGGTTGAGCATAGGGTTAGTGACTCCATCCCGTAGAAAACTAACTCACTAAAAAACGCTAACCACAAAAAATTGTTCAAACTATTTAAACTCTGCCCTTGGAGTTAGAAGGTCTTCATTTAGAAGAGTTATGACGCCTCATGGTGAAAGCCAAGTTCCTTCGAAAGTCACGAGGCTGATGCCCCTCCTAAACCAGAGCAACCATTTATTTAGGTACATGGAATGCTCGTATATTGTGGAAGACTGAGAGAGTTTTCCAAATTGCTGCAGAAAAATAATAACAATTCATAAAAACTGAACAAAAGGACCTAATAGCTAAGTGGGGTGACATTGACACTTGAACAAATATGAATAGATTTAGTTAATAAAAGCATTCATTATACATTTTACTTTTAATCATTTGAAAAAGAATGAAATGGAGTTTACTTACCTCTTTTTAAGAAGAGACTACTTCTCGATATGAATTAATGTTAATTTTATCATGAATATAAAGCTTATTTAAATAGGTTGATTCTTTGTATTTCATGACTTCTTAGAGTTAATCATTTACAATTCAATAATGAATTTAAATCATGATCTTCATATTCAATGAGAAGATCAAATTATCCAATCACTTGGTCAAGGTCAATTAGTTGAATTTTCTAGCCACAATCAATTCTCAATGAAGGACATTCATTATCTAATGTTATAATAGCTGGAATCATGAGTCAATTAAAGTTATACCACCATGGAAAACCTAGAAGCACTAGATGGCTGTTTCATCTTAGTATATGACTCCTCAGCAGTGTACATCCATGATCGTGCCTCGCGAAATTCGAACCCAGGACCTATCAGTCTTGCGTGATATAAACTATGGAAATTTAAAAATCTTCGCAGAACCCCTAAACTAGTAATAATCATATGCACACTAATGACTAACTTCTAGATACAACACTTGAAATTCTACTGACAGTTCAAACATATTGAGTAGGAGACAGGTATTTATCGAAGTCAATAGAATATGGTGACACAGTATCGCAAAATGATTAAAGTTAAATATCTGAACCACTGTAGCTGGTTCAATGGTCTAGAGAGAAACTAATTACTAGCGAAACTAAACGTCCTTCATTCGATTCCCTGTGGCGAGGTCGTAGATGTACACTGGCAGAAAGTCCCGTATTCACATATAACTGATCTTCACTGATTACTAGCTTTCAATCACTGTTTAACAAAGATCAGTCTGTAATTTAAACGATGAAAAAAACAAACTTTTTTTTTCTAAATTCAGAATGTCTAGTTGTTCTCAATCTTTCAGATTCTGACGCATGCACATGCACACACGGACCCAGATACATAGTTCATAATTATTCCATTACAAAATTTTCTATATTCTAATTAGCATATCAACAGTCAAACAAATATGTATAAGAGAAAATATCAAAACAGTAAACACTAATTATCATTTTAAGGTTTTTAAAAAATAAATAACAAAAAATCATTACAATAACAATAACTTAATGACCATGGTTACAATGATCTTTTTTTAAAAATAATTTTGGGAACCAGTCTAAATTTGCATATCACAGTTTGCATGTCATCTCTATTGTGATTTTTTTTATCTTTTGAGCTGAAACATAAAAGTATAGTACTTAAATTTGATAACTGAATCATTTGAGAACAAACTAAAACGAATATAATATGATCCTATTGATACATTCATTAGATTGGTAACTATAATGATTGTTACTAATTACATGTATAATAATAACAATTTGGGTATTAAGTAAAGTATGTTCCACAATAGGATGAGACGGCTGTTTAGTACTACCAGGTTTTCAATAGTGGTCTAATATCAATCGATACATGGTCTCAATAAAAAAACTTAATCTCTACGATCCCATACTGATAAATATGGTTAATTTCAATAGTTAGGATCATGAGTCAATTGAAGTTAGAGCACCATGGAAAACCTAAAAGCAATGAACGGTGTTTCGTCCCATTGTGTGACTCTTCAGCCGTGTGCAGTCATGATCTCGCCCCGAGAGATTCAAATCCAAGACCTACCAGTCTCGCTCGCGAGCGCTTAACCTCTACACCACTGATTCGGCATCCAACGGTGTTAATGTCTAACTTCAACTAATCCACGAAATTGAGCGGCACATTCACTATTATCTTCAGTGGGGTATTCTGGCGGCCTGCTTGAGCATTTGAGCTACCTGTTCCTGCCATCTAGATATTTAAAAAAGTTATCTATTTTGTTTGTTTTAATATATCATTATGTTTATTAATCGCATAACCTATTCTGCTGCGTTTCTGAAAAGTGTACAACTTTTCGTTGACAAAGTTACAAAAAACTCAATAAGAGACACTGTGGTCGCTGGCAATATACAACGAAAAGAATGCACATTATTCTGATGTTCATTTGCTGAACTGCTAACATCTAACTGGCGATCACTCAATATTTATCGCCAGGACCGACCAAGAAGAAAGAAACGGAAACTTGTTGAAATACTTTACGCTGAGAATTCTATATTGTACCAAAAATATGATATTGAATAAAGTTAATAATAATAATAATAATAATAATAATAATAATAATAATAATCTCACAACAGACCCAAGCTGAACTTCACTGGTGACAGCTTCTTACTAGAACTCCAGGATATACCTCTTGAAAGCAGTTACTATTGAGTACATGTTGATCAATATCAGAAGGGGTTTTGTGGAGAATGTAGTAAGTTCAATAGTTGAGATCATGAGTCAATTAAAGCTAGACCAACATGGAAAACCTGGAAGTAGTCTAGTGGTTAGGCGCTCGCGCACGAGATTGATAGGAGTTCAACAGTAGGGCGAAACGGCCATCCATTGCTTACAGGTTTTCCATGGTGGTCTAACTTCAATTGACTCATCATCTCAATTATTGAAATATATATGTATATAACTTATGCCTGTGACTCCCAATAGAGCATAGGCCACCGACCAGCATACCCCAACCCACTCTGTTCACCACCTTCCTTTCTAGTTCTGTCCAACCTTCTTCATTGTTTCATGTTTGTCTCCATTTCTCGGTGTAATGTGTTTTTTGATCTTCCTTTCCTCCTTTGGCCTTCAGGATCCCATATGAGGGCTTGTCTTGTGACGCAGTTGGGTACTTCCCTCGATATGTGTCCTATCCACTTGCAGCACATTTTCCTGATTTCTTCTTCCACTGGGGTTTGGTTTGTTCTCTACCACGGTAGATTTTTGCTGATAATGTCTGTTCAACGGATCTGAAGTATATATATACATAAAGTTCGGAAAGGTCAAAAGTGAAAAAGACTGTTGTCAAAAGTATTAAATGGTCATTACACAATATCGTAAATGGTTTCAGTTGTTAAGCGTTCTGAAATAGTGAAGATTTGTAGATTGAATGAATGATTTTCCTGGGACTAAACGTTCACCTCAAGACCTTAATATCCTACGTTCAGTTCTTTATGCAGTTAAGAATGTACAATCCTGGCAAGTCGAGGACAAAACAGCTATCCAGTTAACCTTGATTTTCAATGACATCCTAAGAGAGTGCAAAGTTGAAAGACAGTTGGAAAATAATGTAATTCAATAAAAGCTAAGTTACTAATATAAAGTAAGATTAAGACCTATTTCCTAATCAATACATCATTCGAGTTTTATAAAATGAATAAATATACAAACAAGATTTTCAGAAGAATAAGACTTGACTATACCCTTTGGATATACCTACATACACAGTTACACAAACCAAGACTCATGCAATTCATATACATACGCATAGACATCGACCAACCCGCAAGATATGAGAATCTCAACGTTGAAGAACATAAGTAATCTAGTTTACTGTTGAATGGAAGATTAGTCCGATCATCACCAGCCTCCAAAGTTAGCTAGCAAGATTCCACCTACTAACCAGCAACTCCGTGAGGAGGCCAGGTGTCGGATTTCGTTGCCACATTATCCTTCAGTAAATCAAATTATTATAGTCATCATCATTAATATTATCATTTGACTTCACAATAATTAGCATGAAAATTCAACACTGTGTGTTAATGACAAAAGTCTCTGTTTATGTATAACCTACTGACCGCGTTGTTTCACTTTTGACAACCATATATGTCAGGAAGTTGATGAAACCAAGAGAAAGATACAGTGTGTGTGTGAGAGAGAGAAATTAATCAGAATAATGAAAAGTTTTTTGATGAGATTAATAACTTCACAGTTATGTGATAGTAACATTTCGTCCAAATATTTGTGAGAAAAATATGGTGATATCTGATAATGTTTGTATGAATCTCAACCAATTAGGTGATGTGTAAGAATGCTACTGAGGTAGAGATTATTGTGTTTATTAATTCATGTTTAAACCAAGTGATTTTTCATTAGACGGCTATTTGTGTTGTGAAATGAGTTATGGTGATTTTGTTGTGACGATTTGTGCCTATTATGACAGTCGATATCATTCAGAAACAAACATTGATTTGATGGTCATTGAATATGCTGGACTTGTGGATAATTAGTTTGTGGTAGAATGTAGTTAATTCATCAGTCGTTTGTCATGATGACGTTATTCATGAATGAAGTAGTGATTTTGAGATGATGGAGAAGATTTGTAGTTCAGGTGGCTGATTTTGATGGGGTTTTGTTTTGTGATGTGGATAGTCTGATTGTGGAGCTTTTATCGTTATTCTGAATGACATCATCAGCACAAACTTCAGGTATAAGTGAAGTGTTCGAATTTCTGCACATATGGCTCACAGTTTGTCCTGTAGACTTCGATGTTGATATATGATTGCTGGCCTTTAACCTGTCATTGTATATTCCCTTATTTTGGATATATCTTCCAATGAATTGATTTTTGTCCACTATTTTTCCATAATGTTTTTGATTGTTCCGTCGATTGGATCGATTTCAATGTGTTTGTTGATTGCTGATTGACCTGAGTGCCATGTTTCTAAAAATTCTTTTGTGTTTTTAGAATTGCTTCTATCCGAGATCTCAACATTTTTCCAGTTGAATATATGTCCGCAGTTGTCCATATGCATTGATATAAGTGAGGATATGTGGTCGCATTTGACCGCCAATTACTGTTCAATCTCAATTTTCAATTTAAATCAAATTCTTAGTTTTATCCTATCTTTAAATACTGAAATCGGTACTTAAATAAATACAAATATTATTTGCTTGTATCTTCCCATTGTTATAATTGCATTGATAAGTCTCTTGTTGGCATATGTGCATTATGTAGAGATTGCCTAGATATTGTCACAAGCTTTATAGTTAAAGATATATAGTGGTTAGCAATGGATCCAGGACGCGCTTATAAAGCTTATGACTTAAGGTAATATCTAGGTAGTCCGCAAAGAATAGACATATGCCAACAACAGACTGATCAATTGCAGTCGTAATCAACAATGGGAAGACACGAGCAAACACTACCAAGTGAATTAATCTTCACCCCATTGCACCAGCAAGTAGCTATCAGGATTCAGTAGCTTATTTGATATCGTGATGACGTTTAAAGTGAACAACACTGGGTTTGAGTCCTAGAGTGAACATCGACTCTAAGATTCAGGCACGTCCAGCTGACGAGTCCAAATAAGACGGAACAAGCGTTCCGGATTCCACTGCTAGCCACTATCCATCTCTGATTCAGAAACGTCTGTATAATAAATGAATTTGTCATACTTCATCTTAAGCTAAGTTATGAATTGTTTATAAAATATGTGTGCTTCGAATATAGTTTTGTTTAATGAACTAATTAGTTACTACGCAAACCAAGGTCGAAGGCAGAATCTTCAATACGAACGTCAAAACATTTCTGTCGTATAGAGCTAAATCTTGGAGAACTACTACAACCGTCATCAAAAAGGTACAAATAGTTGTCAACAATTATCTACGCAAGATACTCAATGTTTGTTGACCAGATACCATCAGCAACAGTCTTCTCTGTCAGAGAAAAAAAACCAGCTTTCAGATGACGAGAAAATTAGGAAAATACGCTGAGGTGAATAGGACATACATTTGAGAAATCACCAAACTGCATCACATGGAAAACGCTAGCTTGGAATCTTGAAGGGAAACAGAAAAAGAGGAAGACCAAAAAATAAACTGCGTCGGGAATCGGAAGCTTACATCGAAAGGATGAATAGCAAATGGAAACAATTGGAAAAAATTTCTGAGGAGAGAGTTGGATGGAGGATGTTAGTAGGTAACCTATGCTCCTCTATAAGGAGTAACAGGCGTAAATAAGTAAACGTAAATGTGAATTCATATGAAAATACATCGTAACACAGAATTTATTCATCATGAATAGACTGATATGTATGAAATTTGATTTTTAATACATGAGTTACTCAAATGATTGAGATTACCGTAGTTTTTTTCTGTATATTGGAATATTGTACTTTATAAAAATACTCACTTATCTATCTCATCAATAAAGAATATAATCATTTGAAGGTATTAAGCAAATAATAACATTCAAATCAGGTTATTTCATTCATAAATACTTGACAACGATTATACAAAGATAAGTATAAAGACTGTCAGTCTTCAGTCCTCAGTAATAAGGATAGGAGGTCTCTCGACCTATATTAATCCTTGCAGTTTGTAATACTATGGACGTCCAGTCTCGTTTTGAATATATTAACAGAAGGTGCTGATATTACGTGTTCCGGTAGAGAATTCCAGTAATTCACTACTCGGTGCGAGAAACGAAACTCCAGACGTAAACGATTTGATCTCGGTTTTGAACTTTCTTCGAATGTCCTCTCAAATGGTCAGTCCTGACGGAAGCAAAAGATAAGACATGTTAATACCACGGTCATCGTTCAGTATACGATAAGCCAATATTAGATCACCCCGTACTCTACGGTAAGATAACGGAAATAAGTTGAGGTGTCTCAGTCGGTCTTCATAAGATAGACCTTGCACCATCTTAGTACCTCATCGTTGGATTCTTTCCGGCATCTCTGCTTCATATTTGAAACAAGGACTCGTTACTTGAATCCCATATTCTAAATTTGATCGCAAACCTATAATAGTTGACAAATTCAATTTTACATCTAATACACAAGTTTGATACTTTTAAAAATTTCATTATGAGACTTGACTTCTATCCAAATCTCGACTATTCAAAGTTTTCTTTACTGGGGATATAATAAGTTCAACTGTAGCTTAGATAATCTGTTGGTCATATTAATAGATTTCTTAAAATTCATAGGAGAAACGTTGAATGTAGGCATGAGTGCAAGATAAAGACACCTATAAAAAGATCATGGTATATTTTAATATAATTCAGTCATTGAATGTTGATGATTGGATTGTAATCTGGATTTTTAAACTTATCATATTCTTGATGAGAAAAGATGGATAATGGGTTAATATTGTTAAATTGTATATAGCTAAGGTGATGTACTTTCTATCATTGATCGATCATGAAGTAATGACCAGTGTTATGTTTGTATATTGTTTTGTTGCTGATTAAATACTCTCGGTCATGTTAAAATGTATCCATTAATTAAAATGACTTCACACTACATGGACGATGCTGTGAAGCTACATGATGCGAGTTTAAACCCCATGGGAAACGTCCGTTTCCTCCAGATTACTAATACACCCTGTTGTCGAAGGACAGTTTACATGAATGAAAAAGTTCACAGTTTTCTAACAACTACCTCCGACCACCTTACATCGCAACACCGTATATGAGATTTCGAGTCCTTTAAGCTAGTGACCATATCGTAAATTGATTAATGGAGTTTGAACACAACCAACGAATCAGATAAACAGGATAGTAGCTATAACTAAGTGACCAATCAACTTTAAATATCTCAGATCTCTAAAATGTCAGTTTTGACCCAAATACCTTACTAATAAACTCTTATAGTATGAATTTATGGAAAGTGGATCGGATTTCACCAAGAAGCGTCAATCGTCAAAAGACGATAATTACACCTTATTGATGAACGCTAACTAGCATAAAATCTAAGTCATGGATTTCATTTCGATTACCTACAACTGCCTAACACATCTATACTTTATCTGTTATCTGATTCTAGATAGCTTATGACTATTTCAATTATCCTATTTAAACAGTTATTCAGTATTCAGTTTGGATGGTGGTTGGAGGTAGTCGACAGGAAACTCTGGATCTAGGTTTCATGTTACTTTGGCACTCATCAGCAAGGTCTGCCTGTAATTTTAAGGGAACTAATGATCGCTGAAGGATTCGATCCCGTGTCAACCAGCTTCACAGTCAGAAGCGTTACCACTGGGCTATCCGGGTCGCGACTGACCTCCTGTAGGACTGAGAAGTGATATGATGGGACGAAAAGTCAAAATTAGATTGATTTACTCATTATGAGTTTTGTTCAAGACTACTTCCGTTTTGATTCAATGTAATGATTACTCAATGTGGTATTTGTTTTCTTTCTCCTATGATATTTTATTCTCTATAATATGCGATATTCTTGTATTTAATTGACATGAACTATGCTCAGTATGTGATTCATTATAACTGTAAGTATTTTTTTTCATATATGTGATTTCATCCTAATTTTTGATCGAAATAGGTGTATAATCAATATATAAATGAGTGTATTTTCCACTAGGGTCCTCGTCGAGTTTTAGAGGTTAACAAATCTTCACTTACACCAGTCTTTGTGTTCTTACTTTCGCGTCGTAGGAATTGCAGAGGTCCCTCGTTTCGAGTATAAGTGATAAGCGTTTCCAACACAACAATTAGCAATGACCAGATATAATAAGTAGCATTCAATCGACAAGACATATCAAGATGATCATTGGGTGGTGATCAATATCATGTGTATCAGGTACACCTTGCTAATAAGTGCCGAAATAGCAAGAAACCTAGGTCCAGGGTTTCCTATCGACTACCTCCAACCACAGTTATTTATTTATTTGAACACAAATACTGGTACAGAGGCAACAAATACAAGTGCACCACACAAGTCACTTGATTTATGTGTAGGCTGAGATGCTGCCCGGGTGCCAAGACCGAAGCAGGTAGTTTTCTCAGGAAGCCACACCCGGAGTTTTCGGCCTAAAAGTCTAATCCACAAGACAGTGCAGCAACGTCAGGCAATGCAGTCCCATAGTAGCTGGTGACCAACGATTGGTTTATACGCCATTTATTCCCTCAGGATCCTGGATCCAGCCCATGTTACCATTGGTTTGGAATCAGGGTTTTCCAACTCTCTTAGGTGAACCCTCCGTGTTCACATATCTGGTTAAAGTGCCAGACATTCACTTCTCATCCTCTGAACTTCGTAAACAACAGTAATGCCGCGAGAAGGCAATGAATAGTACTTCCTTAGCAGCAGTTGTATACGCATGGTCATGTGTGAGGATTTCGAGAGAGAGAGAGGGGGGGAGACTAACTCTCCCCACCATCGGTTGTACCATCTCATCTTAACATAGTGCACATAATATCAAAGTCACCTAGGCTAGTGATCATATTACAACTTGATCGATAGGATTTGATCTGCACTAAGAATGACCTAACACATATAACATTGATCACCACCTAGTGATTAAGACAATTGTAAACTATTCCATTTCACATATCAGTTATTTTTTTAAAAATAAATTAAAAGCAATACACATTTATAATCAGATTATTTATTTATTATTTTATAATAATGAATTCATTTGAATAAATATTTCACTATTGAATTTTAACATAATGATAACAGTAATAGTAATAATAATAATAATAATAATAATAATAATAAAGATAGTAATGACTTATTATTGTTTTAATAGATCAATTATTATTTTTCATTTATTCACCTAGTTTAAACGAACGAATGAACAAACCGAATTGTACAAGAGAAGATTTACAGAAAAAAGAAGTGAATAAGAGTAAAGGAAACTTTAAGAGAAAAACAAACAGAAAACTGATTGATTATCACTCATATTCCCTGTTGTTGGTTGTTGTTTTTTGTTTCGGCCATCAAAGAAGAAGAAGAAGAATTTTTTTGTTTATATTTGTCTCATGGATACAATTTGTAGGTGAAATTATATGTTTATGATGTATTCAGTAGACTCATTCATATTCATATTCATATTATTATTACAATATTTAGACATAAGTATTATGCAATATAAGTGTATTAAAATATATAGAGAGAGAGGGAAAAAAAGCGTATGAAACAAATGGTTAGTTACATTATATGTACTTAGAGTTTGATCATATAAATATATCTGTAGACTAGAGGAAAATTTCGAAGAAAAAACAAACAAACAAACAAACAAGTAACCATGATGAATATAGATTTTATGCAAAATAAAAATAATTTTAAATCACCATACTTTTATTACTCAACAGCCATTCTTATATGTAAGAAAAAAAATGAAGTCATATTACATAAGGTGCATACACATAGGATTGATTGAGTTGTGTATGTGTATTTGTGTGTGTGTATGTGTGAGAGAGGGGGGAGGGAATATGGATGATCGCAATAATGGAAAGAAAAGTTAAAACAGTGAAATATAGTTGTTGTTTTTTTTCGGAAAAAAATACAGTTGAAAAGAATTTGTTTTAAAAACATTGGTAATGTAAACTAAGTTGTGTTTTGCTGCTGTCGTAAATCTCTTCGAAACTATTTATAACAAGTGTAAAGCTTCGATAGAGTTTTTTTTAACATATACATTCAATTAAGTTCTCACTATATATATATATATATATATATATATATATATATATATATATATATCGTATCGGCTAATAATGGCTGGCAACATTATGATCAAAGAAAAACTCACACAAAATGGTGTCTTTGTTTAGTTAGTTGATGTGATTATGAAATGAATGGTTCACATATCTATTTATATTTATCATTCTATATACACTATATACAATACAGAATCATATTATATTCTTTTCACAAACAATATATAATATATATATCAAACGTTATTATAATTACTATTAGTATTGTGACTACTGTTATTCAAGAGTTTCTGTTATATCTTATCAGTAAGTAGTATATTAAAATATAAGATAAAATGCAATTTGATTACTTTACATATTTTTTTTTTCAAAAAAAAAAGTGGGAATATTCATCAACTATGTGTGTCTTTTTTTCCTGGGGGGGGACAGGGGCAGAGAGGGATTATTCTAATAAACAACTTATATTGAAACTACGTTTAGATGAATTCATATATGTTAATGATGTTGATGTAGTTATAGATGAATTAATCATATTACTATGTGATAATGTTGATAATGAATGTGAACAATTACAACATAATGAATGATTGAATTCATTTTCACATTTTATTTCATTACAATATAATTGTTCATTTGTTATCATTCGTTTAGAGTTTATAGATTATTAGAATATTCATTTTCATTCACATATTTAGATTCATTATTCATTGAAATAGTTTTTGGGATACATTGTTTTTTGATAGGCTAGAAATTAAAAGAAAAACAAACAAACAAAATGAAATAAACAATCAAATATTACCTTTAATTCAGGGTCGGAAAAGTTGGAAAAATGAAAATTTCGCAAATCCAATAAAAATTATCTTGGTGGTCTAGTTATAGTAGTCTGACACTAGACAGTGGATTTTAAGCTTTCTTTAAGCCCTAACTCTTCAAGCTGGGCTATTTCGCTTACTACCCTACTTATGTGCTGTATGTGGTATAAGCTATATGGCTATGTAGAGCTGAAGGTCTCATATGAGACTGGAGGTTCGCCATTATTATTGTGGATGGTTCGGCATTGCTTTGGAAAGTTTTGCTGACTATTCATGCAAAAGTTGGTTTGCTGGTAAACCGATTTCATCTATACTGATGGTTTGACTGTCGTGTAAGCGGAATAGTTCAACTTTGGCCTGTTCGTTCTGTACATAATTGATTCACGCGATCATTGATAGTCCACCAGGGTGCTTGGTACCTGTGTGGTTGCGCCACACGATTGAGCTGTACTATTCAGATTGTAGCGTTAAAGCCTATAAGGTGTCTGGTTCTCCTGTTAAACGGGGCTGAGCTGTACTTTTTGGGTTGTCACGTGAAAGTCCGGATGGTGTCTGGTTCTCCTGAAAACCAATGTAAAATTACCCTGGCCCACAAGGGTATATTACATAATTGTGAGTGAAAGTATCAGAAGAATGATGAAAACTCCATGAACAAACCATCCAGTTTAGAGAATAAAACTACATCAAAATCATTCACCTGAAATACAAATCTTCTCCATCATCTCAACATAAGTTTATGTAAGTTTGACCATTATTGAAAAACTAAAAACACTGAATAGCTTATTCGTCTCAGTATGGGAATCTCAAGCAGTGTGTATCTATGATTCCTCACATGGCATTCGAGAAGCCGTGATCATTGGAGTCCAATTCGTGTTATGTATTAGACAGTTATCCATCTCAGATAAAGGATGAAGGATTGTGTAAGATCATGAATCGGTTAAAGTCAGATACTGACACAGTTGATCACCGGCTCAGTGGTCCACAGATGAAGTGTTCATGAGTGACATTGAACGTCCTAGGTTCGAGTCCTGTGTATGGGACTTGGATGCGCATTGCTGAAGAGTTTCATACTAAGACGAAACGGGCCTTCAGTGTTTATAGGTCTTCAATGGTCGTCTAGCACAATCGACTCATGAATTCAACTATTAAAATATCAAATTAGTAAATATTACATTTATGAGTAAAACTATAACGATGAGTTAATAAAATTTAAGATTTTTGTGAGAAATTCAATATTCAATGAAGGTCAGGACTAAGAGACAATTACTTTTATCTAGTTCTTAAAATACTTAAAACCAAAGAAAAAAAGGATATTTCTTGCGTAACCATACAATGAATTTGTTATGGTGTACATGTTCAATGATTAAAAAGAATTCCTGATTCAAGATACATTGTAGATTCATTTATGTAGTTCAGTGCATTATTTACTAATGAATAAAATGCATTGGATTAATTCAATGAAATATCTTAAACATAGTTCTTAACTTTAACGGTGGCTCAATATCGTGGATTGGTTGGAGCTAGACATTAACACCGTTGGATGGCAACTAAATGGTCTAGATGTTTAAAGTCGACGCGTGAGGCCGAAGGCCCTGGGTTAGAGTCTCTCGTATGGGATCGTGAATGAACACTACTGAGGAGTCCCATACTAGAACAACACGGTCGTCCAGTGTTTATAGATTTTCAGTGGCGGTCTAACAGAGATCCATTCATGATATTTATTTACTTAGTTAATCGAACGCAATCCATAGAAATTTGTATTTTGACATTCTTCAGATAGATATATTTGTGTAAAGTTGAGGAAGTTATTCCGTTGATCCAATTCAAGTTTATTTTATTCATCATCATCATCACATCAGAGATACCATCAATGAATTGTTATTCAGAAGGCTAATAACTTCATGCAAGACTGGGATTTTCATAGTAATTACTCACTTATTTAGTAGTAATCAATGTTGTACTGTCATATGGATTGGAATCTCAGGTGAAAGACAAAATCTCTTGACAAATGACCTCAAATAAAAAAACATCAAGTGTTATTTACTTTGATGCTTAATTCATACATTCACAGACAATTCAGAGATTGAACGTAAGAAGTTCAGACCTCACAGTGATCGCTGAGTATGAATACAATAGATCGTATTTTTAATTTATGATTCAAATGTAAATTTCATCTGAAGTTATTGAAGAATTTCTGTTCATCTTATTGAATTATTCCATTAAGATTCATATTTTAAAAAAAGATAATGCTATAGTCTGAATTATTTTTTCTGGTTAGCGTTGGAATCCTGAAGGGAAGCAGAAAAGAGGAAAGCCAGGGAACGCATTACTTCGGGAAATAGAATCAAATATGAAAAGGATGAATAACAGCTGGGAAGAGCTGGAAAGGAGTGCCCAGGACATGGTTGGATGGAGAGTACAGGTGGGCGGCCTATGCTCCTCAATGAGGAGTGACAAGCGTAAGTAAGTAAGTAAGTAATGCTATAGTTCGAAGTGAATGAATTCGAATTCTAATTGAATGGTTAATGCAAATTTTGTTATGTTTCGAGTTATGAAAGTTCTTAACCATCTAGGGTCAACAGTGAAAAATAGTGAACAGGCTCAAATGACAGTTGAATAATTATTCAGAGTTAGTTAATTTTTTTTCACTGTTTCTTCAAGTGATTTCATATCCTGATGAAAATTACTATAAGATTTAACTTGGTAACACGTTTAAAATGTATCTACAATATGTAACTAGTAAATATAAACAGTGTAGTCAATTAAAGTGAACAATACCGAACTATTGATATATAACACTTTAATAATAAGTAGAAGTTCCGTGATTTCTAGATTAATCATAGAACAAACAGCTAAGAGGTGACTCAGTGTTGAACTTATTGCAACTCTATCAGTTTGTCTATAGAAATAATTAGTAAAACTGAATGAGACAGTGAGAGTACATCGTAGAATTAGCTCTTTCAGATAAGGTGTTTGTTTTTTAATTCTCTCTTTAGAAATGTTTATAAATGTGGCTAAATTGAAGATAATAACTTTTTGTCTCGAAAACATTATCTGAATGGAGTAACTTCTACAATATACTTTCAATGTACAATTCAGATTTAATAATGATTTTTATAGAGTAAAAGTTCCACGTTATCCTAATTACTTTAGATTGGTATAATGAATGGATCACTGTTAGACTACCATTAAAAACCTGGAAGTACTGGATGGACATTTCGTCCTAGTATGAAACTTTTCATCAGTGAGCATCCACGACTCAAAATGTTGGAATTGAACCCAAGACCTCCAGTCTAGGACGTGAAGCCTAAATTTATAGACTTGATTCATTTTAAAATGAACTTACCGAACAGCATAATTTGGATGACTTTAAATCTTTATGACTCTGTGAGGAATTACAATCTTCTTGATAATATTTATTCATCTCATCATATTTACGTTTTAAATTATCTGAGAAGAGTTGTAATTCCGTTATTCCCTCTCCTGTTCCTCCGGCTAATCCAGATATTCTATCGAAAACAGATGTAGTTAGTGTTGAATACGGTAATGATTGACTTGATTTGAATGTTGATGTTGTTGTCATCATCGTCGTTGTCGTCTTCGTGTTGGTGGTATCAATGATTACTGATGGTGTTCCTACTAACGGAGATGATAATCCTGATGTTAATGATGATGTTGGCTTTGATGACAATGATATAACTGTTACTGTTGAAGATGGTAAAGTAAAGGAATTATTTGTTGAAGATGACATTTCATTTATATCGTGTAATCTGTCAGTTTTATCCATAAATTGTTGTTGTCTTTGATGTTGACGTTGAAATTCCATAGAATGATTATTTTGTATTTTGTTGAAAGAATATTCAATTGATGAGGAGGAAGAGGATGATGACGAGGATGACGATGATGATGATTTAGATATCTTTGGACAGTAATGTACTGTATGTTGACTTCGTGGTAAATTTGTTGATATCAACTTTGAATTCAATGATGTTGGATCAAAATATCCTATTGAAATGAAATGTTTAAGAATGAATTAAGTTTCTTTTAATAGATAGTATTATTAGTAGTGTGCAATGGTAGATGTATTAATAATTGGACAAATATAAAAATATCATTGATGAGCATTGATACAAAATGAATGAAAATGAAGGTGTTTGATTTTTATGGTTCAGATCATGGACTAATCATTTAGATAACTATTAGCAAAATGGAAGCATTAGAGATCTGTTTCATCCCAATACACTGCTACTCATCAATGAGCATCTACAACTTCTACTCAGTAGTACAAAGTTTATGAGCTGTTCATGAAGCTTAAATGTTCGGGTTTCTATCTCCGATGAGACTACAATTTGTGGATGACCTTTTAATGAGGATAAAGTAAACTTGAGGAAAATCACCTATTTACTAGTGTCAAAAAAGAGTATAAATTTATGAGGAATTAAGATTGGGATATACAGTTAGAATTAGGGATTGAATTCAGAGTTTAGGTTCTCATCACGAACTGATATTAGTTATAATGCCAAAGTGCCATTTAATCATATGAACGAATGAACTTCACATTGAAATCCAAGATTTGTTATTTTTAATTTCATCTGTCCATTCATAAATTATAATCTTATCCTATCTCCGGTAGTGGGATCATAAATGGGTACTAGTGACGAGTCCTTTACTGGGACAAAACAGTTTCCCGCTGATTCGCGGTTTTCAACCTAACCTCAAATTTAACAAAATGTTTGGTTGGAATAGTAAATTGTGAATTGATCTGGCAACCAACTACAGTAGTCATTGAATGAAATGAGAATAACATGATGTATTTTTGACAGTGGTTTATCTATCGTATAATCCATACTTACTGGAATTTACAAATGATTAATCACTGAGCGATGAGTAATGTTATATCTGTCTAGTCCTTAATAATGATTTAATTCTATCGACCATTATGTGATAAAGTTACTAGGTTAAGTTACTCGATGTTGCATTCCCTACGCTGAGATGTTAGCAGATTCAAGATAGTCTACAGACAATCCTAGACTTAACTCTGGTCGGATTAATTATCTGGTGGTCACACTGCAACCTCGTTGACAGAATTCGATTATTATTATTGTTATTATTATTACTAAGGATTAGATAAACATGACATTGATTACCATTCAAGGATCAACTGATTTTAAATATCTCAGTCCTACAAAAGATGAATCATGGATCGACTAATTATGTGATAACTTATTAGACTTTGAGTCTAGGTGACATGAGTTGGTGTACTACAGAGAACGTCAGTTCCATCAAGATTGTAGGTATACTTCGTAGGCCAGTGCAGCAAGAACGGAATTGAGGTTAAGCATTTCTTGTCGAATACCTCCATATATTTGAAACTCTCTGAAATGCATGTATATGTCATTGATGAAACTCCTAAAAAATGATAAAATTATAATTAATTATCACCAAACAGAATTCAATTAAACTTAGGTATTAAAAAATGAATGTAACTACTCTAAGACATTAATAATACTTACCTGACCATAATGGATAAGGTAATGACAAAGATGGAGATGATAGATCTTTTGTAGTAGATAATTTATCAACTGATAAATTACAAAATGATAATGATGATAATGGTGATAAAGAATCAACTGATTTACTATTATTATTATTACTATTATGATTATTATTACCACAGTTATGTAAATTGTTGATTGAATATAATGAGAATTGATCTGATGAAGTATAAGATAAAGAGTTAGATAATCCACAAAATAATTGATTCGGTGTTGATATAATCGATGATGATGCATTACAAATGGGAGTAGAAATTGAAGAACAATGGGAAGATGAAGAACACTTTATATCTAATCCATGATTATTATTGTTATTATGTAATAATGACAATCGATTTGTATATGCTGGATGATTTATTGAATTTGGAAACGAAAACTTAATATTTTCATGTGTTTTGTATATATCAGTTGAACGTTTTCTTAACATATCCCTTTCAATACTATCTAGATCATTATAAGTATCAGTGGAATTTATTGGCTGTTTGTAACGTAATCGTAAACCTCTGTAAAGATAAAGGAAACAGTGATTGATTAGAAACGTTTATTGATATATGCAATATAATGTTAACAACAGACATCAAATTATCTGTTAGGATTTGTATGTTAATGTTATGAAACACAGTTTATCTTTATAAATAAGTTGAAATATGAATCTTGGACTGCTTTCCTCGTCTGTATTAAATTTCACTAAAAATTTGCGTTTAAATAACAATATCAAGACATTTCACTGAGAATCCCCATATCCAAACAAAGACTAATTATGAGTCAATTGAAGCTAGATAACCATGGAAAACCTGAAAGCACTGGACAACCGCCTTGTCCTAGTACGGGACTACCCAGCAGTGCGCATTCACGACCCCACCCAGCGAGACTCGAACCCGGGACCTACCAGTCTCGCGCGCGAGTGCTTACCCTCTATACCATTGAGCCGGCTGGCGTCCAGCGGTGTTGATGTATAACTTCAACCAATCTAGGAAATTGAGCAACACATCCACTATTGTCATCAGAGAGTTACAGTCTCACAACTGACCCGGTTGAACTCCACTGGTCACTGCTTCTCACTAGAACTCCAGGATATACATCTTGAAACCAGTCACTAGTGATCTATATTGATTAGTTCCACAATAGGACGAAACGGTCGTCCAGTGCTGCCATGTTTTTTATGGTGGTCTAGCTTCGATTGAATCATAATCTCAACTATTGAAATTACTACAATCTCTACAAAACCCCTTCAAAGACTGATTAGTTACAGTCCTTAACAGTAACAATGGGAAAATACAATGCGTCAGAAAAATAATTCATACCAGTTGTACAAACTAGTGAAGTTGGCTTCTGAAACTAAAAATTCTGGGTTTAATCTTAGTGTGAGCGTCAACACTGAGATTCAGTTACAGCTGATTAAGGAGTTTCAAATAGGATGAAATTTTCTTCCTGGATTACACTGCTAGCTGTTATTCAAATAGGTAATTTTGTAAATATTTATCTAATTTCATAAGGAAGCTGGTCTACATTGTAAAATCGATGTCAATTCAGGGAATCATTGTAAACTAGAGAGAACATCATAGTTAACTTCTTAACAATAAATACACATGCTTATATAGTGGATTGTGGTGTTGAATATCGTTGCTTCAGATAACTTAACTAAAACTATATACATAGATGCAAATCACTTTGACTATCTGATTTTCAAAAATTGATAACTACTAAGAGTGGTGTTTAACACACTTCATGTTCGGTGTAAATTTCAATTAAGTTTCAGAAGGGGTTTTGTGGAGGTTTTAGTAATTTCAGTCGTTGAGATTACGAGTCAATCGAAGCTAGACCACCATGGAAAACCTCGAAGCACCGGACAGCCGTTTCGTCTTAGTATGGGACTCCTTAGCAGTGCTCATCCACGATCCCGCCGCCCGCTAGATTCGAACACAGGACATATCAGTCTCACGCGCGAGCGCTTAAGTTTCAGTCAATCAAGCAAAAAATAATAATAACTCACGATGTTAAATAGAGTTCGACAGTGACTAATAGTAAAATCCAGGAAGTGCATTTTGTCATATTTAGGACTTATCAGCTGGATGTACTTGCTGCATCCCAGTGAAACTTGATCCTGATAAGTTCCACTTCAAATACTTATTGTGTTACCTACCGAGCTATTGAGTTCAGACAATCACAGGATTATGCAACAGGACTCGTTTCCGATTGTTTCGTAACGGTTTTTTTTCACATTTTCTCGTTGTTGTTGTTGTTAAGGACTGAAATCGATCAGTCATATTTTTGGTATGTATGCATCCGGTGTGGATGGCTTCAATGTTGTAATCAAATCATGAGTACTTAAAAAAAGTAGATTTGGATTAATTTTACAATTATAATAAAACAATCATGAAATATCAGAAGGGGATTTTGTGGGATTTTAGTAATTTTATAGTTGAATTCATGAGTCAATTGAAGTTAGACCACCATGGAAAACCTATAAGCATTGGATGGCCGTTTCTTTCTAATGTGAGACTCCTCAACAGTGCACATCCACAATCCAATGGTAAACGATGGCTCAATTTGATGAATTGGTTGAAGTTAGACTCTAATACCGTTAGATACCGGCTCAGTGGTCTAGAGATTAAGCATTCGCGCGCGAGAATAATAAGTCCTGGATTCAAATCTCGTGGGACGGGTTCGTGGATGCCCACTGCTGAGTTCGTTTTATTTATTTAATTTTTAATTGAATAAGTTAATTGAATTCGAAATTTTATGAATTGATTATTAAAAATAAATTTTCGAAGTCATCATAAATAAGACTCTGGTCAGAAAATAATTATAACCAATGTGTACTTTATACTTTCCAACTGACATGAGTTTATGATAGGCATTTTATCCTTTGAAACAGCTATCCAATGTTCTTTTTTTTGTATTTTTCATGGTACTCGAATTGTGAACAGTTTAGCATAGTAACTAATTACAATTTTTCATAAAATCCCTTCAAAGGGATTTGTTGAGTTGTATAGATTTATTCAATTTGTAGTGGATTGAAATCATTGTCATATCAAAAATTTCTTTATATGGTTGAATATTTAAATAAATAAATCTCAACTTAGTGATGTAATAGTAACCTGTTTGCCAAAAAAAAACGTATTAATACTGGATTGGATACATGTATGTTTACCATTGAGGATTCCCATAATAAGATGAAATAATTATCTAACAATCTCGGTGTAAATTGTGTTGTACCTCTACCATCCCCCCCTCTTCACAACCAGAAGGAAGAAATTGTTTAAGAATTACAAGTATTAAGTTATTAATTGGTGGATTCAGTTCAATTAGGTTCAAAATCCAATTTAATTATTTAGATTTTGATAACCAGATTGTGGAATTAATCGTCAAGCATGCATAAAGCTCAATGCTCAATATAATGACTTGTGTTTAGTAAATGTGATACATTCATAAAATTGTAATATAAATTGAATTAAAATGGTATTTTTCAGAATAATTTATTCTTATTAAAAGAGGCTTGTTGAGTTTGTTCAATTTTCAAAGTTTACACCATGAACTAATCTTAGTTTGATAATTATTGAAAATCAAGAAGTAATGAACTGCTGTTTTATCTAAGTACGGAAAGTTTTATCAGTCTGCATCGATGATGTACAACGATTCAAACTCAGTACCTTCGGTTCTGCGTTGGAATGCCTAAACTTTAGACCATTGAAATAGTATCTAATGGTATACATTTGTAAGTTTGGTAAATCGGTGATATTGCGTTATCATCTATTTATTGCAATGAATGACTGTTTCATACCTTACGTAGTTGAACTCCATTAGTCACTTTTACTCGCTGGAACTTCGGGAATTTCATTTTGAAGTTGGTCACTAGTCAGTACATAATTTTTATTGGTCTAGTAGGCATTGTGAGGATTTATATATTTATTTAAAAACATAAACATTGGTACAAGGAAGCACCAAATACATATGCGCTGAAATACTGACCGGGTTTCCAAAGAGAAGCTGGTAGTTTCCTCAGAGGAACACTCTCAGAGCCTTTGACCTAAAGGTCTAATCCACAAGGCAGTGAAGCAATATCAGAAGATGCAGTCCCGATGACTAACAATAAGTTCGTATGCAATTCATTCCAACGGATCCTGGAGCCCATGTGCACCATCGGTTTGAAATTAGGGTTTTTCAACTGCCCTAGTTGATTCCCCTATGTCCACCAACCCGACTAAAGAGCCGGACATCCGCTTTTCATCCTTTCAACTTCTTAAACAACAATAATAGCACGAGAAGGCAGTGAGTATGACTTCTCTGACAGTGGCTGTATACGCGTGGCCTTATGAGAGCATTTGGAGAGGGAGAGCTGACTCTCTCCACCCTCGATCGTACTAGAGCATTTAAGGAAGATTAATGAATTTTAATAATTTAAATTACAGACTGGTGAGATCGTGGATGAAAACTGCTAAGAAGTCCCATACTAGGACGAGACGGTCATCTAATGCTTCCAGGTTTCCAACGGTAATCTAACATCAATCAGTTCATGATCTCAATCAAAAACTTAATAATCTCCACAATACCTATACTGAATACTGACCTTAGTTAGATGATACCTTAGCATTCATGGTGAGACTGAAAGTTTTAAATGGGTTCAAAAATATCTACTACTTAAAAGTCCTATACTTGAATAAGATATTTGTTCATTGTTTCCAGGTTTTTACTAGTTAACTAATAATGATCAATTCATAGTGAAAAATATAAATAATTCATTTCTTAATTATCAAATTAGTATTAATATTTAATTCAATTTTTAAATGAATTGTATTTATTAAGTTATATATATATAATGATGTTAATAATATAATACAATACAATTCAGTGATTGTACTCTTCAAGTGGTATCGTTTTTGGCTTTGTTTAAATAATAATACTACTAACAATACTACTACTACTACTACTAACAATAACAATACTATTAACAATAGTAATAGTAATAATGAACGATAAAAACATAAGAATTAAGGTGTGGTATAATCTATTCTTTAATCTTAAATAGAAAGATTATCAATTCCGCCTATTATAAATAAATGATTATGTAGTTCAATCAGAAGTATCAGATTATGTCATTCAGATATGAAATCAAATTTAAAGAGAGAAAAAAGAAAGAAAAGAAAACTTCCGAATATGAATAACATTGAATAGAGGAAATATATTTAGTAAATACTATCTATCATTGGATTTGTATACATTTCCAAGAATTAAGGGCGTTCTTGTTCTTTTTTGTTAGCAAATGATATTGAAGAGATTTGTTTTTGTTTTTTCTAACTGATGTGACTTAATTTTATCGCTTTGATCAGTCAGTAACAATGTAGAAATTCGTACGTACGTATATCAGTTCGAGTTGACATACCACATTAGCACAGAAATACAATTGTCCATTCAAATCCGATGGTGGTCGAGATAGTAAAGTACAAGCAGTAATCGGAAATATGAGGGTTTGAAGATGTTATTCAGGGAGTATAATCCAGTGAGATAAATTTGGAAAGTGAAAAAAATAGGGTACATGAAGAATTCAGAAGATTATAATTTGGGAGAACACAAAGAGTGGATGCACCTGCACCATTGCAAACAATTTTAAGTCATGTCATCCAAACCATATGAAGAACTTAATACTCTGATCCCACTGATCTGACATCAACAGTTCATATTCCGAAGTTTACTTAATCAATGTTATTGTTTTACGGGGAACTATCGTTATGAATAAATAAATCCTTTACCATTGAAATCAATGAAATCTACTGATCATAGCTTTGCGATGGAGATATTCAAATTCCTATTGAAGTTAGAATGCATTTTATATTGTTTGTTTGAATCTTTCCATTGATTTTAGGAACAACAATTAATCAGTCTTTTATTGGCATATGTGCATCCTGTGTGGACCGCTTTGATATTGCTTTAAGTCACATGGATTATAAACAGTGTTTAGATAGTGGTTAACAGTGAAATCCAGGACGTGAGTTCCACCCTGTTTGGAACTTGCCAACCGAATGTACCTGCATCCAACAATTGATGTTCACTCCGAGACTAGAAATCAGTACCGTTCGCTTCAGGCGCCATTACATTATTGACTGAGCTATTGAGTCCAGATAGCCACTAGCTTGTGAAATAGGGTGTAGGTACATCCAGCTGACTAGTCCCAAATAGGATGAAACCCGTGTCCTGGATTCTATTGTTACCACCATCCATCTGTACTTATAATACTTCTTGAACCTAGTCATTCCTTCGCATATAAATGTTAATACAACGCATCATAAGCGCATATCAAAACTAAAATCAATGATACATATAGACTGAATACATATTAAAACAAAGGGTTGACTTACTTCTTTTCACGACGCCCACTACCATTGTCTCGAAATCCTTTAGCAAATGGATTATTATCAATTTTTAATTGAGTGATCTAAAAGAAAACAGAAAATAGACCAATAAAATGCATATACAAAATTAATAATGAAAATAATAGTGTGGTGTATACTACTTATGTCAGCATAAGTAGTGAGTTCGATAACTGTCTCCACCCAACACTAGTTCAAACGAAACATGAAAATGTACATCCAAAAACAAACGTTTCAAAAGTTTGAAACAGGTTACCTTGATAAGGTGACAAATTTGATTAGTAGAATTTGGTTATGAAACTCACTTGATAACCAATGAAAGAAAGTTTATGATAGATTTTACAAACAACGTTTTTAATTGACAGATTGCCTTTAAAACAAAACAAAATGAAGATATTTAAGTGAAAAAAATTCTCTTCACCATGATATCACTTACTAGAGTTGTGCATTAGTGTTTATGGGTTTCTTTTTACATCTAATGGTTGGTAATAAAAACAGAGAATGATCGCATCAATAACAGAGGTTCTAAAAGTTAGTCAGAATTTAAAGTTATATCATAGTTGAACAGTAATAAGATTACACTAACATACAGGAAAGAGATTTGAAAGATAATTATCTACGCTTGATGATTATAGATAGATGAAGAAGAAGAAGAAGAAAACAAACACGTGTCAAGAAATAAGTAACAGAATATGAAGGTATATTATTAAAACTATAGTTCATTAAGTGATTGGATATACTAATTCTAAACACAAAGATCAAGTCTGAATCAATTAGTCACCAAAACCTCCATTATGCATAAGTTTCCTATTCGATTTCCTTTCGAACAAGGTCATCATTAAAGATTTTTTTTCAAATAATGTTAAGTAAGATTTTTATCTTATTCAACTTATGTATTCAATATTCAATAGGAAGAACCAATTTTAACTGAGGTTTCGTGTTAATTAGTACTCGTCAACACTTCTGTAAAAACTAGTTGATATTCTATGAGAATTCTAGCCCTAGTAATCTATTATCACATCAAAGATGTTACTATTACGACCAATGTTGTGTTCATCTAATCCTTCAATGATAATTAAATATTATCAGTCAATTTATAGTATGAACATAAGTCTAAATGATTTAAGATTGCCTGTATTATATTAAGATGTTAGATAGTTAAAGATACTCAAAAGAAACTGTGTTGTTTATACTAGTTTATATTCGTTAGTATAGTATACCTGTGATCTTAAGCGAACTGATGATCTCTAATAGATTCAAATACTTTTTACCTAATCACTTAGTTATTTTTACTACTACATAGATATTTACTGATATTTACCATGTGTTAACTAGTAACTAGCTATGTGAAGGAATTCTTGGAGTTCTAGTGAGAAGTCGTGATCAGTGGAGTTAATCCATGTCGGATAGAGACAGGTATCTACCATAGTACAATGGAAGATGGTCGCGTAATTTCGTAAATTGGTTGAAGTTAGACATTAACACCATTGGATGCCGGCCGTCTCAGTGGTCGAGTAGGTTAAACGTTCGTGCGTAAGACTGAAGGCTCTCGATTCGAATCCCGCGCACTACTGAAGAGGACAAGGAAGAAACAGCCGTTTAGTGCATCCAGGTTTCCAATGATGGTCTAACATCAATCGGTTCATGACCTCGATTACAATCAATATTTTTTTTTTCATAATTAATAGATGTAATTGTTTATCATGTGGTTTTTTTAAAAAAAATATGACCATCGTATTAACTTAGATTTTTATACTGATTCTCATTTGTCGGTAAGTCATTTTTTCCTTTTTTTTAGAAAAAGAAAAGTAAAGAAGAGAAAACTAGTCCAACCGTTTCATTTTAAATTCTTACATTAAAAAACAACAACAACAACATCAGATTATCAAAATGAAGGTGTTCTCTTCAAACAAGAAAAGCAACAAAAAAATTGTCAAAATAATAATAAAAAAATGAATGAACTTTATCGAGAAAAAGAAAAGAAAAAAGAGAGAAAAAAGAAAGAAAAAGAAGAGAAAAATATATAATTATTTATTCTGATAAGAATTTTCCTGTCTACATAGTTATTTATGAAACATGAATCTTCAATTGTAAATATTTATTTATTTATTTATATGTGGGTGTCATGTGATGATGTGATGTGATGTGGGGGCGTGTGTGTGTTTTAGGTGTTAAGATCAACGTTCAAAAACAAGAACAAACAAAAAAAGAAGAAAAACTATTCATGATAAATATTCAACAAACACGTGTTTACCAAAAAAAATTTTTTCTTTTTTTTCAAGACAAAAAAAGAAAAAAATGGTAACTGGAATAGATAATAATAATAATATAATTATTATTATTATTATTATCATATGATTATCTAGAATACGGGTTATTTGAAGTGAACGAATACATTTCACTAGACCATTTATGAACGATAATATTTACATGTGTGTGTATTAAGTGGTGAATAGGGTATACATGAGCACGTGTGTGCGAGTATGTGGTTGTGTCTGTGTGTATGTACGTAAACGTGTACTTGTAAGTGTACGTGTACAGTAAAAGTAAATGTGTTTAAAAATATTCACCTTTTCAATGGATTTAATTCTTATTTAAAAGGATATTATTATTGTAACATTTGATGTTGAGTTTTTTGTAGAACGATAATGTAATATATATGAGAAGGGGTTTATGGAGATTTTAGTAATTTCACTGATTGAAATCATGAGTCAATTGAAGCTAGACCACCATGGAAAACCTGGAAGCATTAGACAGCCGTTTCATCCTAGTATGGGACTCCTCAAAAGTGCGCATCCACGATCCCGCAAGATTCGAACCCAGGATCTATCAGTCCCGCTTAACCAACTAGACCTTTGAGCCGGCATCCAATGATGTTAATGTCTAAGTTCAACCAATCCACGAAGTTGCACCACCGTACACCATCGTCTTCAGTGAGCCGATATCTCACAACAGATATATATATATATATATATTCTATATTTTTGTCTGTTCATGCTTGTTACCATTCTTTCATTTAGATGATTTATTGATTAAGCTTTCATTATTCTTCTAAATAATATAATCAGCACAAACTTTCGATCAAAATGAGAAATGACAATTTCATCAATTTTGATCGACTGAAGAAAAATTGTCGACCTTAATCTTGATTAATTATCGTGTTATTATCTTCAGATTATCTTCTCTCCTTCCTCTTTAACTTGATTATTGATCTGATATTTGTATATGATTTTACTAATTCATTACTAAACTGGATCTTTTCTAATAAAAGAATTTGAATAACTAATTTCTACCCCGAAGTTTATGCTGATAATGTTGTTTAGAAGGACGATGAAAGTGTCACAATTAAATCATTAACCTCAGAGAGAGAGAGAGAGTGGGAGAGTGACTTCACTAAAATTATTCACTTTAGCTATAAATTTTCTCTATTATATGAAAAGCTCTATATCAGTTATTTAAAAAAACAACATTAAAATTCGACTGTAGCTATGTCATACTGAACAAAGAGACAAGGGATTTCAGTTATTACACGGAGTAGATGATCAGTTGAGAACTGAATAGCTTAGTGATAATGTTTGTAATTATACAATTGGTTGGTGCAAGTTTAAATACCACTGAAAGCAATAAATCTTTCAAGTCCTAATCATCATCAAACTTAAGTTAAAAATGATTTTTCGCCATCGGTCTCTTTCAATTACCAAACACTAAAATATGGTGAACTCAGTATTAAATCAATTAGACTACTGGCCGCGTTGTAATATGATCGATAGAATTTAAACATCATTAAGAATAAGACATGCATAACATAAGTTATTACTTGGTCAGTATGTAGATTACAATATTCAACTGATTGATCAATGATTCTGTCCTATAAAATTTGCTCATTTAAAATCTAGGGATCAGTCTCGTAAAAGAAAGTGTTTCAATTATATCAATCGATCATATAATTAGACAATAAATCAATTCACCATAGAATTAAGTTAAGCGATAATCAAATTAAAATAATACTGAGGTATATTTGATGATACCATTACCAATGATCAGTTATTCAATTGTCCATACTTATTTCGAAAAATAAGATGTTAAATGATGTTAATATTAATTCTCATTTTCATCTATTTTACCTTTGAATCTTAAGCGTAGAAACACGTGTCCAGTGTTGTTACTATCCTATTTTCAAGTGTCATTCATTAATGAACAATCCAAATTATGATCAACAGTTCAACTTAATAAATTCTCGACGTTATTTTAAACAAAGAATTGATGAATGATTGTACACAAATATACTATATGATTATTAACATATGGTTTTTTTTATTGTGTAAGTTATTAATGGTAAAATTTTAATTCAAATATTCAATCCAATAATTTTTTTTATTTTCCCGGGTTCCAGTCCCTCGTAGGGGATCGTTGATACGCACCGTTGAGGATTCTCATACTAGGACAAGATGGCTATCCAGTTCTTCAAGATTTTCAATGGTAGTCTAACATTGATCAATTCACGATCTTAATTAAAACTCAACAATCTCCATAGCCCTATACTGATAGCGATTGAGTGTCCAAAAAATAAAAATTGTTTAATACAAACATAAGAAGCCGTTTTAAGTTTGATATTGACAACTATAATGCAAGTTAAACAATAGAATTTAGTCATCACTAAAAGACTAGATAAGTGTGAAATTGGTCAGTGATCAATCAGATATACAAGCTCTGTCGTAGAGAAGGTCAGTTATGGCCTAAATAGCTACAAGTAAGTTCTCAGAGTGTAAAATTAGACGACGTGAATTTGAGTCTCTCTCAGAGTATGAGTCCCCTCCGCAAACAAATTATCAGGACACTTTGCTAGCATGTATCAACCAACACGTAAATTGGGTCAAAGGCTTCATGTTAACCACCTCCATCCACCTACATAATTCAACATACATTTCTCAGTTCAGCCGATTGTCAACGACGCTTAATAACGAGAAAACACTTTAATAATTAACTTACTCGTTCATTCTGGTAGGCGGTTACAGCGATGAACTCAGTTTCATCGAAGATAAATGTAACAAAATTGGACATATTCATTTTATTTAGATGATCTGCACGAACAATATGAAATCTTGGTATATATTTATGCATTGAATTGAGTACAGCTTGCTGAAATATAAAATTTAAAACAATGTATCAATATCTCTTCATTATTTAGAAAATATTTTCATATATTTCATTTCTTTTATAACGGATATGAATTTATGTATGAAGTTAGATATGTAAATCACTGGATGCCAACTTAGCGGTCTAGAGGTTGGGCGTTTCGATAAGAGACTGAAGGTCCTGGATTCGACTTTTGAATGCAGGATCGTGAATAGGCATTACTGAGGAGTCCCGGAATAGGGCGGAACTCTCGGTTTCTCATGATGATATGGTTAAGATCAATTCGTGATGTAAGCTTTCATTTAAATCAATTTGTTATGGGTCATTAAAATGCATGTTGTACATTTAAACATTGAAAATTACAAGAACACTTGAGCATCTTGTTTTTAAGTTATCAGTTTAGTGCGAAAGGTAAGTCTTTATCAGGTTATAATTAATATTTAATGAGAGTGTCGCTTTACCTTGAAATTATAAATAAGTGCCGTGGTTGACGTTCAAATAACAGACTTATGAATATATTGATTGTAGGGAAAAGTCAGTCGTAATTGGCTACTAACAATGTTTGTGGTGTAAGCAAAATCTAGAAAAAAGAAAACGTCCACACATTTATTCAATTTGTCGGTTTCATTCTCTCTCCACTCTCTCTGTTTCCGTAATTCAAGTTTGATATTTCAAGATCATCTTGAATACATCAGGGATCTTTTTTAAATTCATCTTTCTGAAACTAAATACAGGTTCAGTGGTCTAAAGATTAAGAACCTGAGTGTCTTGAATTTTATCCCCGGTTAAACTCATGGAGATGTACTGCTTTGAAGTCACATGCTGAAACGTAACAACTGTTCATTACTTTCTGTACTTCAATGGTCACCTAACTAGAGTTATTGCGTGATACTATGTTTAAAATTAAAAATTATCACAAATCCGTACACTAATATAGAAATGTCAGTTTTAAAACGCTAAAATGCTTCAGCTCTACAACTTAAAGAAATACAGAGAAAAAATCAGAGTTGAATAGCACATAATTGGATCATATCACAGTGCTAACCTTAGTACTCGGATGCAAGTATATATAGCTGACTATTTTTAAATAAGTTGAAATGCAAGATATGAACTCCACTATTAGCTACTATCCAAAATATAATTATAGCTTTGTTCTTGGAAGTCATATGTGGTGTATACTACTTAGGTTGACAGGTATAAGTAGTATGTAAAAGCGATCGAAAGTGGAATGCCTGCCAGCAGAAGACTGAGAAGATTCAATGGAAGAGAACAGAAATGTTAACATAGAGTAATTGTAATAACAACAGAAATGAAAGAATCATGAAGTATGTAAAGGAAAACTGAAGGAAGATGTGCAAATAACTTATTGGATTTATGATTGTCAATGTTTTATGACAGCGCTCGGTAATTATGAATTAAAAAATAGATTGGTTTTCCCCACCTGAGTTTACGATCACTACACAAATACCTAACAAAATAAATCTTCGGGGACAAGACCATTATTTCTGGACTAACTAATCAGATATAAGATTACATGCCTTCGATTTTGGCGTGAAATTCATTCATCCATTTGGCTAAATAGCGTTTTGGCATTTTAGCTTATGTCAGTTCGTGATAAAAACCCTAAATCTAATTTCTAACCTTAACCATAAGCTGTAAATCATAATCATAATTCCACACACTGGTTTATGGCCCTTATTTAACCCTAGTAAGTAGTTGAAAATCCTCAAGGTCACGTTAGTGTCGTCCATAAACTATAGTCTCATCCAAAGCAGACTCAGGAAAGGCACTAGTTGTGATTACAAAAGCCAAGATAATAATAATAATAAAATAACCATAACTTACAAAAGATTGTCTTTCAGCTACATTATTAGTTAATTTTAATTTATGAAATGAAATTGGTTTATGCATCCATTCTTCACCGGTTGTTGGAGAATCTGGATGAATGTATGGTTTACGACATGGTTCTGGATCAGCTTTACCTGCAATTGTCCATTTACCATTTTGAAATTTATATCGATGTTCATCACGTGATACAATATCTAATAACATAATATATTTTGCATTTCTATCTAACCCTGTAACACGTACTTTGAATGATGGAAACATTCGACTGAATATAAAAGAAACAAAACAAAATGTTAACCATAAGAAATACTTTTTTAAAATGAACATTTATGTAAGCGAAATATTCAGTTAGGGAAAATGTGCAAATAATGTACTTAATGTAAAGTTATCGTATTTTATAAAAACACTGTAATTTCACATAAAAGAATAAATTGATTATCCTCACCAAGTCTTTGTTCATTATAGCGTAGGTGATATTTTAATTTAATAGTTGAATTCATGAGTCGATTGAAGCTAGATCACCATGGAAAACCTGGAAGCACTAGAAGACCGTTTCGTCCTACTGCCGGACTCCTCAGCAGTACACATCCACGATCCCGCCTTGCGAGACTCGAAACCAGGACCTATCGGTCTCACCAGCGAGCGCCTAACCTCTGCACCACTGAGCAGGCCGGCATTCAACGGTGTTAATGTCTAACTTCAAATAATCCACGAAATTGACCGGCACATCACCATTGTCTTCAGTGAGTTACTATCTCACAACTGACCCGATTGAACTCCACTGGTCACTGCTTCTCACCAGAACCCCGGGAAATACCTCTTGCGCACTGCTGAGAAGTCCCATACTATGACGAAACAGCCGTCCAGTGCTTCCAGGTTTTCCATGGTAGTCTAGCTTCAATTGACTCGTGAATTCAACTATTAAATTGCCATAATATCTACAAAATACCTTTCTCTGATATTTTAATGTTGGACCATAAGAAATCTAGATGATCTTATTAAATTTTTTCCTATTTTCTACATTCTTTCTTATTGAATTAAACCTACACGTCAGATCAAGTGTAGATACTTTACTATGCATAATTTTTATTACTACATGTATTCAATGAATGTGGCTTCGAAAAGAATTGGTCATTCATTCATTTACAAAACAGTTCTTTTTTATTTTAAATTATATGATATTACGACTATAATTTATGGACGAACCAATCAGGTATAAGATAAGAGGTCTCGGATTTTGGCGCGAAATTCATCCATTTGGATAAATAGAGTTATGGCATTATAGCTAACGTCAGTTCTTGATGAAAACCTTAAATCTAATTCTTAACCGTAATCATCAACTGTAAATCATCATTCGAACTCTTCACACTAATTCATAACTCTCATTCGGTCTTGATTATTAGGTGAACACTCTCAAGGCCAGTTTAGCGTCACTCAAGGTCGTCTATACATTATAGTTTGTGTTTTTCTCATTATTGATTTTAGGAATTGGAATCGATCAGTTTCGATTGGCATGTATATATTCTAGCACTATTTGGTTCAACAGGTAATCAGATAATACACTGGGCCTTTAAAGTGACGAGACCTGAGTCTGAATCTCAGTATGAACATTAACATTGGGATGTAAGTATATCCAATTGACAAGTTTAAATAAGATAAAATAAACATCATGCATTTCACTACTAGTCACTATAGAATTTAAATAATGCATAGAAATAATTCATTCTACATTATCTCGTGTTTTGTTTTCAATGATTAACTAAGATATTAGTTCTGTAATCAAGAACCATGTTGCCAAAGATTTGAATCACACAGTTTAATCATAAATGTGAATGGCAGCCATAAAATAGAATGTTCAAATAATTCTTTAATTCATATCAGAAAGATTTTTGTGGATATTATAGTAATTTCAATAGATGAGATCATGAGTCAATTGAAGCTAGACCATCATGGAAAACCTGGAAGCATTGGATAACCGTTTTGATGGTGGTTTAGCTTCAATTAACTCATGATCTCATTCATTGAAATTCTCTAATTATTTAAAATATACATTTTTATTTACAACATTTAATCAACATATAAAAATTATTCATTTAGTTCATAAACTGAACGATATTAGATTATCATGATCTCAATAAAATCCAACAATTTCCAGAATCATTTACTGAAAATTATTTAGTTTAAACTTGTAAAAGTTTGTTTTAAATTAAGAAATAGATTTCATAATAACACTGACTTCATTTAATAAATCATACGAACACTAGGTAACATTAAAATGCATTCTTATCTATCAGTGTCTGAAATTGTACTCTCTCTCTCTCGCTCTCTGGTATGTAATGAAGGATAGAAACTATTATAAAGTTTCAAACTAGACAATTGGTACCATACTCTCTCATTTTCACTGGTGTATTCACCAGTTGAAAGTCAATCTGTCATAAACTCTAGGTTAAAATCTGACCATATAATCATACCTATAATCTTATGTCTATTTCACAGAAATATTTCACGAGTATTTTAAATTTATATCGCTAATGGATCAATGTTAGACAACCAATGGAAATCTAGAAGTACTGGGAGGTTAGTTCGTCCTAGTATGCGACTCCTCAGCAGTGCAGGTCCACGATCTCGCACATGAGACTTGAACTCGGGACCTTCGGTCTAGCTCGCGAACGCCTAATCTCTAGTGAATGGCTTTATGATCAATTTCCTGGAGTTGTAGTGAAGAACCATGACCAATGGAATTCAACCTTGTCTGTTTGGAAGCAATTAACTGCTGATGACAATGGTAGACGGTCACACAATATCATGCATTGGTTGAAGTTAGACATTAACACTGTTTAATAACGGTTCAGTGGTCTAGAGTTTAAGTGTTCGCGCGCGAGACTAAATGTCCTAAGTTCGATGTGTATTGCTGAGAAGTCACATACTAGGACAAAATGGCCGATCAATGCTTTTATGTTTTCAATGGTCATCTAACACCGATTCAATTTATAGTCAACAGTCTCCATTACTCTATACTGATAAATATTTTAAACAATATCTGATTTATCAGATGGGTTTTTGTGGAGATTTTAGTGATTTCAATAGTTGAAATCATGAGTCAATTGAAGTTGACCACTATGGAAAACCTGGAAGCACTAGGTGGCCATTTTGTCCTAGTATTGGACTCCTCAGCAGTGCACATCCACAATCTCGCCCCCCCCGCGAGATTCGAACCCAGGACCTATTAGTCTCGCGCGAGAGCACTTAACTATTAGACCATTCAGCTGGCATCCAACTGTGTTAATATTTGATTTACATAATATAATAATAACTATCATTCAGACAAGTTTATGATTTATGAATAAAGTTCATAAGATAGTTGGTCATTGATATTTTGTAAGTGATAAAAAAAAATTTTATAACACGTGGTAGACAGAATAAATTAATGTACAAAACTAATCTATATACAAACTGGGATAAGTGGCACTTTTTATTTGTAAAATGAAACTTTATCTACACTTCTCATTCTTGTTTGTCTGAAAATTAAAAAAAAAAAATTCACTTGTAACTTATCATTCTATAATCAAACTATATTACTTGTATTTTCATATAAACATGTATAGGCATCATAGCAACTAATTCTTCTATGTATATAACACATGTAATAGAGGAATTCAATAAAAATGACAAAACAAACACAGATCATAAATTATTATTATCATCATTTATCTTCTATTCAATGTGTATATTATTCCTATGTATATACATAGTTAACTATATAGTATTGCATATTTATTGTAATGTTGTATTACTAATAATAACAAAACATTGATAACATGGTAACATGAAAAGAAATGTGATGATATTCATATAACATGTATTAGAATTCAAGTTCTCTCTATATATGTATAAATGATTCTTTGTACTTTTCAAGATTTATTTACATTATCATAAAAGTAAGCAATAAACCAAATTATTCATTATATTCTATATGTTGATATACATGTGTTTATAATCATAATCATATTACATTTATTACATACTTACACTTAAAACATATATACATATATTGTTGTTATCATCTTGGTAAATAAACCATAGCAACTATTATTTATTATAAAGTATTATACACTTTTGATATGATCTATACAATAATTTGAAGGGGAAACAAAATGCCTGTGGCATTTTTCAATGTGTTGATCAATGTTGAATTTTTTCACATGTATTACTTTTTCACTATAATACAAGAGAATGACCAGTAATTGACAATTATTATCATTGATTTATTTATATATCATCAAAAAATTCGGGAGGTGGTGGTGAATAAGTTGTGTAGATTGACAAGAATATATCTTTCCGGTTTTATTTGATAATAAGAAATGTGTAAAACACATAGCAATAAACGATACATTCAACTTCACTGTGTATATGTGTTTTCAACTTATTGCTAATGTTAGAGTTGTCAATACAAACACATACACACACACAGTAGGAGCCAGTTTGAAATCGAACTAACCGTTATTATGAATTGATAAATGATTTTATTAAAATAATGAACCGATCTTAATTTGATAACTATTGAATACATGGAAGCAATAGACACTTGTTTCGTTCTAGTTTAAGATTTTTGAGCAGTTCATATCCTTAACTCTGCAACTGAGGATTGAACACAAGATGTTCGGGTTCAAACTTCGTAGTTTTGAGGTTAAACATTTACGCAAGGAATTGAAGTGCTTGAATACCATCCATAAGCTATTTATCCTAAAACAAACTTTAATCAGGTTGTGATATATTTTATAAATAAAATAATCAAACAGCAGCTCTTAGATTTTTACCCATTTATCATTTGCTTATCCATGTATCTGTAAAGGGCTTTGATGTTGTGGTTTACATTAGTTTGTGTTAATTCAAAGGACCCTGAACCCCGAATCATAACCCTAATCAAGAACATTGTGAAGTCCATTAAAAATCTTTTTGATTCCTTATAAGGTTTTAAGGAGATGAATAGGCTATAATCATGAAGACGAATTATGTCTCTTTTTTTAAAAAATTACATGCATATGAACCTATAGGAGACTTTAATGAATTCATTAAATAAGTAGAATCTGTGTATATTTCTGCAGTTTTATACTCAATAACCATTGATAATTTTAACAAAAAAACCAATAAAAGAAAGGCTTGAATGAAAATTTTAGTATTCAAAAACCAAAATCTCGTGAATAGCAATTCTTTATTAAAATGAGATCAATGATACCTGGTGTTTTATTTAACTCTAATAAACTATAAATAAAGGTATAATATGAATTCCACTGTGTTATGTTGCCATAGCAACAAACAAATAAAAACATGATTGAAATGTTTAAACGAACAGTCTTTATGTTGATTAGAATAATAATCACTTTCCTATCGTAGATAGACAATAAAAGTATTCAAGCTTTTTTGAAAAAATAAACATTTGATTTCAACAAAAATAAAATTATCAGAAGGGGTTTGTGGAGATTTTTAGAAATTTTCACAGATTGAAATCATGAGTCAGTTGAAGCTATGGATACGCGCTGCTGAGGAGTCCCATACTAGGACGAAACGGCCGTCCAGTGCTTCTAGGTTTTCAATGGTGGTCTAGCTTCAACTGACTCATGATTTCAATCTGTGAAAAATAAAATTGTTTTAATGGGAGATTTTTGTCGTGAAGTTATATCAGTTCAAAAAGTATTGAAATCTAGGAAGCACTGAAAATACCTATTCAGTTCTAGTTAGAAATTGTATATCAACAATCTAGCAATGGATCAATTAAGATCATATCAGTTCTTTGAGTAATGATTTAGACTTTAAATCATTGAGCTTTGAATGGCATGTGTGTATGATATATATTGAGTTGATTAATTCAATGTTAAAGTTTTTTACATTTCGTTTAGACAATATGTAAGAATAATAAGGAATCTCTATGAACTTTTAATACTCAAGTCATTTAAATTCACTAGACATGCTAGGATAATAATAACAGATGTCTATCAGTTTATATAATAAAGGTCAGTAAATCACATAGCTAAAGATTAATGTAATTAGATAATCACTGATAAGATGAATATATATGAAGAAAACAATGCTTATCAATATGACCAACTGTAATCAAGGTCATCAATTGAATTTCACATTACAAGACACTATATAGAAAAACCTATAAACGAACACAAACTAAGTGAAAAATTGATTTTACATTATCGATTTGGTTCTGATTAATGAATGTTATGAAATTAAACCATTCAACTCTGTCTATCATTTCATAATTGCAGTGGATATCAACGGAATCCTGGTGATTAATACACTTATGACTCGTCAGTTGTATGTATTAACATCCCAGTAATAATTTCGACATTGAAATTCAGACGAAGTAACTTACACATTTTACGTTCAATGATGAATTATTAAGTTTAGATAGTCACATAGTAAAGTTTTTCACATTCAGGATTATAATTTATCTGTTCATCTTGACATCTACATCTACGTCCTGAGAGGATTAGTTCAATTTGGTGTTAATTTCTTGAAAAATATCATTGAAATTTCAGTGAAGAATTAGACTTCTAAGTTTCTTTGATCAATTTAGATTTTCTGAGCTGAATTAAACTGTCATTATCAATATAATGAACAAGAAAATTCAGCTTGGAATGAGATATTTCAAAAGAAAATGTAACAAAAGGATTTTAGATTGAAATCCAACATTTATTTCTTATCTCACAAGTTGAAAACATGAGTCAATTGAAGCTAGACCACTATGGAAAACCTGGAAGCGCTGGACGGCCGTTTCGTCCTATTATGGGACTCCTTAGCAGTCCGCATCCACAAACCTGCACCCCGCGAGATTCGAACCCGGAACCTACTGGTTTCGTGCGCGAGCACTAAACCATCAGACCACTGAGCCGGCATCCAACGTTTTTAATGTCTAACTTCAACCAATCTACGAAGTTGCGCCACCGTACACCATTGTCTTCAGTGAGTTCCTATCGCACAACAGACCTGGTTGAACTTCACTAGTAACGGCTTCTCACTAGAACTCCAAGAGTGTCTCTTGAAGTCAGTTACTAGTGAGCAGGTGATCATTATTATCAGAATGGGTTTTGTGGAGATTTTTAGGAATTTCATAAGTTGAAATCATTAGTCAATTGAAGCTAAACCACCATAGAAAACCTGGATGTACTGAACGACCGTTACGTCCTATTGTAGGACTTCTCGACCATGTGTATCCATGATGTGAACTATAGAAATAGATTATTTTTGAAAAATACAACTAAATCCATTTAATGCAAACATTCAATTGGAAATATCTACCGACTAATGAAACTACCCGTAAAATTATTTAAAGAGGAAATTTTAAAGAAGAAAAAAGTTATCACACCATTATTTCTAACAATTTTATTATTGAAACTAATGATTTTTTTTGTTTGAAAAAAACAGTGAAAATGGCGCCTAAAATAATCAATTAAAAAAAATTAGTTCTTCACTCAAATATCCATATAGAAAAACAAATTTCTTTTTTTCTTTCACTTCACCACGGAGTTTAGGTATACAAATGCACAAACACAACACATACACATACACATACCCATACACTACACACACACACAAACAAACAGAAGACACATATATACATTAACATTAATATGAAGATAATGAGAATCATTCAATCATATCGTTGTATATCTCTCCTTTAATATTTGTTACCAATTGCCTACATATTCAAGTGTTAATATCACACACACACACACACTGTGTAAAAATGAACTTTGAAAATGTTAACACAAAAAGTAATGTGTTTCAATTGTTTTGTTTATTTCTTTTTTTGATCTGTCAAAATTCATCTGATTATGATTAGTGTTGGATTCATTTTCTTCCGCGTTAATTGAATTGTTCATATGAATAAATATCTAATATATAGAAATTATCAGAAGGGGTTTTGTGAAGATTTTAGAAATTTCACCGGTTGAAATCATGAGTTAATTGGAGCTAGACCACCATGGAAAACCTGGAAGCACTGGACGGTCGTTTTGTCCTAGTGTGGGACTCCTCAACAGTATTATCAATTAGCATTTTATTCTATTTGATATATACTGATTTGTATGAGAAGGGATTTTGTGGAGATTGTAGTAATTTCAACAGTTTAGATCATGAGTCAGTTGAAGCTAGTCCTGGAAGCATTGAACGACCGTTTCGTCTTATTGTGGGACTGATATAATTCATGATATTTTTTTATAAAAACCACAAATATTCTATATTGAATAAAACTTGTCCCATGTAAATAAGATTCTTAATATAGTCATTGTAAATAGGTTTATGCATTCAAATAGACATACATATACACCTACACATACACACATAGAGAGAGAGAGAGAGTGAAAGTGAATATGTTTTTAGCAAACACCTACATAGTTAGCTGTATCTAGAGGATTAATATTTAAGACTTTATTGTATTTATATTATTCATGTATGTTCACCTGTTCATTTATTGTTGACACGTGTTTAAGTTTTCTCGCTTACTCTTTATTTTTCACTCTTTTCACTTCTCAAAATAAATAAAGAGAATCCATAAAATAAACTGTGTTCTACCCCATGTCACACATAAACCAGTTAAACACACACATACACACATCTAACAGTAATCATGAATAATAATAACAATAATAACTATGTACAGGAGTCATAGTGACAAAAATTATTCATTCATAAATGGCGCCTAAATGGTCTAGTTGCAAAAGACATTCCTATTAACAGTAACAATAATCATAATAATGAAAAAAAATAAAACTTGTCACAATTGTTTAGGCGCCAAAATTTAAAAGTTGAAATATAATTATCATAGTAATTAAGACTGTCTATTATCTATGTAGATATACATTTTACACCCTTATTATTATTATTATAGTAGTAGTAGTAATAATAATAGTAGTATTGTTACCACTGATTAATTTCCTTTTATGCATCATTTCACAGACAACTTGACATTAACACATCACAATATACACTTATAATCACTTATGTATAAATATTAAATGTATCTTATATATTTATAGATACATAGTTTATTATGAACTTAATATTTAACCGATATGCTAGTACCATACAGGTATACATTTATTAAAACTATTTATAGATGATATGATTCTCAGATGTGTATACTTCAGTATATATATAATATATATATATATATAAGTAATCTTCATTTAAATCCAAAGTAAATTAACTCACACTATGCAATGGTTTCTTTCTCCTTTTGTAACTTTTTCTCTATGACAATATGATAATATAGAATTATTTAATATGAATCGAGTATAATATATATGTATACCATTGGTTATTGCTCCTTCATTCCTTATACAAGCATAGATACATACATACATGCATGGATACACATATTTGCACACACACACACACATACACGCACACGTGTATACACATAATTATAAGTATTTGTAAAACGTCATGTTCATTGTTTATTTTTATTTTTCAGAGAAAAAACTTTTTTTTCAATAACACAAAAAATACTCAAGAGATGTTATTGTCTTTTTTTTCTTCTTTACTTAGTCAATAATTCATATGTATTTCATGGTAAAATGATAATGAAGTTGTTGACATTGTTGATGATGACGATGACGATGATAACATCTAAATCATTCTTTCTTTTTTTCCCATTTCACTACTATTTTCTTTAAAAAAATGGGGTATTTTAGTCACAAGTTTTCATTTATTTATTTATTTATTCACTTGATATGGGGTGATATGGGGGTACCAGCTTGATTGAAATAAATATCCCTTAAGATTAATACGTACATAATGATCATATTTACACTAGACAGGATGATTTCGCCATTATATATATATATATATATATATATATATATATATATATATATATATATATATATATATCCTTGTAATCTATCATGCAATGTTCATATTTCCATATTGAATATTGATAATTTTTCTGGAGCGTTGATTAAAGCAGAATAAACTGCGGACTATAAAACCACTTATTTTATTAGAAGGAAATTGACACATATTTAACAATGAATGTTTCACATTGTTTTCATAAAATTTCCAGTCTTCGTTCTAATTATCATTTAAAAGTGATTTTGATTAAGAAATTAATAATAATTGTAGGACTAGTGAAATGGCACTGAGCCATAACCAAATTATCCGACAGTTGAGTGACGGAATGTTGAACAGTTCATCGGTTCTAGTCAAGGTCAAAGAAAACCAATGAGCATCAAATAATTGCTGTCCCATGCGGTGATGATCATAAATTCTCCCTTGTATTTACTTTTACTAATAACGTCCTTTGTGTTATACGTTCTTCAAAGCAACCATAATACCTTAATAAGACGAAAGGATAATTCACGTTAAGTGCTGACAATGAGGTCATTACCAACTTTCTTTACAAAATCATATTTATTTACTCATTAGTGACTATCTAAAACATGAATTTTTTTCGAAATTCAAATTAAAAAAAACTAGTCACCAGTCAATTTTGACAGTAATTCGTTAATAAGATTAACTTAAGACAATATTGAGACAATCTGTACAAGATACACATATATCGACAAGAAAATAATTAATTAAAGAAGGGCTTGACACACATGAAATTGATCACCACCCAGTGATCAATCAATTGTCATTACATCTCAGTCCTATAGGAGGTCGGTCACGACCGGGATAGCCTAGTCGTAACGTCTGTGATTGTGAAGCTGGGTGACACGGGATCGAATCCATCAGGGAGCACCAGTTCCCTCAAGACTACAGGTACACCTTGCTGACGAGTGCCAAGTAGCACGAAACCCGAGTCCAGGGTTTCCTGTTGACTACCTCCAACCACTATCTAATCTCAATATAGTGCACGCAGTGTCGATTCACCTAGACAAGTGGCCACATTGCAACTTGGTCGATAGCATTTGATTTGCACTAAATAAGGACTTGACACACATGACATTGATCACCACCACCCAGTGATTAATCAATTGTAATCAATTACAGTCCTAAACATCAATAAGAAGACTCAAACAAACAATACAAAAATGAGTTAATTACTGATTATGTTCATTTACAAACTGAATGAAATTATAAGTAATCAACGTTAGATTCAAAAGTACCACAATCTTTTCAAGAACCAATTCTCATGCATTACACCATAATGACGAACAATTATAATATTTACAGCAATTAGTCCCTTTGATAAATTTCGATAGTGTAATAAGAAAACGAAGATTATTAGAACTGTGTGATGATATATTAGAGCAATACATTTCAAACAATCTGATCACACATATAAAGTGCTTGTTAAGAACATTTATCTATAAAAATAAGTCGTCAACAAGACTAGAAATGAAATGTAAGAGGATGAACAAGGATAATAAAGAAAATAATGTGAAAACAATTTGAAACCTCATCACTTTGGATAATAAGCTAATGTTACCAGGGTAGGTTTAAGTTGAGAACAAACTGTTTTTGATGAGTACACAGAGGGGATTTGAATTTTCGTATGGCTAAGGCTTCAATAAATCTTAGTATACACCCTTTTGCACTTTTGTACAACACCACAAAAACTGAGTTAAGATCGATCTTATAACCCGTTTCAATTATGTGTGTTAGCAATAGTGGATGATGGATGTTTATCCCCTACTCTTATTGGGTCATTTGATACTATATGTTTGTGCAACCACTTTATGTTGTTTTACTTGTATTTTCCCATTGTTAATTAGGACTGCGATTGATCAGTCTCATGTTAGCATATGTGCATTCTGTGAAGATTACTTTGATATAGCCTTAATTCACAAGCTTTTTAAGCAAAAATGAATAGTGGCTAGCAGTGGAATCCGGTTTAACGTGCGTTTCATCCTATTTGGAACATCGTCAATATTTAGATATTAATATTGAGGATATTTGATGGAAAACCCAAAACGGTACTAGGTTCAAGTCTAAGAGTGAATATCAACTCTAGGATGTAGGTAAATTCAGTTGACGAGTCCCGAATAGGATGAAACACGCATCAAACTAGATTTCACTGCTAGCCACTATTCATCATTTAGGTACATGTTTATACATCCTTATTTCGAGATCATGATTACTACTCCCTACTTATATGTGAATACACATACATGGTGTTGAAACTAGCTTACAGTAAATAAGATTATCATCCATTAGTACATTGTTATTATTCGAATGTACAATAGATTGCATCATTTGTATATACCTTTTACAATGACATTAAACAATTACATATCACACCTATCAATACACATATTATAATACATTGACGTATCATTATGAAAAATATGTAAACTTGTCATATCTAATAACAATAACAATAATAAATTCTATTTTATTATTAATCATTTAATCATTCATTAATAGAATTATGAAACATTCCATAATTAAAATGAAATAAGTAAAGTATATCTTGATTAAAATAAGTATAGGTCTGAGGTCTCTTTGTTTGTTTGTTTTGTTTTGTATAAAACATGGATTGAATTTATATTTTACATGATATTTCATAAATATTTAGTGTGAAATATCATTGTGTCATCTTATGTCATATTGATGATGATCATGATGATGATGATAAAATACTATAGACAATTTATGTAAGACTATTCATGTAAAGTAATTCAGATAAATAATAAAAGATTTTAATCAATAATTCTATCTATCTATCTATCTATCTATCTATCTATCTATCTATCTATCTATCTATCTATCTATCTATCTATCTATCTATCTATCTATCTATCTATCTATCTATCTATCTATCTATCTATCTATCTATCTATCTATCTATCTATCTATCTATCTATCTATCTATCTATCTATCTATCTATCTATCTATCTATCTATCTATCTATCTATCTATCTATCTATCTATCTATCTATCTATCTATCTATCTATCTATCTATCTATCTATCTATCTATCTATCTATCTATCTATCTATCTATCTATCTATCTATCTATCTATCTATCTATCTATCTATCTATCTATCTATCTATCTATCTATCTATCTATCTATCTATCTATCTATCTATCTATCTATCTATCTATCTATCTATCTATCTATCTATCTATCTATCTATCTATCTATCTATCTATCTATCTATCTATCTATCTATCTATCTATCTATCTATCTATCTATCTATCTATCTATCTATCTATCTATCTATCTATCTATATGCAAACATATATTTTTTTACATTTCAGAGGGGTTTTTATGGATATTATAGTAAGTTCAATAACTCCGCCTAGAGTCCCTCCGGGGGCTACTGCCGGTCCCAAGCCCGGATAAAGGAAGAGGGTTGAGCATGGGGTTAGCGTCCCCATACCGTAGAAAACTAACTCGCTAAAAAAAACGCTAACCAGAAAAAATTATTCAAACCTTCTAAACTCTGCCCTGAGTGTCAGAAGGTCTTCTTATAGAAGAACTATGACGCCTCATGATGAAAGCCGAATTCCTTCGAAAGTTACGAGGCCGATGTCCCTTCTGACAACCAGAACGACCATTTATTTAGGTACATGGAATGTTCGTACAATGTGGGACACCGGAAGAGCCTTCCAAATTGCTGCAGAAATGAGAAGATACAACCTAGAGGTGCTTGGGATCAGTGAAACATATTGGACGCAAGTTGGATAACAACGACTAACTTCAGGAGAGCTCCTGTCATACTCCGGCCATGAAGAAGAAAACGCTCCACATACACAAGGAGTTGCATTGATGCTGTCTAAACAAGCGCAAAATGCGCCTATAGGATGGGAATCTCATGGACCAAGGATCATAAAAGCCTCCTTCAAAACAAAGAAAGGCCATTTCAATGAACATCATCCAATGCTATGCGCCTACCAACGACTACAATGAAGACGCTAAAGATCAATTCTACAATAGGCTGCAGTCAATCGTCGAGAAGTGCCCAACAAAGGACCTGACCATTCTGATGGGAGATTTCAACGCCAAGGTTGGAACGGACAACACTGGATATGAAGACATCATGGGACGACACGGACTGGGAGAAAGAAACGAAAATGGTGAGAGATTTGCAAATCTATGTGCCTTCAATAAACTGGTCATAGGCGGCACCATATTCCCACATAAACGCATACACAAAACCACATGGACTTCACCGGATCACACTACGCAAAACCAAATCGACCATATTTGCATCAACAAAACGTTCAGGAGGACTATAGAGGACGTGAGAACCAAGAGAGGAGCTGATATAGCATCAGATCATCACTTGCTGGTCGCCAAGATGAAATTGAAACTCAAGAAGCACTGGACAACGGGGCGGACAATATCACAAAAGTTCAATACGGCCTTTCTTCAGGATACTAACAAACTCAACAAATTCAAGATAGTCCTCAGCAACAAGTTCCAGGCCTTTCATGATCTACTCAATGGAGAAGGAACTACTGTGGAGAGCAACTGGAAGGGGATCAAAGAGGCAATCACTTCAACATGTCATGAGGTCCTGGGTCACAAGAAGCACCATCACAAGGAATGGATCACTGTTGATACACTGGATAAGATTCAAGAAAGGAGGAACAAGAAGGCAGCAATCAATACCAGTCGAACAAGAGCAGAAAAAGCCAAGGCACAAGCTGAATACACAGAAGTAAACAAACAAGTGAAGAGGAGCATCAGAACCGACAAACGTAAATATGTGGAAGATTTAGCAACGACGGCGGAAAAGGCTGCAAGAGAAGGAAACATGAGACAACTGTATGACACGACAAAGAAACTCTCTGGAAATCGCCGCAAACCAGAACGACCAGTGAAAAGCAAGGAAGGCGAGGTAATCACCAACATTGAAGAGCAACAAAACAGGTGGGTAGAACACTTCAAAGAACTCTTGAATCGACCAGCTCCACTGAACCCACCCAACATCGAAGCAGCACCCACGGACCTCCCAATCAATGTTGGCCCACCAACAATTGAAGAAATCAGCATGGCCATCAGACAAATCAAGAGTGGCAAAGCAGCAGGACCGGACAACATTCCAGCAGAGGCACTAAAAGCAGACGTAGCGGCAACTGCAAGGATACTCCACATTCTCTTCAATAAGATTTGGGATGAGGAACAAGTACCAAAAGACTGGAAAGAAGGACTTCTGATCAAAATACCGAAGAAAGGCGATCTCAGCAAGTGTGATAACTACAGGGGCATCACTCTTCTCTCAATACCGGGAAAAGTCTTCAACAGGGTATTGTTAAACAGGATGAAGGACTGCGTAGACGCCCAACTTCGTGACCAACAGGCAGGATTCCGTAAGGATAGATCGTGTACAGACCAAATCGCAACTCTACGGATCATTGTGGAACAATCAATTGAATGGAATTCATCACTCTACATCAACTTCATTGACTACGAAAAGGCATTTGATAGCGTGGACAGAACAACACTATGGAAACTTCTTCGACACTACGGCGTGCCTCAGAAGATAGTCAATATCATACAGAATTCATATGATGGATTACACTGCAAAATTGTGCATGGAGGACAGTTGACAAAGTCGTTCGAAGTGAAGACCGGTGTTAGGCAAGGTTGCTTACTCTCACCCTTTCTCTTTCTCCTGGTGATCGACTGGATCATGAAGACGTCAACGTCTGAAGGGAAGCACGGGATACAATGGACATCTAGGATGCAGTTGGACGATCTAGACTTCGCAGATGATCTGGCCCTTCTATCCCAAACGCAACAACAGATGCAGGAGAAGACGAACAGTGTGGCAGCAGCCTCAGCAGCAGTAGGTCTCAATATACACAAAGGGAAAAGCAGGATTCTCCGATACAACACAGAATGCACCAATCCAATCACAATTGACGGAGAAGATTTGGAAGATGTAAAAACCTTTACATATTTGGGCAGCATCATTGATGAACAGGGTGGATCTGATGCAGATGTGAAGGCGCGGATCGGCAAAGCAAGAGCAGCATATTTACAACTGAGGAACATCTGGAACTCAAAGCAACTGTCAACCAACACCAAGGTCAGGATTTTCAATACAGATGTCAAAACAGTTCTACTGTATGGGTGGAAACTTGGAGAACTACAGAGGCATTAATGTGAAATTACTTAAATTATGAATTACATTTTAAATTGATTAACATAGAAGTTTATTAAAGCAATCGATTACGTAATACATGTTATTGGTCATTATTTAATTATCAGTATATGATTGTGGAGATTGTTAAGATTAATATTATGAATGGATTAATGTTAGACTACCGTTGAGAATTTAGAAGCACTGGACAGTCGTTTCGTTCTAGTATGAGATTCCTCAATAGTGCGTATCTATGGTCCCACACACGGGATCCGAACTCATGACCTTTGGTGTCAGGCGTGAACTCTTAACATCTAAACCACTAAGCTGTCATCCAATGAGCCGGCATTTAACGACGTTAATGTTCAACTTCAACTAACCCATATAATATCACATAATGTTGAGTTTGTGCAGAATTTGTAGAAAAGTTCTTCATAGTAGGACTTTTTTGAGATACACATTATTTGACAATGTATTTCACGTAATTAGTTTATTCATAATGATTTATCTGGATAATTTTTCTTTACATTAACAATACATTTTGTAAGTTGAAAAAAAAGATAACTTCATTTCATTTTCAAAACGACTTAATTACAAACCGAAAGATTATAAGATATTATCAAGATAGATGACTTTTCCTGTCTCACGATATCTTGAATTCAGTGTAGTCAATCCAAAGTTATTTTACGTGTTATCAGATTTGAAGTTCTTAAGTCTGATCAATTGTAACAATCATAAGCGAAAATCTATCAATAATTCCAAACTAATATGTAGTAAGTACCTTACTCCCAAATGGTTTTCAATAATTTTTTTATCTGGTCTCAGTTCATTATGATAATGTTTAAATCAAGTTCCATTCAATCACAATTGATTGATCACTGAGTGGTGGTGATCAATGTTATATGTGTCAAGTCCTTCTTAGTGTAGATCGAATGCTATCGACCAAGTTGACTACCTCCAACCACTATCTAATCTCAATATAGTGCACGCAATGTCGGGTTATCTAGACTGGTAGCCACATTGCAACTTGGTCGATAGCATTTGATTTGCACTAAATAAGGACTTGACACACATGACATTGATCACCACCCAGTGATCAATCAATTGTCATTACATCTCAGTCCTATAGGAGGTCGGTCACGACCGGGATAGCCTAGTCGTAACGTCTGTGATTGTGAAGCTGGGTGACACGGGATCGAATCCATCAAGGAGCACCAGTTCCCTCAAGACTACAGGTACACCTTGCTGACGAGTGCCAAGTAGCACGAAACCCGAGTCCAGGGTTTCCTGTTGACTACTTCCAACCACCAACTAATTAATTCAGTCTATATTTCAATTAGTTTTAAAATTAATCACTAATTCACATCGGTAATTACTTACAAAAAACTAGAAATTAAGTTCAAATGTTGTTGAACTGAAAAATGAGAAAATAATTCACTAACAGTGAAGAGATTGTCTACATAAATCAGTCAATCAGTCAGCTACAATGTAGAACCAGGCATATATATATATATATATATATATATATATATATATATATATATATTATATATATATATATATATATATATATATGAATCGGTCCAAGTTGCCACACCTCATTAGTACAACAAGATGAACACCAAATTCATAGAAGTAGTTACTTCAATGGTAGTAATATATAAATGAAAGATTGTGTATAATGATATTATACAGGAAGAAATAATTAGTTCGTAGAAAGAAAGATATGAAGCGATTTTAATCTCTTAGTTTGAGGGAAGACAGAGAATGTATACACCTAAACCATTGTGATCGATTCTAAGCCATATCATCTAGAGTTTCCAATCATTGGTTACGATAATGATGCAGATCCCAATCAAATACTCTACATCTATCAACATAACTCAGATTAGAAATTAGTGATAATAATTATATGTTTTGTATCAGGGAGAGACGGTTATTAAATATTTTCAACTCTTCAATATTTATCTAATCTGAATCAATTTACAATTTTAATAAAATACAATTAAATTCATCCATCTAACAAGATTATATGAATGTAAAATTACTGATAAAAAAAAAGAAATCATCTGACCAAGAGAACTATATATATATATATATATATATATATATATATATATATATATATATATATATATATATATATATATTCGTTTCATCGAAGGTCACAAATGTGCCAACTAACAACAACAAAAAGAAGAAACAAATGACATATTGAGTAATCATGTGTTCCATAGAGACAAATTCTTTCACGCACACTATTACACCTACTTAACAATCGATAATAATAATAATAATGATAATAATGTAAATCTGAACAGTTAAAACAATTCAGTAAACGAGAATTATTCACGAGTTTTATAATAGAATAATGCAAATGATTAATTGTACTCAATAAATTACATTTTATATTTGTAACTATGAATAGTTTCTTGTGAAATGTTTCATTAGTACTTCTTTTTTCTTTTTAAAAAAAATCGAGAAAGACAGGGAGAGAGGGTGATTAATTGAGTCTTCTTTTTTTTCTTATTTAATAAAGAAATGAAATTATTTCATATATTATTGAAAATTCATAATAAGAATTCAATATTACTATTTAATCGGTCTCTATTGATGGGTGTTATGTATGCCCAACCAAAGACTGCCACAATGTGTAATGTTCTATGGTGTAGGAGTAGATTGGAAGAAAGGTAGTAGCGGCCAGATCAAAACATAGCACAAATCCATGAAGTCATTGACAAGTAGACTGAGACATGTTGGTAGGTGTAGACTACATGGTTGAGGACCGCGAGATGATAACAACCGATGGTTAGAGATCTTGAATAACATGGCTCATAATCGTTTGCAATAGTGCAAGTGAATCCACTCTTTGTGTTCTCCCAAATTATAATCTGAATTCTTCATGTACCCTATTTTTTTCACTTTCCAAATTTATTTCACTGGATTACACTCCTTGAATAACATCTTCAAACATTAATGTTTCAGATTACTGCTTATACTCTTACTACCTCTACCATTATGGGATTTGAAAGGACAATTGTATTTCTGTGCTAATGTGGTATGTCAACTCGAACTGATTTACGTATATACAAAGTTCTACGTTGTTACTGACTGACTGATAAGTGGACCCCTTAAGAGAGAATATTTCTAAATCTCAAGTATAGAAATTTTCAATAAATTTATTATTTTTTTAAATTGTTGCAAGCAATAGAATTTGGTATTTTATGTTCTATCTTGTTAATAAGTTCTGACTAGAGTGAAACATGAGTCCTAGATTGCTTTTCGAACTGCAATCTAAAACTACATTCAGCATTTCCTTTATTTCTAATTATTGATTTATTGAAATGAACACAATTATAACCCATACAATATAGAGTTGTAGAGATTGTTGAATTTCATTGAAATTATGAACCGATTTATATTATATGATCACCATTGTAAAACATGAAGCAATGAACAATCATTTCGTCCTAATGTGAGACTCCTCAGGTTAAGCGTTCACGTGCTGGGTTGTGGATGAGTACTGATGAGGAATCCCATACTAAGACAAAAAGGCTATCCAGTGCTTCTGGATTTTCAATGGTTGTCTAACTTTTATTGATTCGGAATTTTACTGCTGGGCCAGTACTTTAGCTTCCAAATGCCCTGTTACGGTCGATGGTGGAAAGTGTCTGCTCTCCCTCTCCAAATGCTCTCACATGGCCATGCGTATACAGCCACTACCAGGGAAGTCATACTCACTGACTTCTTGCAGCATTACTGTTGTTTACGAAATTGAGAAGATGAAAGCCGATGTCCGGTGCTTTAATCGGGGCGGTGAAAACGGAGGGTTCACACAGAGGAGTTGGAAAAACCTGATTCCAAACCAGTGGTGCATATGATCCTCAGGATCCTGAGGAAATAAATGGCGTATAAACCAATCTTTGGTCACCGTCTACCATGGGACTGCACCTCCTGATGTTGCTCTACTACCTTGTGGATCAAAGCTATAGGTCAAAGGCTCCGGATGTGGAACCCTAAGAAAACCACGTGCTTCGGTCTGGGCACCCGAGCAGTATCACAGCCCTCACACAAATCGAATGATTAATGTGGCACATATGTATTCGGTATCTGTTTGCATCAATATTTGTCTGTTCAAATAAACAAATAAATGTTTGAATAGTAATCTAGTGATTTCCTATGCCAATGATAATCACTTTGTTTAAACTAAATATTTTTATCTGATTTCATGGAGTTTTACTGACACATTAGTATCAACAGATCACATTCACTTCTAATTAACTGTGAATCAATAAATGAATATTTGTAAAATTATTCAAATGTTATCTTACAATACATGTCACCTATTTATGTAGGTAAGTCCGTCTGTAGCTCTTCTAGAGTTACTGCCGGTCCCAAGCCCAGACAAGGGAGGAGGGTTGGGTATGGGGTTTGCGGCTTCATCACGTAGAAAACTAGCTCTCTAAAAAACACTAACCAGAAAAGTTAATACATATTTATGTAGGTAGTGTTCAGTTATGTATATACTTACCTACATAAACCTGTTACTCCTTGTAAAGGAACATAGGCCGCCTCTATGTATATATCAAATGATAAATGATTTCCTATATCATATCGAACATCAATAAAATACTGATTATAATTTCACTTTAACTTCGCCTGGAGTCGCTCCGGGGGCTAATACCTGTCCTAAGCTCGGATAAAGGAAGAGGGTTGGGCATGGAGTTAGTGATCTCATCCCATAGAAAACTAACTCGCTAAAATACGCTAACCAGAAAAAAATTATTCAAACCTTTTTACCTTAATGAATAACTTATTACAATACTGACCACCTACTAATTAGATCAAACACTTCACTTCCCATAAATAATCTGATATATTAGTTGTTGAGTATATGTATATATATATATATATATATATATATATATATATATATATATATATATATATATATATATATATATATATATATATATATATGTGTATATACGCAAATGCTAAAACAAAGATTAATGAAATTTAAAACCGTTTACCTCTTATTCTCAAATATATATATGTGTGTGTAAGTAATATATTCCAAAGCTTGGATTTTGTTCTCTCTTTCTTTTTACTATGGCACCGAATAGTGCAGATTTATTTTTCAAAGAAAAAAAAAGATTTGTTTTACATAAATAGAAAAAAAATACCCAGATATTATTGTGAATCAACACTCTGTTTGTCCTGTCTACTTACCAACTAACCAATCAACTTACTTATCTATCCATCTATCTATCTACCTACGTACCTACCTACCTACCTACCTACTAACCTACTTATGTGTAAATTAAAATGATTCAATTCATTGTTTCAATGTATATTTTATTTATCAATATTTATGTTAATCTAATTAAAGTCTGTTATGATTTTGAACCAATTTGTTATTTGAAACCAAATTCAGTGAATTGATTCTTTTTATTCATTTATTTATTTTTCATTTATCTTTATATTCCATCCTCATTCATTCCATTGTAATAACAGTGTTAATATCACTAAGATTTGTATATGCATGTTCTCTTTCTTACTTACTTACTTTCTTTCTTTCTTTCTTTCCCCCTTCTCTCTCTCACTCTCTTTTCCTCTCATATACATATACACACATATAAAGGGAGATATATGTTATTCATTCGGAATTAAGAAACATATTTATCAAGTAGGCAAATTTTCCTTAGTTAGTTAATTTTTACATCAATTTAAATTAAATACAACCAATTTTTTTTTAATTACTCATTAGATAAATAGGATAAGTAACAATAAGGTACAATGATGATCAAGATTCAAGTGTTTTTTTTTTATTGAAAAGGGGAAAATGAATTATATACATTTGTTTATATAAATATACATGGTATATTATAATCTAATTCAATATAGTTTAATTTTGTTTTTTAAAGAAAACATTTCTTAAAACGAACTCCTTGTAGTTAAAGCATATATCTATGTTTGGAGCCTAATTACGTAAGAATTACATAAGAAAACAATTATGATATGAAAAAGGTATGGAATTAACCAAAATGAATAACAAGAACTGAAAACATTCATGTTCATTTGGTCAATTCATCAAAATTATATAAGAAAGAATTATTAAATAACTGATCAAGCAATACTGTGGTATATACTACTTATATCTATCTATATAAGTAGTGCATATCATGAAATGTAAGTAGAATGTTTATCAGTAGAAGTATGCAATAAAATGAATAGATAGGAAAACAAAACATAAAAAAGAAACAATTGGAATCATATAAGATCCGAAGAATAATGAAGTATATAATGAAAAACTAAAAGTAGATATTCAAATAATGTATTCAATCTATGATTTCCATATTTTATAAAGTGAGTGTTTAATTTTCCATAAAATAATTAAATAGTTTACTCTACCTGAGATGTTATTCACTACAGTAAATGAGTAGTTTTATAAATAAAATATCCGATTCAAACAGTGTGTGTGTGTGTAAGTGGATAGTTAATTAATAAATAAATAGATTCGAATCTTGTAAGGCGGGATGGTGAATACACACTGCTGAGGAGTCCAACAATAGGATGAAACAACCGTTCAGTGCATTCAGGTTTTCTTTAATGGTCTAGCATCAATTCACTCTCATGATCTCAATCATTAATTTAATAGAAACTGCATAGATCTTATTTGTTTTAAATTTTGAACTAGAAATATACAAAAGATAGTAGAATCCAGCATGTGTGTTTCATCTTATCTAAGACTCAACTAAATATCTTCAAGCTTATATAACATTGTTTATTTGTCTTGTTTGGTTAATATCTTATATAATACTCAATTATCATTATCTTGAAAAAGTACCTATCATGTCTTATGATATTTTAAAAATGGTTAGAAATGATCATTTCATTTGGTTGAAATATATATATATATATATATAGGTCACACCCATTACAATTAACATGACTATTAGTTTCTATATAATCTCCTTAGGTTTTTTGATTAGGAGCCATTATCGTAAAATAAACAATTGTAAAGGCGTCTACATTAGTAAAACAATAATAATAATAATAATAATAATAATAATAATAATAATAATGGTAATATTTTCAAACATTCATATTTATATATAAACATATTGTTTATTATATACTGATTACTTGTATACAAATCATTAGTACTTAACAAACAAACAAAACAGACACACACACACATACTTGTCTAAATCTGTCATTAGTAAATAACTTTAAACCTTTGATCTATTCAATAATTAAATGCTTGTTACTATAGTTCATACACAATGTTTCTAGGTGTCAATGAATTGTCTGAAAGATTGAAATGAATTTTCATTTATAAAAATTGAATTATATAATAAATGGTAATAATAAATATGTAAATTATTGACTTTTCTATTAAATATTAAAAGAGGTTTTTGTAGAGATTTTAGTAAGTTAATAGTTGAATTCATGAATTAATTGAAGCTAGATCATCATGAAAAACATGAAAGCATTAGAATTCAACTAGGTCTGTTGTGAGATAGTAACTCACTGAAGACAATGGTAGAAAATGATGCAATGTTGTGGATTGGTTGAAGTTAGACATTAACACTATTGGATGTCAGTTCAATGATCTAGAGGTTAAGTGTTCACGCGTGAGATTGATAGATCCTGGGTTCGGATCTCGCGAGGCAAGACTGTGGATGCTCACTGATAAGGTGTCCCATAATATGGCGAAACGGTCTTCCATTGCTTTTAGGTTTTCCATAGTGGTCTAGCTTCAATGAACTCATAATCTCAAATATTAAGACAATAAAATACTTTAATGTTAACTAGACTGTGTATGTTTTTTCTTAGGGATGATAATCTTGCATTTTTCCAGAATTATACACCTACAGTCTTATACTATATTAGATTCAAGAGATGTAACTTTAACAATGACTATTGCATAATTTAACTGTTGAATCAGAATTTGTATATTTTGAATTAGTTAACTTTGGTACTCCAGTAGTGAACAAGAACACGGGTGGGGACAATCAAATGTATTTGAACACGAAATAACAGAATATCTCATTAAAATCTGAGAACCATTCAGTAAATCTTTAATTTGCAAAGTATCAATACATCGTCTTAGATTTCATTGTTCATGCATTTTTATACCAACTGCTGTACATTCCCGTTCTTTCCCTGTCGATCTTCCACTGAAATACATTCTATGTCTGATCATTGTTATATACTACTTATGTGGATATAAATAGTTTATATCACACTACTAGCACTCCTAATGTTAAATAGTAACAAATTGTGAACTAAATGTTTTTGACTAAACAATGAGCTGACAGGACTCAGTAGCAATGTAAATAACGCGATAACATTTGAAGTGACCAGTATTAGGTTTGAGTTCTGGAATGAATATCAACTTTGGAATTCAGGTACATCCAGTTGAAGAGTCCCAGATAAAGTGGAACTCACGTTCTGAATTCCACTGTTAGCTACCATTCATCTTTGCTCATAAACATTGAACAGTATAAAGTAGGTTCATATGCCGTTCATCAGAGATTTATAACTTTGTTGAGTACATCATTTTTATCCACGAATCAGGTTTAAACCCTAAAATAAGAACTTTAACTGTTTAATTTTTTTTGGAAATATCCCCGCATTGTGATCAAAATTGGTAGAACTTTCTTGAAATGGTCTTTCAATTTTCATTTGCATCAAAAATATTTCTAAATAAAGTGTTAACTCTCCTCGCTTCATGACGTACGGTTACATTTAATTAAGTGATAATTAATAATAATAATAATATCAGGAGCATCGGCGTTATCGTCAAACTACAGATACTGACTGATTAAAAAAATTCCTAGTTGATTAAGTCTTAATCTTAGCATTATAAAACTGTTTCCAAACAAATTTCATCGGCGAGACTATAATTTCTCGACGAACCAATCAGATTTAAGATAACAGGTCTTGAATTTTGGCGCGACATTCATTCAATCATTAGGCTAAATAGCGTATTGGCGTTTTAGCTTATGTCAGTTCATGATGAAAAACCATAAATCAAATTCCTAATCCTAACTATCAACAGTAAATCATAATCGTTATTTTTTCACACAGGTTTACAACTTTCATTTAACCCTAGTAAGTAGGTAGACACTTTCAAGGCCATTTTGGCGTCGCTCAAAGGTCATTCATAAATTATAGTCTCACTAATAACTTTTTCAAACTTTCATAACTTTGTCTCTTTTCTTATTCTGTTGAATGATCATAATAGATCATCTTCAAAATGGAATGAAATATTTTACTTTCCACAAAAACTCACTATCATAGTATGTGATGTGATCAACATTACTGTGTATATTATTATTATAATTATTATTACTATTATGTCGTACAAGACACGTTTCGTCGTGTAGTTAAAAGAGAAAAGAAACCACAAGTAACGACTATTGCTTTTTGTTCTACATTCTCCAGAATTTTCTTCTTCTTTTTGTAGACAAAAGATTATTTTTTGAAAATTTCTAAACAAGTTAACAGTCTACGTGTTCCTTTGTTGTTGTTGTTGTTGTGGTGGTGGTGGTGGTTATCTTATTTGTTTCCAAGTGAGATACAATAAGAAGAGAAGTCTATGTATACAATGTAAATTAGTCTAATTAGATGATCATTCTTTTTAAGATCATTATTATAACTAGTAACTTATCGGAATTGAAGTTGTTAAAGATGTAAAGAAGCGGTCAACCATAAGTCTTTTAATACACTTAACTTTGTTTTGTTTTCCAGACCAAAAAAAATCGGATAACTATTACTTTCACTGTTTAGAAATCTATGAATTTGACAAATTTTGACGACTAATATAATAAACTACTTAAAGTGATTATTAATTTACTGAGAGTATGGCATATCTAAACTGAATAGATGAATTTCGAAGTGTTTGTTGGCTACGTTGGAAGGTGTTCACGAGCAAAGACGTAATTCTATAGAACATTAGGTGATGTAAATTACTTTAGAGAAATAGTCAACTTAATATATATATTAAAAGGAAATAGATAGCTTAGACTAGAAGCTGAATTGTTAGTAGTGATGGATGATGGCTAGCAGTGGAATTCAAGACTCATATTTCGTCCTATTTGAAACTCATCAACCGGATGTACATGTATCCTAGAGTTGATATCCCAGAGTGAATGAAACATGCGTCCAGCGTTCCACAACTAACTATCACCTATCTCTGCTTATAATATTTATAAATCAAGGCAATTACAAGGCATTCCTCACAGGATGTACATCTGCCAATAAGAGACTGATCAATTACAGTCCTAAGTATTAATCGGAAAATCCAAATAATTAATACAAATGAATTAAGAGGTGAATTACTTAAGAATTCGCATTTTCGTATTCATGAACATGTACTAGTGTGACTAGTCAACACCTCAGATCTCATTCTTTCTATTCGAATATATCATACTCCTAAGATGAATTAATCGTTTTCAATAGTTGATTATAATATTGTCTGTCAAACTTAAAGATCTTCGAATTGCAGAAACATTAGTTACTCAATTTTTTTAAAATAAATCAGAACACTTACTTACGCCTATTACCCGTCGTGGAAGAACATAGGTCACTCACCAGCATTCTCTATCGAAATCAAAACAATGCTATACAAAAAAAAGTATATTCACTCAATTCTTTTATCTTGACTAACATTTGGTGTATTAAGTCAATAATTATCTCTTAAGTATAAAATGATAATCTTCATTAGACTAATAAATATAATGTGTATAGTCTTCACCTTTTTTTATATTTCCATAACTTAAATTGATCTTATTCAAATATTGTTTTTATTACAAAATACATGAATGTATAGCTAGGAGTAGAATCTAAGACATAGTTTTCGTCTTCTTTTTAACTTATCGAATAAATGTATCTAACATATCTTAGTAATTAATTGAGATCATGAATCGACAAACGTTAGACCGACATTGAAGACGTGGAAACACGAAATCGTAGGTCTTGGGTGAGATCGTGGATATGAACTGCTCACAAGTCTATTACTAAGATGAAACAGTCGTTCTGTGCTTCCAGGTTACAAATAATGGTGTAATATTCGTCGATTCTTGATCACAATTAAGAACTTAACAATCTCCATAACCTCATATTCATATCTTAGTATTGATGTATCACAATGAAACTACAAACTAACATCTTTTGTTTAATTCATTATTATTATTATTACTATTATTAGTTGTTTTATCCTCTCTTTTTTTCTGATTAAATGATCATTGAAATAAACTCTACATTCTTCTTCCTCTGTTTCTATTGTGTTTTTCTTTTTTTCTGGCCAAAACGAAAAAAAAAATTAGTAGATAAGCGTGAAGTTTTTCACCTTTTGTAGTTTCTCTTTTATTTTACTTTTAAATTACATTTGTGTAATTTGAATGAAATGACCATAAACTATACACGTAGACGTAGACGTACACGTACACGTACACGTACACATAAACATAATACACATCAATGTCTTTATATTTTTCATTAGTATCAATGTTATTACTATTTATTAATGAGATTTAATAAATTAATCTCCTGACAGATAAAAAGGTTTTTAGTCCTCATTTATGACGTCTTGTTTTTTTTCTTTAAAGACTAATTATAATGAAGATATATTATTGAAACTAATCTATTTTGGCAACTGTCTAATAATTGATTAAATAATGATGAAACATTTAAAAAAATCTTTTATATCCAAACTTTTTATAAACATCTATGATCAAACTAGAGATTAAACATAGAAATCTTTTCTTTTTTTCATTATGAGTGCGTAATTTTTTAGATGAATGAGTTGAAATCCCTAGATCTATAAATGATTAGCATATAATATATATATATATATATATATATATATATATATATATATATATATGTACTAGTGATTAGTTGTTACTAAATAGATCCATTGGCTCAATTTCATGGATTAGTTGAAGTTAGACGTTAACATCGTTGTATGACGGCCAGATCAGTGGTCTAGTGGTTAAGCACTCGCGCGCGAGACTGATAGGTCCTGGGTTCGAATCTTGCGAGATGCACTGCTGAGGAGTACAACAGTAGGGTGAAACGGTCGTTCAATGCTTCCATGTTTTTCATGGTGGTCTAGTTTCAATTGACTCATGATCTCAACTATTGAAATTACTACAATCTCCACAAAACCTCTTCCGATATATTATTATTATGTAATTCAGCCAGACTACATTAAAACAAGTGAAAATATGAACTGAGTAACATGAAAGAATGGTCGATTGTTATGTTATTATTATTATTAAACCATAAAATCTTGTACTTGATAGCAAAACATAAATTTGATGATTAAATAGTTAGGTGATTAGGTCTCAAAACTTCTTATCTCATGACCTACTAACCAAAGTGTGATCTTGTCTAATATATAATGAAGTTGAACCTTTTTATATACTATTTTATATTATAAACTAACATAATAATAATAATCGTGTATTCATTAATGGTAAGATGAATTTCTCACAGTTCTAATGCCAAAAACCATTAGATCTGTACAATCAACCAACTCGAGGAGAAAAAAAGGATAGTTTTCTATTAATGTTATTCATAAAGAATTGAATACCATACATTTATCGAACTTGAACAAGAAAATAGATCATTGTGGTTCCGAATCAGTGATTAATTAATTATTATCTAGTTTGCTAAACGAGTTGGCTTTGAGTTCAACTCCATATAGAACCTTCAATATGTATTGTTGATAATTTCCAGATCAAAAACAGAAATCTACCAATCATTCAGCAATATCGATGTTATTGCCTCAATCCTGATATAGTTCTAATTCATCAATCATAAATTTTCATTAACCTGTCATATTATACCATGTTCGACTTTTGAGTATTTATTAAGATTACTTTCTGTCGAAAAATCTAAACCATATGTTTAAACCTCCCTGATATCAACTATTTGTCAATTGATATCAATTTGATAGACTTCAAATTATCAGATTATCATATTTTATCTAGTGGTAATATATGAAATACCCATTAATGGCTGCTAAGAATTGGATAGTTGCTTTGTCCTAGTATGCAACTCCTCAACTGAGCATATCCATAACACTGACAAGGTTCGGATTCAGGACCTCTATGTCTTGCATTCAGTGCTTAACATTAAGACCACTGATTCAATATCCAATGGTTTAAATGTTTAACATCAAACAATTCACGATTTCACCCAACCGTATTCTAAAATCAGTAGTGGTAACTGCATCACTCCCAACATCGTTGAGCTCCATTGGTCAAGGCTTCGCATTAAAACTCTGAGAATCACCTTTCGAAATCAGTCATTTATGATCACATGATTAGTATTACTAGAGGTAGTTTGTAAAGATTGCTGAGTTTCATAGTTTATATGATGAACTTATCTGAATTAGACGGCTAGAACAAAACATCTATTCACCACTTAGTGAATATCAAGCTCTACAAACTACCCACAAAAATTACATATAAAACATCTTTAATTAAAAAAACACTCGAATTTTTTATCTTTTTTAGTAAACGTGATTATTAAGGTGATGTGGCGTAATAACTATATTTATATTGAGATCATGAATCGATCATTATTAGACCACCATTGAAAACCTGAAAGCACTGGATGGTCGTTTTGTCCTAGTATGGGACTCTTCAACAGTGCACATTCACCATCCCGCACGCAGGATTCGAAACACACGACCTTCAGTCCCACACGTGAATGCTTAATCTCTAGACAACTGAGTCGGCATCCAACTATACCAATGTCTAACTTCAATTAATTCATGCTCTTGCACAATCCTTCATCGATTGTCTGAGCTGGGTAACTGTCTCTACCTAAGACGGATTATCTTCACTGGTCACGACTTCTCGATAGAACTGGAATTTAGACATTAATACCGTTGGATACCAGTTCAGTGGTCTACAGTTTAAGCGTTCGCATGTAACGCCGAAGTTCCTGGGTCCGATTGGTGTGTGCAAGATGATGGGCATGCACTGCTGAGGAATCCCATATTAGGACGAGACGGCCATCCATTTAAAAAATATTAATTTATCCGTAAACATCAGTAAAGATATCTATGTAATAATCAAACTACAGTGAAAAGTACTACATTCAAGTGGAAATACATAAATTTTTATAGAACCAGACTGAGTGATTAAATGAATGAGTAGGTAAGTAAGTAAATAAAGAAGAGAGAGGGAGACGGGAACAGGTAAAGATATACTGAAACTTATTTATACTCACACAAGGCTCATAATGAATTGGATGAAATTTTTTCAACTGTAAACATTTAAACGCTTGCAACAATGTAGCATTAAATTGCTCTTTAAATATATAAACACATATAACTTTACTTTGGCGTCATTTTTATTAATCCTCTTAATTATTGTGATGACAATGCTAATGATTATATAAACAAATATTATATTGAAGGAGGCTGTATGACATTAATCGGTTAATTAATAGTTGCTTATGAATCCTATAAGGATAATCAGTTCCCTTAAGATTTCAGCTATGCCTTAACGATAAGTCCTGACTAGTACGAATAACACGGTCTCCTAGCTATTACTTCTAACCACAATATTAAATCATAGTGCACATAGTGTGATCGGTAGAATTCGACCAGCACTAAGGGCTAAACAAACATAACATTGCTCACTACCCAACGATCGACCAGTATGAATTTTTTGGTCTTATAGGTCAGTCGAGGCCTAAATGGCTCAGTAGTAACATTTCAAACTGGGAAGTTGGATGGTACAGTTAAAAATCCTACAGAAAGCATAAAGTTCTTTATGATTTCAATTTTGCTTTACTTATAAGTGTTAAATAGAACGAAACTTAGATTGTATAGGGCTTCCCATAGACTACTTCCAACCACATAACACTTTCGATCCACTTAAAACAAGTCAAACACCATTAGGCGGTAAAATCAACGGAATAAATTTTCAAAAAATGATCAAATACAGTAGTGTTTTAATATGGCAAAGTTCATTTACTTCCCACTCATATTGGCCTCATATAGAATCCCGCTCTATTTCATTAAGTTTTAAGCAACCGGACAGCACCAATAGTTGTCACACACACATACAGAGAGAGACAAGCATATCTATACAAACTTTTGACTTAATGTCAAATACCGTAACTTAGACTTGATTTCTGAATTCAGATTACAAAATAGTCGGCGATTTAATTTTAAAAAAAAACGACCATAAGTGAACTGATCAATAATCTTCTATGCTTCAATTTAAGTCAATCAACAACAAGTTAACTGTCTTAATATATGAGAATGATTTTAGTTAAAAGTACTAATGAACTCAAATGTTAGAGGAAAAAATAATTTAATCAGGTAGAAATATACTTTACGTGATCATTAAGTAGTGACCAACATCATATTAGTCTCGTTTTTCATACGGATTGGATACTATTTATCAAGTCTCACGACAGGTCATTTGTGATTTGGTTATTATATTTTTCACTATAACTAAGTGGTGTGAATTTATATCTGTTAGTAAAAATTACTTTTGTCGAGATTCCATAGATATCTTGTTGATGAGTTTCAAACAATAAAAAAAAAAACAGTTATCGAGGACCTACTGCTGATTGTTGAAACCTTCGATACAAACATACAAGACAGTATTTGTGAAAAATTTTGGTGAGACTATAATTTATAGACGACCGTTTAGCGACACCAGAATGACCTTGAGAGTGTTTACCTACTTATTAGGGTTAAATGAGGGTTATAAAGCAGTTTGAAAAATAAGGATTATGATTCACAGTTGATGGTTAGGGTTACGAATTCGATTTATGGTTTTTCATCACGAACTGATATCAGTTATGATGTCAAAACTCGATTTAGCCAAATGGTTGAATTAATTTCGCCCCAAAATTCAAGACCTGTTATCCTAAATTTGATTGGTTCGTTCACAAATTATAGTCTCGCCAAAATTTACGAAATTCAAGCGCTTTATTAATCTTTTGTGAACTATAAAGACAATAACAGAGATAAGCAACATTTCATTATATAGTTAACCATTTGTCAGCTAGAACCTTATGTTATTTATTTTGTGAAATATATACACAAACATGAATCGGCATGTGCTTTAACGATGACTTTCAGCCTAATCCAATATTAATCATTAAAAAGCTTAAAAAACTGAATCATATTCAAGCTATTTCGTACTGATGATTTCTTGCTATTGACTAGGTCTATAATTCTCTCAACATCAGTTGTAGTAAAGAGCCCAAAAGCATTAACGTTTTATCAATGATTCGAAACCCGTTTGTTCATATTTTCTAACTTCGTACATTTCACAATATAATTTAATCCTTTCAGTCAGTCAGACAGCTACAACGTAGGACCAAGTACATATATACATCGGTCCAAGTTACCATACCCCATTAGTACAACAATACGAACACCAAATTCATAGAAGTAGTTACATCAATGATAGTAATATATAAAAGGAAGACTGTGTATAAGGATATAATACAAGAAGAAAGAATTTTTTCGTTTAATCCTCTGAAGACAATAGTAAAAATTAAATGTAACATGGGAGAAATTAATTTGTAAAATTTATCAGAATCACAGCAAATAAGTCCTACGGTTAAAAGTATACCATGAGGACGAGCCAGTCGGAATCGACGATGTGACTTTTAGGTCTTTGCGTAAAATTCAGGTGCCATGTAAAATGATAGAAAAGAAAAATCCTTGTGTACCGCTTATGACGTTTAAAATGATAATAAACAATAACTTTATACAACCATATAGTTAAAAAGAGTGTTGGACGTATCGAATGCCCAATTGTATATAAATATAAACCCTTGAGCAAGAAATCGTGACTCGTAAAGTGCAGGTGTCGTAGGATTAAAACAACTTTCACCGATAATATAGGTCAATTATTTGGCTATTTAACAAATTGAAGTTTGAAATCTGTACTGTTGAATTTCAACCTAGTGATTTATCTATCAAGCATTCATCAAGAGACCTGGAGGTTCTAGGTTCGATCCTAGGTGGTGCAGTGTGTAAATATTGCTAAGGATTCCTATATCAAGATGAAACACTCTCTACTCCTCCTTAGTATTCAACAGTATATGAAATAAGGTCAATCTTTGGTGAATCTAAAAGGTACAATTATTTTTATTCAATTCCAGAAGGATTGAGAGAGAGGAAAGTTGAAATAAAATTGATAACCTACTGGTAGAAATTTGTAATTCCCATTTATTATTCCAAACAGTAATTGATTAGTCTTTGTTGACATGATGTCTATTCTGAACGAACTACCTTGATATAACATTGTACTACAAGTTATAACAATCGAATTCAAGACACGACGTTTCATCCTACCTGATGTTCTTTCACACTGTGAGTCTGACTACATTAATTTTGCTTCAAATATTTAATGAATTGTTTACTAAGCTAATAAGTAAAGCTAAATATACCAAATAGGAAGTGTAATTACGTAGTCTTAAAATTATACATCTATTATGAAATAAATGCTTGATAATGATAACTGTTGCTTGGTTAAAGTATCTCATAAATCTTAGAAAGATCTCATTCATTTTTATATTTTCGTTTATTTTACATCAAAAAGAAAGAGAAAAATATGAAATGTTATTTTTAGTTATTTATTTCGATCGATCAATCAATCAATCAATTAATCAATCACTTGAAAGATTTAAAATGTTTTAATAATAAAAAAAAAATCGATCGACTTTAAATTGATGAAGCCAAAAAAAATTTAAGTGATCATATTATTATGTATTATGTAAGGATTTGAATTATTTTACTGATCAGTCAGTCAGTAACAACGTAGAACTTCGTACGTATGTACATCAGTTCGAGTTGACATACAACATTAGCACAGAAATACAATTGTCCATTCAAATCCCATAATGGTAGAGGTAGTAAGGGTATAAGCAGTAATCGGAAAGATTAGGGTTTCAAGATGTTCTTCAAGGAGTATAATACAGTGAAATAAATTTGAAAAGTGAAAAAAATAGGGTACATGAAGAATTCAGAAGATTATAATTTGGGAGAACACAAAGAGTGGATGCACCTGCACTATTCCAAACGATTTTGAGCCATGTCATTCAAGATCTCTAACTATCGATTGCTATCATCTCGGGGATCCCAACCAGGTAGTCTACACCTACCAACATGGCTGATGATATTCTTGATTTAATTTTGATCAAGTTTTATAAATTCCATTTGTCATCCCAAATTATTCATAATGAAAGGTATTATGTTAGAGATCTAGTGTGAATATTAACAACCCTTTGATGAATCGTATATAACATGAGATATGTTTGTTTTGTATTTCATTATTAATCATAATCATATCAGAAGGGGTTTTGTCGATATTATGGTAATTTCAATGGTTGAGATCATGAGACCACCATGGAAAACCTGAAAGCACTGGACAGTCGTTTCGTCTTATTGTGATCTCAACCATTGAAATTCACAAAAACACTTCTGATATTAATCAACATATGCTGACGAGTGACTGGATTCAAGAGGTATATCCTAGAGTTCTAGTGAGAAGCAGTGACCAGTGGAGTTCAACTGGGTCTGTTGTAATATAGTAACTCACTGATGACAATGATGAATGTGTCGCTCAATTTCGTGGATTGGTTGGAGTTAGACAGTAACACCGTTAAATGCCGGCCTTCTCAGTGGTGTAGAAGTTAAGCGCTCGAGCGCGAGACTGACAGGTCTTGGGTTCGTATTTCATTATTTCTACAAAATTTACAATTTTATAACATACAATGTTGTAATACATAAACAAGTAATTTGAGAGTAAACTGATTATTTATTAATAAAATTAATTAAATTCTTGTTATAATGATGACTGATTCAATGTAGGAAACATGAACTCAATCATTCAGTCAGTCAGTTACAACGTAGGACCAAGCACATACATGAATAGGTCCAAGTTACCATACCTCATTAGCACAGCAAGACGTACACGGGATTTAAAGAAGTAGTTAACTCATTGGTGTAATATGTAAAGGAAAGATTTTGTGTAAGGATATAATACAAAAAGAAAAAATTAGTTCGTAGAAAGAAAGATATAAAATAATTTTAATCCCATAGTTTAAGAGAAGATAAACAGTGAACTGCTGGATACTGATCCGTTAATCGAATGTCTAAGGTACATATATTGTATAATTCACATTTATTAAGTCATGGATAATGCTTTTAACTTTGGACCTCATTAATTTCATAAAAGAAGCCAACGATATTATCTGTCTATCGAAGCTCAAATAAATAAAACATGATACAAATATGTTCTGTCTTCCTTTGAACTATGAGATTAAAATTGCTTCATATCTTTCTTTCTACGAACTAATTCTTTCTTCCTGTATTATGTCATTATACACAATCTTTCATTTATATATTACTACCATTGAAGTAACTACTTCTATGAATTCAGTGTTCATCTTGTTGTGTTCATGAGGTATGGCCAATTGGATCGATGCATATATGTACTTGGTCCTACGTTGTAACTGACTGACATGATACCCAAATGATTGTATTTAATAGCAGTACTGTTTATTTATCTATTTATTTTAAAATTGACTTTTTTTTATCAGACCGTCTAACTTTAAATGTTAAACAATTTCCAACAGTTTAGTTTCTAATAAGATTGTTAAACAGAATTATTCAGTAGAAACTATGCTATAATACACTAAAGAATTAACTTATGTATGAAATAATCTTATAACTACAATTTATCCATGTTACCATATGTGATTTATGTAAATTTTCGGAAAGATCTATGTGTTTTGTAATACATATTTCTTCTTTTTTTCAAACGATCGACTGAATATATTGCGAAATGGTGGAGAAGATTTGTAGCTCAGGTGGATGATTTTGATGGAGTTTTATTCTCTGAGCTGGATTGTTTGGTCATGGAGCTTTCATCGTTCTTCTGAACGACATCATCAGCACAATCTTCAGATAGATTTTAGAGACTTTTATCTGAAGTTTGTGCTGATGACGTCGTTCAGAAAAACGATGAAAGCTCCATGACCAAACCATTCATTTCAGAGAACAAAACTCCATGAAAATGAATTCATGTTGTTTTTTATAAAGTACTGTATTCCTAATTTAGGTGATATTCATTTTGTTTAGTAAAAAATAGTCTCTAAATGTAATAGTATATGATAGAAGTTCCTTTTATATAGAGATCCTATATCATAACAAACTTTCCCTTATAGACTATACCTTCAACTAATAAACATTGGTTCATACATTTTTACTGTGAAATTTATAATTTCTTCTAAGTTTTCAATGATGATCTAACATTGATCAGTTCAGGAACTCAATTAAAACTCAACAATCTCTACAATTATATACACAGAAACAGAAAACTCTCGTGTGAAATAAATCTATCAGAAAAATAAGTGACAACACATCAATATAGGTCCTGGGTTTGAATCTCGCAGGATGGGATCGTGGATGTGCACTGTTGAGGAGTCCCATAATAGGACGAAACGACTGTCCAGTGCTTCCAAATTTTCCATGGTAGTCTAGCTTCAATTGACTCATGAATTCAATTATAAAATGACATCAATGTAAAGTTAAAAGTCAAATTTCTTCATTCGAAACAGACAGAATCAAATTATTAACGGAACAGGGTTTTTTTGTTTCCATCGTTTACTTATCATATCTCACTTAATGATGCAAATAATTTACACAGATTAATGTCTGTATAACCATTTTATCAGTATAAACATTTATAGTTTTGTAATGGAACCGATAGTGAAGATATTTAACATATTCAAGTGAAGAATAAAATCTTTTTTATTAAAATACTTTTTACATATATACTATATATTACTTACCGTCCTGATTTTGTAATTACCATTTCAGTAGTCATACTATGAAAATGTTTCCATAGATCAGAGTCTAATAATTCAGTTCGTTGAACTAGTGAATCTATTTGATCAGATTCATTTTCTAATAAATCATTCATGATATATGACTTAGATGACTGATAACCATTATCATTATTGTTAGTATTATTATTATTATGGCTACTGTTATAAGTAGTAGTGGTAGTAGTAATAGTAGTATTAACCATAGTAGTATTCTTACTACTACCAGTTGAACTAACGATATCACGAATAGTTAAGTTATCTGGGAATATATTTAAATGATTTAATTTAAATTTTAAATTTTCTTGATCATCCACTATGTTACATTTCATAGATTTTTGCAATCCATCTCCAGTGTTTAAATAATTTGGATTATGTAACAAATTATAACGATGTTGACTAGACTTGTCACAGTGTAATATATGATCATCCATAAATTGGTTTTCTGTAGTAGTAGTAGTTGTTGTTGTCATCGTCGTAAGTCCTTTTGTCGACGATGGCGATGATGATGACGGGGAAGTGAAGGGTCCAGACGCAGATGATAATGTTAATGTTGGTGACTTATTTAGTTGATCAGGTGTTGATATCAACGAATCAACATTTCGTTTCATAAACATCATCATTAACATCATAAGTAATACATTATTATTATTATTACCACTATTATTATTATTATTAATATTATCTGGCCAATTAGCAGGATCATTCAAATAATCTTTTGAACAATATCGGGAATCCCAGTGGTCACGGAGATAATGATGATAATAATCATCTTGTGAACTAAAACTGTTCTTCAAATCATTGTGTACATGATTACAAATATCAAAATGTTCCACTGAATCAAACTTATTATTAAATAAATTCATTGGTACTGAAGATTCTGTGTTAAACATGGCGCTATTGAACATTGATTGCAACGCCGCAGTAGCTAATGCTGCTGTTGAAATCGATGTAGGTGGTAGTGATAAATTTGACGAGCTATTATTTAGTAAACTATTTGTAACTGTATCATTTAACATTTTTATAAGAACATGTAATTGGTCTGGATCCATTTGATTCATTAGAGTAGTATAGAATGATGTGGAATTTTTGCAAAATATTGAATTGGTTAACGGAGGGACAGAAGGAAGTGGGAATGGTAATGATGTTGGGGATAGTAATGGTAACGATGATTGTAGGTTTATGTTGGGTTGTAGTAGATGGGGTGGAGATCTAAACGCCGTACTACTGTTTGGTAAAGTTGATAAGAATGGTGAAATTGGTGCTTTCGTTGTATTAGATTCATTAGAACTATGTCTATTTCGACTGAATATAAATTGTGATTTACATGTTTCTATACTGAATGATTTTGGCTCATCTTCATCATCGTCATCATTTATCATCATCATCATCATCACCATCACCATCAGCATGGTTATTTTTATCATGTGATTCCATAGTGTTTGAATTAAAAATGATTGGATTATTTAATTGTGTTGATGAATTCATTGTTGGGGATTTATCAGGAAAGCATAAATTCGGTGTTTTTTGACTGATTAACATAACGATAATAATAGTAATAAAGACAACAATAATAATAATAATAATTTGTAATTGTAGTAGTACTGTACAATTGTATCTTACTTATTTGAAAGAAGTGTCGCATTGGTAATTTTTTATATATAACTAACTAATATTTACGTAAACTCTCTCTCTCTCTCTCTTACACACTCTCACATACACACATACATATACATGAAATTAACATCTCAACAAAAATGTTAAAACGATTGGATACTAAATCCTTTTTAAAATTGATAGGGGGATGGAATAAATAGAATGAAACATAACACTTTTAACCAATAGAATGCTTTCACACTTGTTCATAATAAGCAGATCTAAAAATTATTGGTGTCAATTTTCGAAAGTCTATGTATGTGTATAAAAAACATTCAAAATATAACACATGCCTATAATGATATAAGTTATTTCCTTATTCCATGTAACCCTTTTGCCCTCCCCTCTAAAAGTATAAACATTAAACACTTCTCTATCCGCTTATCTATCACATTGTCTAACTAATTTTCTATATTAGAAAATTCTGTTTGTTGTACACGAATGGACAAGGAAAAGGAGGAAAAAGAGAAAGAGAAGGAATAACAGAGAATGATTATTTTAAGCGATTATGTACCATATAATCATAGGAGATCAAAAAGCATTACAGTTGGATTGGTTAAAAGAATCAAACATTAGAATAGAAAAACTATTTTCTCTATTTTTCGTTCTTTCTTTTTAAATATTTTTTCTTCTCCTTCATTTATTGTTGCTCCTATAGATATTTTCTTTGTTAACTTCTTTTATTTTCACTCTTTCTTTCCTCTCTATTATATACTCGAATTGTTTAATATCTGTTTAGAATACAGTTTAGTTGTTGTTGTTGTTTTTTTTTTTTTGGTTAGTAGAATGCCAAATTTAATAGACATAGACACGGTGAACGGGTCGTTTTATAGATAATTTGTATGACTATTCTTAATAATAGTCATTAAACAACAATAACAACAACAAAAAATCACTCGTAATCATAGCATAGTGTTCATTAGGTCAAAAAACCTAGACAATTTACTGGATATGATGATGTTGACAACAATATTAATAATAATAGTGACATGAAAGTAAACAAAATTCACTTCACAACACATACATACAAATACATTACATAGTACATAGTACAATTAAACGTGTACATCGAATCTATTAATAATGAGTTGTGTATGAATTTAAATGAGGTCATTTATATTGGTGTTGTTTTGAACAGAAGTGAAATATATTTTCTTGTTTGTTTGAAATTTACCACCATGGAGAAGATAGTCAATTCAGAATGAGAATTTGTGGAGATTGTAGTAATTTAATAATTGAATTCATTAGTCGATATAAATTTATACTATCATGGAAAATCTGGAAGCACTGGACGGTCATTTCATTTCAACTGTATATATTGTGATGAAGTAACTCGCTGAAGACAATGATGGACGGTTGTGTAATATCGTGAATTTGGTTAGAGTTAAACATCAACACCATTGGATACCGATTCAGTGGTCTAGAGGTTAAGCGTTCGTGCGTGAGACCAATAGGCTTTGGGTTCGATTGATGTGTGTGACCGTCCAGTACTTCAAAGTTTTTCATGGTGGTCTAGCTTAAATCGACTCATGAATTCAACCATAGTCAATTCAATTGATGAATCTTTCAAACAGGTCACACCTGTGGGTGATCTTACATTTCTTGAAAATTAGAAAGTATTGATCAATTGTAGATTCCATCACAGAGTGACCTTACTTATACAATGATTGAAAATCAGGAAACAGTAAACAGTTTATTCCCGCCTAGTGTGGAGCTCTTCACCAGTGGACATCCACGACCCCACTGAAAATCAATTGGAATTCGATATGTAAACCGGTGGGTGGTGGTTCAGTAAACTAAATGTTGGATGCTCAGTGTGAGACCTGAAGTCCCCATATTCTATTTCAGGTTGGTTCGTGAACATACATTGATGAGGATTCTCATGCTAGTGTGAAAGTTGTGTACCGCTTCCAGACTTTCAATCGTTGTCTAAATAAGATCACTATAAGATGGAGTCTGAAAATCCAGTAATCTCCACAAACTCAGTATACCAATTCTTAAGTTTATATAACAAATTGTCATTAGCTCGGAAATTAAGAAGTATTGGGGGATAAGCGTTTTGTTCTAGTTCAATATACGTTTATAACTTCATATTTGAGGTCGAAACCAAAGTATTCGCTTCTTATGAGAAGCACACAAGCGTTCTGCTCATTCGTTCGATATTTAACTTGTCACATTATCAAGTTCAGTTAATTTATTTTCAACTACCAACCATCATTGATACCTGTCCTATTTTAGAAATAGTAAAACTCTATTGATCAAACCTTCTGACTAAAACATCAAGGATATTCCTAGAAGTGATTACATAATCAATAATAATGGTATAAAAAATCGGTATTGGTTTATTGTTGAATGATTTTATCCCAGGTTAGTTATATGTTCACCCTAGTCTGATATCTCTACGTCGTGTACCTCATACCTCGCAGCCCCACATGTGAGAGAGAATTCAAGGTAGACAGACCCCACGATAAATTTAGACCATGAAGTCGGAATAATTTGGTTCAGATTTACGCAATATTAACCAATGTAGTCGATAAGCTCTGTTTAAAACATCATACATACATATTTCAAGCTACAACTATACATTTGTTAGATAAAAAGCCTATAGATTATTCACTAAAAAAGAATTAGAAGATTATTCCATTTAATGTTAGTATAAAAGTTTTATGAAGATTGTTCGGTATGTAATTAGCATTATGACATCAATGCTACTAGTCCTACCATCAACGCAGTTGCTCAATACCATGAAATGACTGAATTTAGAAATGAAAAAAACTAGGTCTCAACCTAGTGATTTAAAAGCCGATTTCCAACTGAAAGGCCTGAAAGTCTAGATCTCAATCTCTGGAGTAGTTGTGGGTACACATATATACACTCTTAAAGACTCACATATGAAACAACGAAACAGTTCCCATTACTCGATGTTTTCTAAAAAAGTTTATTTAGTTGAAATCAGTTTTTGTTTGTACTTGTTTTCCTTCTAATTATCAGAATTTACTATGTAAAGATATCTAGAGATTAACACCGTTGGATGCCAACCAGCTCATTGGTCTAGTGATTAAGCGCTCGCGCATGAGACTGATAGTCCTTAGGTTCGAATATTGCGAGGCAGGATAGTGGATGGTTACTTCTGAGAAGATCGACAATAGGACGAAACAAACGTCTAGTACTTCCAGGTTTTCCATGGTGGTCTAGCTTTAATTGACTCATGATCTCAACCACTGAAATTACCATAATACCCACAAAAACCCTTCTGATATCTAAAATTATTGATTGAGATCATGAATTAATCAATGTTAGATCACCATTAAAAACTTGAAAGCCCAGGATGGCCGTTTCATCCTAATATGAGACTCCTCGGAAGTGTGCATCCAAAGTTTATAATGAACTTTGTTAATGAATATTTAAACAGCAAAGTAAAAATATTTCATTTATAAATACATTAATTATACTAGAAAAATAATTTAAATAAAAAGTTTAATTATGTAACTAATTGTTCAATCATTAATTCACTGTTCAATTGATTGATTAATTGACCATTTTCAAAGTATTGCATTAAACACCCAATCATATACCGACATGTATCAGGTTAGGCAACTTATTAAAACCGTCTAACCGTTTATTTTTAAAATGGTAATTAACTGACATAACTTTCCTAAATTTGTTTTTAACTGACTAATTACGACTATTAACTGAGTGTACTTACACATTTTCATATAAAATGTTTACAATTCGTCGTGAATATTAAACAGTGGAATCTAAGATGTGTGTTTCGCCCTATTTGAGACTTTTAGAATTATGGTCAACTATGATATTAGTACTGCTCTAATAATAGACCTAATACTAAAATTGTAGAATTGTCTATAAGATCTTACGTAGAAGTCACGTCATCGTCTACACCAACTCATTGCATCGTAACAATTACCAATACATGATGGAGAACAAGCTTAGGCAAGAGATAGAACTATATTTAATATGAAAAAAGGATATAAGATAACATTCAGTAGGGACCATGCCCTCAAGGCCGAGCCATGCCATACGACCAACTTGAATTAATTCAATACATTGTTCCGGCCTTCCCCATCGTTGGGTTTTCCTCAGCGTTAAATGTTGAACATCTATTTCTCCAATTGTCTCGTGTTCAGCTTTGATGATTGTGTGGTTAGGGCCCAATGCCACTATAGACTCGTCAATTGGATGAACATACATCATATAGTTTATGTACACTAAAAAGATTCAAATAACCACTGTAAATCAATGAATTGTCGCAAATATGATAACTGGGAAGCTCAAATGGTACCATTACGATAGTTCGGATAGTTTTATTTTCTTCTCTCTTTATTTTAGGGAAACATGATATGATTACTATAGGGTTCATACATCAAATATAAACAGCGGTGAAAAATAATATCATAAAAATAAGAGTGACTGATAAGATTTACGAATGAATATGTTTGTTAAGTTACTTACTTATTTACGCCTGATACTCTCAATGGAGCATAGGACGCCGACCTGTATTCTCCAACCCACTCTGTCCACCACCTTCATTTCTAGTTTTATTCAATTGTTGTTCATTCTTCTCATGTCTCTCTCTATTTCTCGACGTAATGTATTCTTTGGTCTTCCTCTTTTCCTTCGGCCTTGAGGATTCCATGTGAGAGCTTGCCTTGTGACACAGTCGGGTGCTTTCCTCAATGTGTGTCCTATCCACTTTCAGCTCTTTTGAAGTGGTAAGAATAGGTGATAATACTGTTACGTAATATCGTCTCTGTAAAATTAAGGTATATTATAAGATATAATTCTTTTGGTTAATTGAATAAACTGAACTTTTAAAGTTATCTTGACGTGTAATATTGCTGTACACTTATAATGAGTAAATCGTGATTAGAGTTGTAGAAAGAAACCAATCTTCAGTAAGATTTGAATGTAACTTTGAGGGGAATAATATTTATCTCGTAAATCTATTCAAGCTTGTGACATCTGGTATGGTTATCAGTGACTTTCTGTAGGAACGATACGTTATTGAATATTAATAATAAATTTCATATTTGTCTAGTCGTTTTCTGACAATCTAATTCTATCGACCAAGTTTGCAATATGGGCACTAGTGTACTGTGTTAAGATGGAAGATGGTTAGAGGTAAATAAAATTCAGTCAGTATTAAAGAAGTAAACAAGTATGATAATGGTCACATCTCAGAAATCAATCATTTGAAAATACTGTAACAGTTCTACAAGGCATACAACCAAGTAAAAAGAGGAAGACTCAGCTTAATAATCTTTAATATGCGTAACGATTAAGAGTTATAATTAAGTCCAGAAACATGATCAGTTCAGTTTGAGTTCTGATTAGTGACCAGCTATCACCCAGCAAGACCGTCAAACACCCCATATCACAGTTGCCACCATCGCGCCAAAAACCTTCACAATACATCACAGTTCAACAAGAGGTCACTCACGCCCTCAGTAGCTTAATGGTCAAGTCTCAGACTGTGAAGTTGGGTTATGTGGGTTTGAATCTAACATGAAGCATTCATTCCCTCAAGATTGCAGATATCCCTTGTTGACGAGTGCCGACTAGCACGAAATACAGGTCGAACAACATTTCCTGATTATATTCAATCACCTGGCAGTCCTAAATCCTAAATGGATTCTATCACTATGGCTATTAAGATAAGTGGGGATTTGGTATTGTTCGATATCTTATTTTACATGTTTGGAGAATAATTAGGCAAACATCTCTATCCGATAAATCTCAGTGGGTACAAGGTTCAAGTTACAGAGGCTTCGTGTTAATTGTTTTCAGTTATCCGACATGGAATAAGGTACATCTCCATATTAACAGATTTAACTGAGTGACAGCAGTATCTCAACATTAATCAACAGAATTAGATTAACGTTAGCGCCCCCAAATAATATGACCGTGATTACTACTAAATGATCTATTTACAAAACTTCAGAATATGAAATAAACTAGAAAAATACATCTTATTAAACTAGACTTATGATCTTGACCATTGAAATTACTATAATATCCACAAAAATCCTTCTGATACTAATCAACATATGCTCACTAGTGACTGGATTCAAGAGGTATATCCTAGAGTTCTAGTGAGAAGCCGTCACCAGTGGAGTTCAACCGAGTCTGTTGTGAGATAGTAACTCACTGATGACAATGGTGAATGTGTCGCTCAATTTCGTGAATTGGTTGAAGTTAGACATTAACGCCATTGAATGCTGGCCAGCTCAGTGGTCCTGGATTCGAATCTCGCGAGACGAGATCGTAGATACACACTACTGTGAAGTCCCACAATAGGACGAAATGGACATTCATTACTTCCAGGTTTTCCATGATGGTCTAGCTTCAATGAACTCATAATCTCAACTATTGAAATAATCATTAAGATTTCAATTTTCATTTAAATATCAAATAGATCTAAATAAAACTAAAACTATAGAGATCTGATAAACTTTGATCATTGAACAACTGTTAAATTAACAATATCACACTAATATGATTAAATCAAGTATAAATAAATGAATAAATCAAGGAATATTTAAGACAGTTGTTCCAATAATAATAATTATTATATTTGACATGAGAGGGCGGCAAGTTGTGTCAAAAAAGTGTGTGTGTGTGTGTGTCTGAGTATTTCTTCAGTTCTTCCTTAATCTTTATACTTTAAATACATATTATTATCATTACTAATATACGAAATAATACTAATAAACTAAGGAATCTCTCATTTATAAATATCATGTATACACGCGTATATTAACTGTGTGAAAACTTTCACTGAGAAAAAAAAACAAACAAAGTAATAATCAATCTAATAATGGCGCCAAATGAAACTATTGACCCTTTAAATGAAATTAATTAGAACAGATTAATTTATCGAAATTTTTATAAGTGTACAGTTGTTGTCATTGCTATTGTTGACGTCTTCGTTGTATTATAGATGATAATGATAATAGTGGTGGTGGTGATGATGATGATGATAATGATGATAGAAGTAATAATAATAATAGTTGATAAGTTTTTCATACATGCACATGCTTGTTTAGTGAAGAATTTCACATGTATTGAGAAAGAGAGAGAGAGTAAGTGAGTGAGTAAGGGAGGGAGTGAGGGAGGGAAGGAGATAGGGGGAGACAAAATGTATGTGAATAAATTGGACAAAAGAAAAGGTTTCATTCATTAACTACTAGTTGTTATTTATTTTTTATGTATATAAAACTAATATAAATGTCTATGTAAACTGTTCGCTTTGTTTCATTAAATTGTATTCATATAATTAAAAGGAGGGTAAAATAGAATAAGAAATTAACTCATTTAATAACCAGCTGTTCAGATGTGTTAAGAATCATTGTTATTTTGTATATTGTTATTTTAATTTGTCAAAAATATCTAAACAATAGAGTTGATCGTTTACAGCTGAAACCAGAGAAAAAAAAGTGGCGCTAATTTTAATGGATTAAATGTTTTGTTTTTTCTCTCGAAATATACTACTATTATTATTATTATTGTGGTGTACGCTACTGATGTCGACAGATATAAGTAGTATGAACTACTAATCGAAAGTGAAATATCTGATGACAGAAGGTTAAGAAGATCGAAGAAAAGAAGATGATTTAGTGTGGAAATGAAGAAACAATGAAGTTTGAGACAATGGATTGACATTTTGTAAATGAAGTATTTATTGTATGGTTCTCAGATTTTAAAGAACTATTCTGTCATGTTGTATTGGAATACATCTGGTTGTTCCCCATTTTTATTCTCATTCACAAGACTACTACTAATACCATTACTTTGGACGAAATTAGTACATATAACATTTCCAAGTGAATTTGAAGAGATTATTTATACACTCAAAAAAATTATTATTTGTTGGGTATCCATGGCGACTGAGCATTGAGATAATGAACAATTGATAACCCGAAAACAACAAGTTTGGCAGTTCCGTCGCCTTTTTTCATCATCATTCAGATTATCTTCTCATTCAAATACAATTCTTTCTGGTAGGAGTTTATGTACTCACTAAGTGTGCTATTATAACAGAATAGGACAACCACAGGTTAGAATTGGCCAAGACAGGGAGTCACTGGATGGTTTGGTTCTAAATTAAGAGTATGTAAGTAATTTTACTAGATTTAGACTATTAACGGAACGATATAATTAGGGGAATTATATTGCACACAATATAAAATATACAAGTCACTTTTTTTCAGAGACCAGTTATAATATCTGGTTACATGGACTATGTTAAGCGAAACGGGAATTTAAATCTATTTACATTAATGTTAAATACATAATTTGAATCGCACAGCGGATGGTTTAACCGTCAACTGTTAATTCCTTATCGTTCATGAATTGGTCTTGTTTAATATTCCAATTACAATGGGTTAAGTACATCATTCAGATATACAAATCATAGGCATTACAATAACAATTTCAGGAAATACATTCCATTGAATCAATTGGATATGGCTAACAGTGGAATCCAGGATGCACGTTTCGTGCTATTTGGAGCTCATCAGCTGGATGTATTTATATTAAAGAATTGATGTTCACTCCGGGACTAGAGCTGCTGTCCCTTTAAAAGTCAATGCAACTTAATTACTGAGTCCAGACAGCCATTCAGTTGTGTAACAAGTATAAATCCAAACCCCTTAAAAACAAATTAGGAAATACATCAGTACGATTCCAAGAATCAGTTATATTACTCAATATTCTTCATTAATGACATACGTAAACATGTGAATTCATATGTATACCCACAAACGTTTTGTTTATACATGAAACACCGACAATCTTAAGACTATCGAAAGGTTTTGTTGAAAGGTGTTGACCAGAACTAGAACTAAGCTAATTCCCTATTGTTGATTTTCATCATTCATCTAGTATCAAAGAATAATACACCATGATCTTGAGTCAAATTATCTATCATCTAAACTACCAATTTACTCACTAAGGACTTAAATTAACATTGGCTACTAACTATACTAAACAATTATACATTGTACTAATCATTTAAATAATTCCTACCCACTATACTATTAAAATGCTAATAATGACCTACCGTATTATTTGTTTATTAATTTTTTTCCTTTTTCTATCAACATGTTGATTATTATCTTTCACTCTATCTAATCTCTTTACTAATTCTCATACTTACAATTAATCTAATGGTCAGTAATATAAACTATCCAGTTAATTTGATTTAATGTCAATTATTATATTTGACTACAATATTGCATTGTTGTAATTGTTTCATTGAAACTTTTAAAGTACAATACACTGTTCATTGTTCAATGAGTATTGCTTTTATAAACAAAGATGGGTAGTGGCTAGCAGTGGACTCAGTAGCTAAGTGGATAACGCGATGGTATTTGAAGCGAACGGTATTGAGTTCGAGTCCCAGAGTGAACATCAACTCTGAAATCCAGGTACATCAGTCTGAAGAGTCCCAGATAGGACGAAACGCGCGTCCTGGATTCCACTGATAGCCACTATCCATCTTTGCTTATAGTGCTTGTAAATTAAGGCAATATAGAGGCAATATGCGCAGTATGCACATATGCCAGTAAGAGACGGATCAATTCCAGTCCTAAACATCAGAGGGATATTCAAGTAAAACAATACCAAGTATTGGTTGTGTTTTTGTTTTTTATATAAGCCATTTGATATTTAATTGCGTTTTGTTTTGTTTTTCTTTACATTATTGAAAGAAATCAAAGTTGAAAATAATTTTTATTATTCGTTTGAAGAAAAACCCTATTTGAAATTTAAAAGATTGCTGGACAGATATTTCGTTTTATAGTTGAGATCATGAGTCAATCGAAGCTAGATCACTATGGAAAACCTGAAAGCACTGAACGACCGTTTCGTCCTAGTATGTGGCCCCTCAGGAGTGTGCATCCACGCCGTTCAGCGCTTCCAGGTTTTCTAAGGTGGTCTAGCTTCAACTGACTCATAATATCAACTATAAAATTACTAAAATCTCCACAAGACCCCTTCTGATAATAACCATCATCCGTTCGTTAGTGGCCGGCTTCGACAGGTATATTCTGGAGTTCTAGTGAGAAGCCGTCACCAGTGCAGTTCAACCGAGTCTGTTGTGAGATAGTAACTAATTGAAGTTAGACATAAACACATTTGGATGATGGCTCAGTACTGTAGAGGTTAAGGGTGTGCGCGCGAGACCGGTAAGTCGTGGATTAGAATCCCGCGAGGCGGGATCGTGAACGCGCACTGCTGAGGAGTTCCACAATAGGACGAAAAAGTCATCCAATACTGCCAGGTTTTCCATGGTGATCTATCTTCATTTGACTCATGAATTCAAATAAAAAATTACTAAAATATCCACAAAACCCCTTCAGATATTCTATTATTAAAGATATTTCTGAAGTAAATAATTTCAGTTTTGTCAGTATGGAGATTTGTAGAGTAGAGATTGTACCATTATCAAAGTTGAATTCACGAGTCAATTTAAACTAAACCACAAACCTGAAAGCACTGGATGGCCGTTCCGTTCTAGTATGGCACTACTCAGCAGTGTTTATCCACCATCCCGCATGTGCGATTCGAAACACACGACTTTCAGACTCACGCGCCGATTCTAAACTTCTAGACCACTGAGCCACTATCCAACTGTTTTAATGTCTAACTTCAATCGATTCATCATCTTCCACAATCCTTCATCATTTATCTCAGTTCGATAATTGTCTCACATTAGACGTAGATTGGACTCCACTGGTCACGGTAGTGGTCTAGCTTAGATTGACACGTGAATTTAACTCTGAAAATACTACATTTTCCACAAATCCTCTAAGTTGAAAATGCATTATCGTTAGTAGACAATTATCGTAAATCAAATAGTATACTAACAGTTTTGTAAATATAATTATTAAGATACGATTTCCATTTGAAAAAAAACAAACAGCATAAATGATATGAGTGTATTTTGTTCAGTCCTATAGAATTTATTGAATAATACCATAATCGTTCAGTAGTAACATCAATGATGAAAGTAATCAGTAGAAGCCTGCTTCTGTTTAAGCTTCTGGACAGTATCTCAACCCTCACACAAAACGAATGATTTATGGGGTGCATATCTATTTGTTTCCTCGTTGTACCAATATTTATGTGTGAACTAGACTCCATTGGTCACGGCTTCAGTTTTGTAAATTGTTAAACACCTTTTTTCCCACACTGAATACATATTCCCATAGTTAATGAAAGTTTGATGGGTTATTTGTTTCAACTTGTGTTAGTTTAATTATTATTACTCATAATTTAACATCATAGATCTACTTCTTTAGATAATCACTAAATAACAAATTACTAGACAGCTCTTTCGTCCTAAGACAATACTTCTCAGTAGTGTGCATCGACTGGTTCATCAGGAATTAAACCCATGAACTTCTGGGCTTGAAGTAAACATTTAGCTTTCAAGTCATACAGTTAGCAACCAGTTTTTCATATTTATAACTTCAGTTAATTCACTATGTCGTGTATGCTACTTATGTTGATAGTATGTAACACCAGTCGGAAGTGGAATGCATGGCAGCAGAAGGCTAAGAAGATCGAGTCGAAGAAAGTAGAAAGGGAGAAAAAATTATGAAGTGGAAGAATCATACAGAATATGAAGGACAATTGATGGAAGATTTGCAAATGAGTTATTTAATGCATGATTCTCATATTTTGCTAAGACATTCTTGAATCTTGTATTAAACAATAATTGGTCATCCCCACTTATGTTGTCGTTTACTATACGCGTAGTTTTGCAGCCACACTTGAATTCGTTCTATCAAGTAGGATTTATATTCACACCAATGATCAATATGGATAAGACTCTCTTTATCCAAGAATATTGTTGATTATGTACTTACTTAATTACGCCTGTTACTCTCAAAGGAGCATAGGACGCCGACCTGTATTCTCCAACCCACTCTGTCCACCACCTTCATTTCTAGTTCTATTCAATTGTTGTTCATTCTTCTCATGTCTCTCTCCATTTCTCGACGTAATGTATTCTTTGGTCTTTCTCTTTTCCTTTGGCCTTGAGGATTCGATGTGAGGGCTCGTCTTGTGACGCAGTTGGATGCTTTCCTCAATGTGTATCCTATCCACTTCCAGCGCTTCTTCTTCATAACTCTTCTAAATGAAGAACTTCTAACTCCCAGGTCAGAGTTTAAGTGGTTTGAATAGTTTTTTCTGGTTAGCGTCTTCTTAGTGAGCTAGTTTTTTACGGGATGGAGTCACTAACCCCATGCTCAACCCTCCTTTATTCGGGCTTGGGACCAGCAGTAGCCCTAGAGGGGCTCCAGGCAGAGTCCTTGATTATGTAAGTTATATAATATGCAGAGTTGTATCTATGACTATTGAATATAAATATAAGTGTAGACATGATTTATAAGGAGTTTATTATTTATAAAGTGTGAGATATACTAATTCCTTATTTTGAAATGATTTCGATAATAGTTTACACATAGTTTGTATTTTTTTGCAACTAAATGCTTTAATTGACAATTAAGAAGGTAAGACATTTTGAAGCTTTTATTTACATGCTTCATTAACTACCTTAAGGAATGTTGTCATACTTACTTAACCCGTTTGTCTTACTCTAACCGACTTTCTTATCTTCTTAGGATAGCATCCATGACCTATAAACGAACTTGTTGCTGTATAGAACAAAGTTGCATGAGATGGAGAGTGTTTGAAGGTCAACAATAAATAGAAATCGTCAATTAATTTACCGAATACGACCTACAGCTAGTATGCCAACCTAAATAACGACAAAAACAGATTGCGCTTTAATCCTCATACGCTACTCTTCAGATTCTATGCATTCTAAATTCCAAACTGGTGTAGCACTGGGATATTGTACTCCCACATTAAGCGTTGTCCAGTAAGCAGTCAATAAATTAATTAGAAGCTTTCTGAACATAACCACAGGAAATGAGTCTCCCACGTCCTTTAAATGAGGAGAGGATACTCTGATTAACGAGTTCAGGTTTGCTATGGACCTCAATCGAATAAAAACCGGAGACCATCATCACTGCGTTCTCATAATTCATGATGCAATAATGAAAAATTCAAAAATAAAATCTCAACTCTATGAAATACCATTTACAATCAAAGAGGTGACACAACCTTACTATTGATAAATAGCTGGCACTCATGAAGCCTCCCATCACTTACTTTTACTTGGAACTTGACTTCGAAAATCCGAAGTTATTGTTTGTCTGAACGGAAGTTTGGACATTTAGAAAACTGTAGCTGACAGATACACATACTCTGCTTACAAAAATTACGATGGCTAGCTTCGTTGATAAAGAACAACAACATGAAAAGCTTCATACAAATAGACCGATCCTTGCACGATGAAAAAGCAACAACTTCAGTTACGTCATAAAACCAGTGAAAAATAGAAACAGAGTAGGACATCACACTAACAATGGCTTATGAAAACATGAGACTCAAAATCTCTCAATTAAAGCGACCAAAGGTGTAAAATTCGAAAATTAAGAATGAGCAACCCACTTTACACTTCCTACATGATATAATACAATCGTCGTCATTCAATATTTCTAAATTGTATACTTTAAAAGCGTTTCAAATATAAAATGACATAAATTGTTTGTTTGAATCTTCCCATTGATATTTAGGACTGTAATTGATCAGTTTCTATTAGCATATGTGTATTCTGTGCGGAGTGCCTCGATATACTGCCTTGAGTCACAAGCATTATAAGCAAAGATGGATGGTGGCAGTGGAATTCAGGACACACATTTTGTCCTATTTGAGACTTAAGGCAATACCGAAACAATCTGTACAGGATGCACATATGCCAATAAGAGACTGGCCAATTGCAGTCCTAATTATCAATCAAAAGATTCAAATAAGCAATAAAAAATCAATTTAAAATTCACTCCACTGCACAAGCTGGTGGCTATCAGGACTCAGTAGCTAAGTGGATAATGTGATGGTATTTTAAGCGAAACGTACTGGGTTCGAGTTTCGGAGTGAATATCAACTCTGAGATGCAGGTAAATCCGGATGACGAGTCCAAAAGAGAAAGAAACGGACGTCTTGGATTCCACTGCTAGCCACCATCCATTTTTACTTATAATAAAATGACATGGTTTACAATCGTTTCTAGTCACGCCTTTTGGCATTCATCAATGAGATTAATCTCAATGAAAGTTTTATTTCACACGATATTATCGGTAGGCCAGATTGACCAATGATTGCGAGCATATGATTTGAAAGTAAAGTTATTATTTACCATTACTATTGTTCAAGAAACATTAAAGTTTTCATAATGTGTAAATTATTTGCGAACTACTCAATGCAAGTCGATAATTTATAAATTAGGAATCAACTATATGCAATAAAGTATCATCTGAGTAATAAATTAATATTGTTTCTACCTACTAATTTGATCTACCATTTCTATCCTCAATATTAATACCATTCAGAACTTTGAATATATTAGTTGAATATAAATCTGTTCTCTGAGTACCCATCATTTCATAATGTTTAATTAAGATTATCGTATGACAGAGAGTGACTTGATATGGTCAGAAGTATTGTTATCATATTTTTTTTGTTAACCTTAATTGTTTTATTTATCTGTCTAAGTGTATCATTGTTTATCACCATTGAACATCTATATACTATAACATCCGATTATCAGTATATGGTTGAGATCAGGAAGTGATTGATGTTAGATGTTAGAAGTACTGCACAGCCGTTTCGTCCTAGTGTGGAACTCCTCAGCAGAGCGCACCCACGATCCCACTCGCGGGATTCGAGTCCAGGACCTTCGGTCTGGAGTGTGAATACTTGACCTCCACACCACTGCGCTGGCCGGAATCCAATGGTGTTGATGTCTAACTTCAACCAATCCACAAAATTGCACGACCATCTTCCATTGTACTGAGGTAGATACCTGTTTCTATTCGACACGGATTAACTCCACTGGTCACGGCTTCTCACTAGAACTCCGAGAATTCCCTCACGAAACTAGTCACCAGAGAGCACATGGTAACTATCAGTATCAAAGTCCAAAGAGTGAGATCGTGGATGTGCACTGCTGAGGAGTCCCACAATAGGACGAAACGGCCATCCAGTCCTTCCAGGTTTTCAATGGTGGTCTAACATCAATCAGTTCATGATCTCAATCAAAATATAACATCCGATATTATATTTAATTTCATAAACGTTTTTTACAACTGTTCTTGATGGTATACATTTGAATAAAGACTGGTGTATACGATCAACATCCATTATCATTTTTTTCATCTCCTCCACCCTCCAAATGGCATGTGGTTTATTCTTTATCATGGTAGGTTATTACTGATATTCTCTGCTCAGTGGATCTGGAATATCTTACATAGACAATTGTTTATTAGTACCCATACTATACTATATAGTATTCTAAGCTACAGTAATCTTAATTCGACCATACAAATCGTTTGACTAATCTGACATCATCAATTCTTTTCAAGTCACATTGAAACTTGCCATCCGGTGTTTCATGATACAATCTATATGTAGATTATTGTGATACTAATCTAAAAAGGGCTGGTAGGAATTCATTGAAATATAAGTTTTTTTTCAACTCAATATATCATCACAGTTTCCAGTTCAGTAATATGAAGATACAAATGAGATATCAAAAAGTTTCTCAAACATAAAGTTACTGAATACACACCAATCTTTTCCAAATCTTGAGCTTAGCAATGTTTTATGTATAAATGATTCGTGTCTTTTTGATCGATGTTCGTTTCTAAAATAGATGAAATGTAGCCAGCAGAGAAATCCAAAATGCAAGTGTTGTCTTATTTAGGAATCATCAGTTAAATGTATCATGATTTCAGCATGAATGTTGATATTGGAACTCAAACCCATTATCTTTAGTTTCAAGTACCTACTCATTATCAACCGAGCTTCTAAGTTCAGAAAGGCACTAGCCTGTTCAATGGAGATTATGCATTATCATTATTATAAATGGTTTGAATTATCACAATGTCGATATTCTTTACCAAATTTTGATCAGTCTTGCGCTTTCCAAGTGTAAGTTACTGGGTTCAAGTGAAACTCAACATTGAAACTTAGGAAATTACCACCACCATCATCAACGTGGTACAGGTACAAATAAACAACTATGTAAGATACTCTAGATCCACTGAGCAGAGAATATCAGTAATAACTTACCACAATAGAGAATAAACCACGTTCCAGTTGGGGGGGGTATTGATGAAAAAAAGACACCGGATGTTGATCGGATACACCTTATGGAAACTGTCAAAGTACATCTTATGAAAAAACTTGAATTGGTATCATCAAGTTACAGAACAAAGAACACATTCGGTCGCGAATCAGAATCAGAAATCAAGATCATGTATAGCACTTGTGAACAAATGGAGAGGAGAGTCCAGGAAAGTATTGACTGGTGATCCCTAGTTGGAAGTCTATGCTCTAAAAGGTGAAGTAGGCTTAAGTAAGTAAATAAATAAGTCAGTAAGTAATTAGGGAAGTGAGTAAATAGTTGAAACAGTATTCAAAAATTCGTTTTACTACAAGATATGAAAGTAAATTAAAATAACTGATCAGTATCATTCATTTTGAATAATCTTTTGCGTTTACCTAAATAAATAATTATAATACATTCACCTAATTATAGTATTTACCATCTTGAATCGTACAACTTGAGTCAATCTTTGTTACTATCATCATCATCATCATTGGTAACATTCCTTTAAATCATAAAAAAATGAGTAAATATGATTGATCATTTTATCGATTTTATTATCGAATTTCATGTTGAAATGTCAATATTTAAGAAAGCGAAATAATGGATCAGATATACTATATTTGATTGACATGGTGTAATATTTTATATCATATGATGGATACATATTTTAGCAACTTTTGAATGACCATTATTAGTGTAATATCCTAGTCTATGTATAATAGAAGTAGAATAACAAGAATTTCAATAAGATAATGACCACGAATGACAGTAATGATAATGACCGATGATCAAAGTATATTTACAGTCAATGTGTGTATATGTATGTGTACATTTTCGGGTATACATGGTGAATAGAATTATTATCAGGTGATAAAATCAATAAGGTATCATCATGTTATAACTGAAGTTGAGTTACTTATGAGATCATAACAATACACAAATAATATTCTAAACTGTGTTGCATTAACTAATTATTTCCTGAATAAACAGTTAATGATTATTATCAGAAGGAGTTTTGTGGAGATTTTAGCAATTTTATAGTTGAATTCATGAGTCAGTTGAAGCTAGACCACCACGGAAAAACCTGGAAGCACTGGACGGCTGTTTTGTTCTATTATGGAACTCCTCAGAAGTGTGCATCCATGATCCCGTTCCGCGAGATTCGAATCCAGGACTTATCAGTCTCGTGCGCGAACGCCCAACCTCTAGACCACTGAACCGTCATCCAATGGTGTTAATGTTCAACTCTAACCAATCCACGAAATTGAGCCACCGTCCACCATTCTCTTCAGTGAGTTACTACCTCATAACAGACCTGGTTGAACTCCACTGGTGACGGCTTCTCACTGGAACTCCAGGAAATGACTCTTGGAGACCGTCACTAGTGAGCATGTAGAGGCTAATTTCCTCTATATCTAACTCCAATAAATAGTATCCCGTTAACTGGGTGTTTAATGCAGGCTAAATCTCCTAGTAGAATTATGGATTTACTCGAGATTATTTAAAAGCCCAAACATCAGTTATAGAGATGGTTTATTGTTAAAGATTGGTAAAATCCACAAGCATACACGAAGCAAGCACATGGTGAAACCAGGAGTGTGTGTATGTGAGTGAGTGAGTGAGTGAGTGAGTGAGTGAGTGAGTGAGTGAGTGAGTGAGTGAGTGAGTGAGTGAGTGAGTGAGTGAGTGAGTGTTAAAAATCCATATATATTTTTGAGTGTTAATCAAGTATGGATAAATTATTGATTTTTTGTGTATTACAACTAGTAGGAAAATCGATTAAAAATTGACATGTGCTCAATTAGACTTACACACACACACACTCTTGGTTTCACCATGTGCTTGCTTCGTGTATGCTTGTGGATTTTACCAATCTTTAACAATAAACCATCTCTATAACTGATGTTTGGGCTTTTAAATAATCTCGAGTAAATCCATAATTCTACTAGGAGATTTAGCCTGCATTAAACACCCAGTTAACGGGATACTATTTATTGGAGTCAGATATAGAGAAAATTAGCTTGTACAAACTTGGTGAGTCGCATTTAGAACTCGTACCATTTCTCTGCAAAGTTTGCTGCATATTCTCCAATCATTCACATTGGAATTATTATTACAATTATTAACGATTCATTGACAATCATAATAAATTCATTCATAACATTGTTCCTTCGAAATTATTGCTGTATATTCTCACGTTTAAACCCAAAGTGACAGTATTTTTACGGTGAGTCTCATATATATTTTTTGTTGTTATTTTTGACTTCTTCATATTGTATACTTCAATCCTCAGCTTATTATTATTGCCATTGTTATTATTTCTTCGTATCGTGTCACTTGATAATTCACCAAGCCTTACATCTCAGTTTATTTCCGTGGGTGCCAACTCTGTACCTTTACCTGTCTTTAATCCTCGAGAGGCTGAACTCTGGTTTGCACGCTTAAAACACTTTTTTTTGCAAACAGAATCACAAGTTAGAGCAGGAAATTTAGTTACGCAAACTCATTGCTGCCGGACGACGTTATTGAACAATTGCCTGACGTCATTTTCAAGCCGGACCCAGACTCACTATACGATTGCCTAGAAAGAGAGGTCATTCGTGTTACATCTCTCACCTACGAGCAGACAATTGATCAACTTTTAGCTAATGTAGAGCTAGGTGACAGTACACTGTCTCAATTAAAACGCCACATGACAAGTTTATTGGGGAATCGTATAGCAGATAAACGTCTACTATATCAGTTGTGGCTCAGACGTCCCCCGCAAAACATCCAACAGATGTTGATTTTGATAGGCTAGCAGACATAGCTGATGGAATTTACGAGCGGACTAGGGCTCACTCCTTATCACACATACAATCAAGCTCAACCGACGAGATCACTGAGTTACAACGAGCAGTCGACGTCACCACTAAACAGATAGCCCAGCTCTAATTTTTGAATGCCTCCCACTGTAAAGGAAGGTTCATAAGCTGTACACGTCGTAGTCCAAGCACTACCAGGCATAACATTTGTTGGTACCATAGAACGTACGGTAAACAAGATAAAAAGTGTACTCCTCACTGTAACTTCGCAAGCACGCAGCAAAGGGAACGTCAAGGTCGACGTTTAGTGACGACTGTGATCTCTGGCCACAACTCTCAAGACAGTCGTTTGCTATAGGTCACAGACAAAATAACTGGAACACAGTTGTTAGTCGACACCGTGGCAGAGGTTAGTGTAGTACCACCTACTACACTTGAGAAAAACACACCTGACCCTAAACTAAAACTGCAAGCCACGAATATATCTGTGATCAAGACACGGTAAAAGGCAGTTACATTTACATTTCGGGCTCAAATCCAACTTTTCATGGAACTCCATCGTAGCTGACGTCCTCGTTCCTATGATCGGCATTGAATTCCTGCAAGTACATGAAATACTGGTAGACGTTAGAAACCGGAAACTTGTCTTTGCCGATCATAGCAGTGAAATTAGAGGAATTATATCTAATAAGACTTCCATACATTCATTAATCAAACTTCATCACGAGAATGACAAATAAATCAATTTACTTGATCAGTTCCCGGACTTATCACGACCGAGTTTCAAACGTGACAAACCGACGCATACCGTTGTACATCACATAAAGACAGAGGGTCCACCAGTGTTCGCACGTCCAAGACGCCTTGACCCTTTCCTCTGTCTCTCGCAAAGAACAAGTTCAAAAATGATAAGTTGGGTATCATACGCCCCTTCGATGGTTCGTGGGCATTACCGCTCCATATTGTACCCAAGAAAAACTCTTCCGATGCAGCGGATGCACTATCGAGACTAAATGTCATTACCTTCTCATTCCCTGATATAGACTATCAAGACATGACAAAATGTCGAAAGCTCGATAGGGAGCAACAAAAACTTTTGCAGTCTGAGGAAACGAAACTATTATTCCAAAACATCCCCATGAACAACAAGGACACCTTAACCTGTGATATCTCAAAAGGTAAAACTCGTCCCTTTGTACCTTGTGACATGAGACGAAACGTTTTTGAGAAATTACACCACATATCTCATCCAGGTATAAAAGTCACTGTAAAGCTTATCGCAGATAGGTTTGCATGGCCAAACATAACCAAAGATGTACGCAAATTGTCACGGGAATGCATCCAATGCCAGAAGTTAAAAGTAAATAGACATATCATATCTCCTACAGGAATTTTTCCCGCAGCTAGCGCTAGGTTCGACCACATTCATATCGATATCGTTGGACCGTTACTAATTTCTAATGGTTACACGCATATACTAACATGCATAGATAGATTTACGAGATGGACCACAGCTGTTCAATTAAAAGACACGTCGGTATCAGCAGTGGCGAAGAAATTAGTGAAACACTGGATTACAAACTTCGGTGTCCCTACAACAATTGCGACCGACCGTGGAGCTCAGTTTGAAAGCAAATTATTTTAGCAACTTACAGATACTTTCGGTATAAAGAGGATTAGAACCACTGCTTATCATCCGATTGCTAATGGAATGATAGAAAGGTTCCAAAGACAGTTAAAAGCCTCCTTGACGGCGACAAGGGGAGATTACAAATGGGATGTCAAGCTTCCTTTGATACTATTAGGCATCCGCTCAACCATCAAACAAGACCTCGGTTGTTGTGCTGCTGAGTTGGTTTATGGAACAACGTTACGTTTGCCTGGTGAATTTTTTGACCGTGTAACAGGTATTCCAATAGATATAACCAACCACTTGCAACAAATAAAACAGCTGATGGAATCCATTAGGTCCGTTGAACCACGAACCCAAAAGGTAAGGTCATTCGTACCCAATGAACTAGACAAATGCTCACATGTATTCCTCAGAAATGATAGAGTACGACAGCCGTTACAGACTCCTTACGATGGCCCTTTTAAAATCACCGAAAGGACAGTAAAACGGTTACAGCGGAGAGAGCAGGTAAGCATGATACTGTTAACATCGACAGAGTAAAACCAGCGTTTTTAGAGTACACTGAAAAAAAGACAACGATAAAACCGTCTAAACCCATACAAGCTACCTGCAACAAACAATACTTCACATAGAAGTTCCGCAGCAACAGAAACTGCAACTAGATCAGGAAGAAGAGTACATTGATCACCATATTTATCTAGACCAAATCCTGAGATTGTTCTTATAATACAAAAATCTCTATTTTTTATTGGCCCCACGGATCGTCATTATGCTTACATTTTAACTTGATGCAATTCATTGATGTTAAATATACATCTATACATACATGATATAAAACGTTTCAATACATATATGCTGTTATTACAACTTAACGCTTACTCATCATATCAAGTTGTACATTCATTTTAAAAACAATTTCGTTTATCTCGTTGTCGAACATAAATGTTAATACAAAAAATTTTTTGTAAATAAAAGCACCAATGTTCTGGATGGGAGCTTATGTAGTAATCTCACTCAACTACTGTATTATTTATCTGCTCACTGTAATTTAAACACTTGATCCATCATGTAATTTTCTGTGTGAGTCTGATTGAGCACATGTTAATTTTTTTAATCTATTCTCCCATTGGTTGTAATACACAAACAATCAATAATTTATCCACACTTGATTAACACTCCCAAATATATATGGACTTTTAACACTCACTTACACACACACATACACACTCTCTTGGTTTCACTGTGTGCTTGCTTCGTGTACGCTTGTGGATTTTACCAATCTTTAACAATAAACAATCCCTATTTTGATTATTATCCTGAAGTCCAAACAAGTTATCTGGACGAAACGTTGGAAGTAGTTATATTTCAATCGCTGAGAATATTTCAAATATAATTTTCACATATAATGACTATCTCTATAACTGATGTTCAGGCTTTTTAATAATCTCGAGTAAATCCATAATTCTACTAGGAGATTTAGCCTGCATTAAACACCCGGTTAACGGGATACTATTTATTGGAGTCAGATATAGAGGAAATTAGCCTCTACAAACTTGATGAGTCACATTAAGAACACACACTATTTCTCTACAAGCATTTGTTGATTAGTTTCAGAAGGGGTTTTATGGTGATTGTAGTAATTTCAATAGATCAGATCATGAATCAATTAAAGCTAGATCACTATGGAAAATTCGGAAGCATTGGACGTCTGCTCCGCCGTAGATGCGCACTACTGAAGAGTTCCACAATAGGATGAAACGGCCTTTCACTGCTTCTAGGTTTTCCATGGTGGTCTAGCTTCAATTGACTTATGAATTCAACTATAAAATTACTAAAATCTTCACAAAACCCTTTTTGATAATTAATCATTTATTTATCATGTTTATTGTTCATTATATTAATCAACACAACTGATATAAATCATTTGAAATTAAAAGTCTGTTTGCGTTAAATTACTTTTACATACTCTTGATGTTCAATTATTCAATAGGATAAATTTGTTTTACATCATTTCTGTTCTTTTTCTTCTTCTTCTTTTCTTTCCACCGAGACTATGATTAAATTGACACAAGAAAAGTTAGGAAAAATAGAGTAATACAAACTTTTTGTAAGAGTCGGTAATATTCAGTTAGTTGTTAATTGTTTGTATGTGATAGACGTATATATAAGTACATATTACCGTGCTCACTCACTTACTTACTTACCTACTTACTTACTTACACACGTACCTACTCATTTGAAGATGTTCTCGTGTTTGCCTATTGTGAATTGTTCATTTATTATTATTAAATTTTTCATTATAAATCTTCTAAAGAAAAAAAAGAATGTCGGATTTTTGTTGCTAATTTTTCTTTCTTTTTTTTGAAAAAAAATCTATGATAGACAAACATTGTAACACACATAGAGACATAGACAAAATGAACTTGACAACAATAATGATAAACATTAAGAGTAATCAACATTAAAATGGGGTGGATGAGATGAAGCATAAGGAAATGTCTACAAATGTATTATAACAGAGAACAAAAGATGAAAATTGACGCCAAAAAATAAATGCAAATTTTAAACAAAATTAAACACAATCCAAAATTGAACCACAATTTCAACATGTCACTTTAATTGTTTTTCTTTTTTTTTCTTAAAAAAAAAGAAAAGAGATTAGTCTGTTTCCATTTAACTTATGATACATAAACTGCCAATTGTATGTAGAGAGAAAGAAAGAAAGAAGGAAAGAAAGAGAGGGGAGGAAGAAGGGAGCAAGGAAACGACAACAAACAAATAAAAATTGTATAAATTAAAACATACACTCTTATGGTATGTTAGTCAATTTTTCATGTGCATTTTCTTGTTGTTAAGTTATTCACGGTTATTATTAATGTGTATGATAATGTTACTTATTATAATCCTAATGAGAATGATAAAAATAAAATAAAAACTCATCAGAATAATAACAGTAGTTATCATAGTAATTAGTAGTATTGATAGTGGTTGTTTGAGTGTCTCTATTACTTTCTAATTGTTACAAGTTTGAGAAGAATTCTTGTTCTTTTCTCTATTTGAGTAATGCAAACATATATATATATATATATATATATATATATACGCATAAGTAAAATTCAACAGGCGCCATTTTGTCGGTTAATTTAACATTGTTATTATTATTATTACTGTTGATATAGTTGTTGTTGTGGTGAAACGTCTAATATTGTTAATTTATCTCCTTATTAAATATTAGTCTTGTTTAAATAAATTGCGCTAATTATTATTTTTTCATCACCGATTTTTGTGTTTATCATTTATTTGTTAACCTAGTTACTTACTTTCACTGTCTTCATACTCTTTCTCCATATCACTCTATTTTAACTTGTTCTTCCTGACTCAATCGCTTTATTGCTCTCCCCCGCCTCTCTCTCTCTCTCTTTACCTCGCTTTCTCCCACCCTTTCAGTTACTTTCTCTCTGGCTCTTTTTTTTTCTAGCTCCTTCCTTACATTTCAACCAAGTATATAGAGATGATTTCAATGTCATGTTCTGTTTGTTAATTCATTTACAATTATATTTTTAAGTCGTGATAAACGGTGGATAATAGCAGTGATAATTTTTACATATATATATGTCTGTAAAATATGTACCAGTGTAATGTATTTCTGATTATGGTTGAATGGTTTGTTTGCTTTTTTTTTAAAAAAAAAAAGAAAGAAAAAGGTACCGTACATAGTCGCATAGTCATGTTGTAACAAGGTGGTTACTGAGTATAAATGTACCATGTAACTCTATATTGTTTGTTCATTTATACATTTACTGTTATTTGAGTATAGACTATATATATATGCCATTGTTAGGAATATTATTAATTACTAGCCGTTGTCTAATTGAATAGTAAATTTAAGTAGTATTTAATGAGACTGGTGAAATCAAAGTCATTCTCCAGACTAAAAGAAAAACAAAGTAGATATTGTTACTTTATTCAATATATATTAGACAAATTTACTTACAATATCATAGGATATCATCTATATTTGTATCAAAACTGTATTGTACAACTGTAATCTTCATCTACTCAACTCTCACTTTCTCTCTCCCTCACTCTTTCTCTATTCATTTACCATCCTTCCACTCCCCCTCTATATATTACTTTATATCAAAAAAAAAAAAAATTAGCGACTAAATATTAGGAAAATACGGGTATTTCCGTTGTGTCTAGGTATTTTCTTTCTTTTTCTTTTCTTACGCTTAAACACGAATTCTTTTTTTTTCTTTCGGTTTTTGTTTTACTTAATTAAATATTATCTAGTTAATTATTGTCTAAAATATTTTATCAACATGAAATGTACATGTTTTTTTCTTCTTGTAATAAAAGAATTATATATTCAATTGACAATTTGCTACTACTTATGAATTTCAGTAATTCCACTTGTAGCTCATCTAAAGTTATGGCCGATTCAAAGACTGGGTAAAGAAGGAGGCTTAGACATGGGATTAGCGATCCCATCCCGTAGAAAACTAACTTGCTATAAAAAAAATATACGCTAATCAGAAAAGAATAGCTGGTGAACGGTTTATACTCCTCCACGAGAAGTAACAGAAGTAAGTATGAATTTCAGTAGTATATATTATGTACAAAGATTCTTATTTAAATATAATTTAGATTCCAGACTTCAATTTTTTAATGCTCCATTGTTATAAAAGGATTTATGAAGATCGTTAAATTTCTTATTTTCCATAATAAATTGATCTTATTCAGGAAACTGTTGAAAATCAAGAAACATTAGACAGTTATTTCATTCTACTATTAGATTCTTTAACAATGAGACTTTATGATTATACCTAGGGATTAGATTTATAAGCTTCAGTTCATATTACAGGCATTGAATATTTGAATTATAGAGTTACCTTCCAATTGTTTATAATGATTAAATTTAGAAAATGTAATCTATTGGATGTCTATTTAATCCTTTCAATGCTTCTTAAAATTCACTAGTTTTCTAACGAAGATAAATGTGTAGCAGAAATTATTAATTTAATAGTTGAAATCATGAGTCAATTGAAGCTAGACCATCTTGGAAGACCTAGAAGCACTGGATGGCCATTTCGTCCTATTATGAAACTTCACAGCAGTGCGTATCCATAATCCCGCCCCATGGGATTCGGACCCAGGACCTATCTGTCTCGCGATCGAATGCGAGCTAAAAGTCGATGTCTTTTTTCTAATTTCAATAATTCAATGTATTTAGTTGAAAATAAATGATTAGACAATTAATATTAACCATTTAACCTTAAGGTCAATCAATGTATGTATTGTATTATTAGTCATGTAAATATGTTTATCATTAGTGATAGAATAGTAGTTAACATCTTGGTCAATTTACACTAATGTATTTCTTTATATTATGATTGTAATATTTATAATTTGAATAGTTTTTTTTTAAAATACAATTACATGAAGGTGTTTCAGTTTTCATTGTATCTACCTAAATCTATAAAATTAGATAATGTCATATACACTTTCAATCTCAAAAGAATATAGATATCTTAAATAAGTTAAGTCTAATGATTTCTTGTAACTTGTATTGAAGATTGTGATTAATCAATTTCTTGGGTTCGCGCGCAAGACTGAAGGCCCTGGGTTCGAATCCTGCGAGTAGGATCGTGGATGCGCACCGCTGAGGAGTTCTACAATAGGACGAAACAGCAGTTCAGTGCTTCTAGGTTTCCAACGGTGGTCTAACATCAATCGGTTCATGATCTCAATCAAAATTTCATTTGATTGTTTTTGAAGGACTCATTATTATGATGTATGTATATGCTGGTGTTAATATTTAAACGGATATCTTTATATCAAATGAACATGTTATCAGCTATTTGGATTCAGCAGTTCAGTTTGATAACAACTTGAGCGTTTAAATTAAAAGGTAATGGATTTAAGTTACAGTGTGGATATAGTAACAATGAGATGGGACAGATACATCGATCTAACAAGTCTCAAATAAGATGAACTACATATCATGGATACTACTGTCAACCATATATCAAATACAATAGGTGTAGCTCAGACCTTAGATTATTAACTTTATACTGACTGATATTGTTTAGAATTCATAGTGAATATAATTTGTTACAAGATTCCATATATATCTCATTGATGAATGTAGCAAATATGAAACTTCATTTGAAGGATTATTTTAAATAATCAGTCCGAAAAAATTCACATCCAAAATAATTACATTTTGATCATTATATTCACTTGGTGTTATTTACTTGTATCTTCCCATTGTTATTTTGAACTGCAATTAATTAGTCTGTTGTTGGCATACGTACATGATGTACAAGTAAACAACACCAAGTGAATCTAACTTCAACCCATTTCACAAACAGATGGCTATCAAAACTCAGTAGCTAAGTGGATAACCTGATGGCGTTTGTAATCGGTTTGAGTCCCTGAGTGAACATCAACTCTAAGATGCAGGTACATCCAGATGACAAGTCCCAAATAGGACGAAACGCGAGTCAAACTGGATTCCATTGCTAACCACTACTCATATTTGCTTATTCTGATCATTAGTTACATGGTTTACTGGTTAGATTGTAACTTGATCAATATAATTCTGTCAGTATTATTGAACTAGATAAAGATTATATGAATTACTTATATTCTATTCAGTATCCATTTAATGTTATGAATATCAAATACTTTCATCATTTAGATTCATTTATCCTACTATAAATTGAAATAGTTACTCAAACAAGTATGCAATCGATGTATATTAACTATTTATTTATTTATTTAAACACATGAACATTGGCACAAGGAGGCACCAAATACACATGCGCCACATAAATCATTCGATTTATGTGAGGGCTGGGATACTGCCCGGGTGCCCAGACCGAAGCAGGTGGTTTTCTTAGGGGGCCACACCTCGAGCCTTTGACCTAAAGGTGTGACCAACAAGGCAATGGAGCATCGTGAGGAGATGCAGTCCCATGGAAGCCGGTGACCAACGATTGGTTCATACGCCATTTGTTCCTTCAGGATACTGGGGCCTATGTGTACCATTGGTTTAGGATCCGGTTAAAGCGCCGGACATTCGTTTTTTGTCCGCTCAATTTTGTAAACAACACCCCCGCCACGAGAAGGCAGTGAGTAGGACTTTCATGACAGAGGCTGTATACGCATGACCGTGTGAGAGCATTTTGAGAGGGAGGGCGGTTCCACCCCACTCCCAGCCATACCAGGACATTTGGGGGCATATACATATCAATGAAATTATTTCAATATTGATACTGATTTTGGCAGTTTTTAACGAATCTAAGTAGCTGAAAGAGTATAATCAATTATTCCACTTGGTATATTATCACATATTTGAAACTTTTCTCACTATCGGATCAGTCATCCAGTCTAGTCAGTCAGTCAGTCAGTCAGCTACAGCGTAGGACCAGGCACATATAAGCATCGGTCCAGGTTGCAACCAGTCTAGTAAGTACACTTTGATACGTCATGTATACACAATTGAAGATTCTATCATTTCTTATTGATATTATTTAATCCCTTATTCACTAATAGTTTAGTTAACAAACATTATTTAAATAAAAATGCATTAAAAAGGTTTAGGATCATTATGGTCAATATATTCTAACAAGTGACTAGTCGTAAAATCCAGGACGTCAGTCTAATCTTATAAAGAATTTGTCAGTTAAATATATCTACCACATTGCAGTGTTATTGTTCCCACTGAGACATGAACACACCATTCAGACGATATATGTCAAGACAATATGTACTTAATGTATTCATGGCATTCGAAATCGATCAGTTTAATACTTGAATATCACCAAAATAGCAATTTTATGAGACTAACATCGGTTTACATCTAAGGAATTTGACCAAAAATGATATGGTTTAAACAAAATGACTAATTGAACTAAGACGCCTTCATATTATGAACCTAGTATTAAAGGGAACAAAGGATTGTTTAATATTTAGTTCACTTAAAGACAATAGTTTCTCCAAACATATTTCTAGCATATGGTGATACTACTAAATAAGTTTACTTAAAGTTAAATATAGAGTGCATCACAGATTGACCTTAGCTAGAAAACTGTTTAAAACCGAGGAATACTAAGCATCTTTTTCATTTCTTCAATGAGAAAATCAATTCATGATTGAAGTTATAAATGTAAGCCATTGGATGCCAACTCGTTACTTTAAACTTCAAGTGCTCATTGTGGGAATTAAAGGTTCTAGTTTCAATTCCAAATGAGGTCGACGATGTTCATTACTGAGTAGACTCATACTAAAACAAAACAGATGTCTAAGTTTCCAATTGTTGTCTGAATAAGTTTACTTCGTGAGATAAACTGAAAAAATTCAGTCTGTCTTCTCTGACTGTTGTACTAATTCATATTAGAGGATTCTTCACCATCCATACTCCCATTTGGTTTACTATTTAATGCGAATTGATAATTTTATAGTCAATAAATTCTTTCTGAGGTTCAACAATTGTTAATCCGTTTTAATGGTGTTTTTTACATGATTATCATCCTCAGTAGTAGTAGTTATTGTTGTAGTAGTTGTATCAGTAGTGTAATTAACACTGTTTTGTCCTATTCTAGTACTCGTTGATTGTAATCACTCCAATATTGTTCTTATCAGTTATTTTTTGTTGGTGTCTCTTTAATATCAGTATAGGATTTTTCAGAATGTTGAGTTTAAATTGATATCATGAATGGATCAATTTTAGACCAATATTGAAAACCTACAAGCACTGGACGGTCATTTCATCCTAATATGGGACTCTTCAGCAGTGTTCATCCACCATCTCACACACATCAATCGAATGCAGGACCTTCAGTCTCACGTGCGAACGCTTAACCTTAAGGCGAATGAGCTGTCATCCAATAGTGTTAATATCTAACTTCGACTTCTTTATTAACTAATAAATATAAGTTTACGAGAAATATATGCTATTAAGTAGCATATTCATTTGATTTATAACAGAAGAAGTAGTAGTAATATTCTTCATAGATACAAAAAAGAGAACAGAATAGAAAGGGAAATTGTCATACTAACATTATATAAGATATATTTATATACATATATGTATAACAATTCATAGTATTATTCTTCATATCATAGAATGTCATACACTCGACAGTTATACGTTTACATATATATGATCATATGATTTTCTCCATATTTCTGTGAAGTTTATAAATGTATGATGAGTATTATATCACTTTTCTAATATAATCTTATTATAAGACATAGAAAAGTATGAAGCTATCATGATCCTTCTAGATTAACAACATCATTAGAACAAACTTTTGTTCAAGTAAACGAGAAGATTTTCTCCATAATTGACTAGTAGGTTATTCTGTCGATAATAGTTACATACATAAGAGAAATCATTCTACTAATTTACAAATCTTCATCACAATATCGAGATGTTACTAATTCATGAGGTTAACATGATATTCATTATGTATTGATTGATATTGACTAGAGAATCATTGAAGATTGAATAGAGCTGAACAGTTTTGTTGTTGTTGTTGTTTGAATTTGAAACTTTTTCATTAAGTATCCCAATGAACTGGAAGTTTTGCCGGTGAGAATCAGCAAATCAAAAGGGGTTTTGTGGAGTTTTTAGTAAATTCAATAGTTGAGATCATGAGTCAATTGAAGCTAGACCACCATGGGACGAAACGCCCTTCCATTGCTTCCAGGTTTTCCATGGTGGTCTAGCTTCAATTGACTCATATCTCAACTATTGAAAGAATCATCAAATCACAACAGAATACTGAGTTATTTTTCCATAGTGATTTACATGTTTTGTTAATTTGTTGAAGGTTTGTCACCAAAAAAAATTTGGAATGAAGGGAACTAAGACAGTTCCATATTAAATGCATTAAAGTTGAAAAGTTAATCGGATTCAAACCTGATGGTTCACAATATCAGTTATAATCTTCCTAAATCACTGACTAGCTTATTATATGGCAGAGAGAAATAGAAAGAGAGAGAGAAAGGACGAAGACAGTTGAAAATCCTTATCGTAAAAGCTAACGAATAAACACGATAAATCATCCATTTACTTGTATGTAAATGATGCCAGAATAGTCCAGATAGGAGCACGTGATAGGAAACCTCAACCAAATAAATAACTCACTCATGCACATGCACATGTTTAATTTCAATCCATCTATGATATCCCCCTGATCCTCGTTCATTACGTTCAGTGAATAACAATCTCACACTTAACATGATTGAAATTTACTGGTTACCACTTCTAACTAGAATCTCTGGATTGTCGAATGAAGATCGATTCACAATATAATGTAACAGCATTGTAAGCTAATACTATGCATTTATACTGGCTCATCATTTAGTTGATTATAATTTTGATCAGGAAGTACTTATTTCTGAAGGTTCTTTAACTTTTAAAATATATTCATTATATTCTATCATTCAATGAGAGAAATTGAAATTATATACAAATAGATACTACTTCAATAATCTAACTGGTTAAATAATCTCTGAAGAAGACATAAGTTACAGTTTCAATTCTTGATGAAGTCATATAGGTTCACCATAAATGAATTCCATCCTGGGATAACAAATTTATTTATTGTAGCCTAATCTTCATTTGTATCAGAAATGAAGTCAATTTTGTGATAAGTTTTTATTGATTATTTTGTTTGATGTGTATTACTTTTTGAGTAATAAATAAATTAATGAGAGTTAAATTAATCCAATAAGTACTTTTATTGACATGTACGAGTATATCTAATGTATACTGTAGAACCAATCAACATCAGGAAAGCCACGTCAAGGTAATGGCGCATATATCAGTTTAGCGTGATATTCCTAGAAATACAAAAATTAAGATGATGGCTATCAACCGTATTATAAAGAATTATCATTAAATAGATAGAACTATATCATACAAATGACTTTGCGAAATTGAGAAAATGACTTTGTAAACCTTGTCCATTTATTGACCATCCAGAATCAAGATAGACAATTTAGGATTTTAAGATATGATTACTGATTAAGATGTAAAATTCAGTTTTAAGGTTTATGATATATCACTGGTTGAAATCATGAGTCAATTGAAGCTAGATCACCATGGAGAACCTGGAAACACTGGACGGCCTTTTTGTCAAAGTATGGGACTCCTCAGCAGTGCTCATCCACGGTCCCGACCCCCGTGAGATTCGAGCTCAGGACCATTAAACTATTAAACTTAACCTTATACAGTTTATCCTAATTGTAAATCATGACTCTAATCCTATACCTAAATTGAATATCCTGCATTTTACCCAGTAATCTTAAACTGCAGTTTTAATATACTAGAAATTAAGTTTAAACTCTAACTCCGAATTATTACTGCTAAGAATCTAAAATAAACTTAGAAAACTTTATTCATCATGCAAAAATGTTATATTATTATTAAACTCTTTGATTTTGAATTATGATTCACTTGTTCATATCTGTCAAAACAAGGGCTGTATTCATACAATTGAAGAACATATGAAACTCAAAACAAAAACCAAAGTCAGAATCTCCAATATCGACGTCAAGACAGTTCTACTGTATGGAGCTCAAACTTGGAGAACTAATACGACCATCATCAAGAACGTACAAGTATTTATAAACAATTGTCTACGCAAGATACTCAACAACTGCCTTAAACTTGACATAGTTGAACTTTACTGGTCAAGACTACTCACTAGAACTCCGTAAATTTCCTCTTGATGCTAGTCACAACTGGGTTGTATAAATCATTAAATTTAACTGAAATCACAAACCAACCTAAGTTAGACCACCATTGAAAACTGGAATAAGAAATCTTGGGTTCGATTCATCTGTAAAGAGTCGTGGATGTGTACGGCTGAGGATTCCCATACCAGAACGAAACAACCGTCCAATGATTCTAAGTTTTTGATTGTCGTCTGACTTAGATCGTTTCATGATTTCAATGAGATTCTACACTTTTTTTACTAGTGTAGGATAGTAATCATTCTCACTGTAAGAGATACTTGATGAGGAACGAAAAAAAATATTGTCTTTAGGGAAAGTCTGATATTTATTTATTTAAGTTGCTTACGACTTAAATTATATTCACTCCCTGTCTTGTTTCCTATTATGAACTAACCAATATAAAAATCTTTTTCTGATAATTCTAATGCAAGTTAAATTTTAGCAAAGTTAATTACTTAGATTTATTTCATAGTCCTAACTAACGGAGTTCAGACATTTCGGGTATGTGTCATTTATCCACCAATGACGTAGGAGGATAGTTGTGGTATGTACTACTTATACGAATCAATACAAGTAGTATGTCTCAAGAATTGGAAGTAGGATTCCTACTAACATAAAAGGAACATGAAGAGAAGAAAAAAACAGAAGCAGTTTGAGTAGCAATAGGAATGAAAGAACCAAGGATTTTGTAAAAGACAATTCAAGGAAGATGTACAAATAGTGTATTCAATATTTTTGTTTTCATAGTTCACAAACACAGTGTGTAAGTTTGCTAAATTGATTTACTCTATCTGAGTTTTCGTACATTACATGATTACTTAATATTGTAGATTGATTAAAGTCTGAAATAGAAACCATTAGATACTAGTTAAATAGTTTAGAAGTTTAGTACTAGTCACTAGATCTACAATAAATTCATAGATGCAAACTGCTGAGAATTTCCATACTGAGACGGAACAAAAATTTTGAATGTTTCTTGATTCTTAATAGATGTCTAATCAAGATTAGTTTTTTTAATGCAAACCATGAAACTTAATAAACTCCATTTTGATATGATGTCTTGACTACATGCAAACCTACTCACTTGTACACTTATACACATATATATTTAGTTGCATTTAATTACACCTAAACTTACTCATAATTCATTTTACTCTAAAGTATCTAACTGATATAATTTCATTATTATTATTATTATTATTACTATTATACATAGTAGTAGATATATACATACTTAAGGCGACATTTATCACAAGTAAATTATCTACTTCATTTATACAACAATTGACCATATTTACGTTTTAAAGTTTGACAAGTTCAACTTGAATTTGACGCCAGTTGAATAGAAAAAATAATGATAGAAAATAATAACAGTAACAATGAAAACTGAAAGGAAAAAAAGCTTGGTGAAGAATTCATAGGCGTCTTTCTTTTCCTTCCTCTTTTTTTTCTGTCTTATCCTTTTTTGTCATGGTTGAACTTGTCTTCTCTCTTTCCCTTCCTCTTATTCTTTAACCCTTTTCTATAACACATCACGTATACACTTCACTATTTATTTCACCTAGATCATCGCGTTACAACATCTTTACCAGTATATATATATATTCCTTTGTTGTGCTTATTTCTCCCATATTGTCTCTATTTTAATTGCCGTATGGTTATCTGCTTTTAACGTTGTTGTATACATGTACACATATACACATGAGTGTATATGTATGTATATACATGTATATATATATATGCTAACAAGGTGCGACAATATCTAAGTCATAATATACACATGTAGTGTGTGGTAGTGAATGGGAAAGGTGAATGACAATTTTGAAATTCGTGTCATTTTTTTCTTAATGCTATACATTGACTGAAAGATATTGAGCATTGTATCAAAAGTGTGGGATTTTGCCTCAACTAACAAAACTTAACTTTCATACAATTGAATAGTTGGAAACCCCCCCCCCAAAAAATGAGGGGAAAAAATTAGAATATTTACTGATAATGATAATAGAGTTCAACTGTATAGTGAATTGGTGGTTATTTTGAGAAGGCATTTTCATCAACTTAAAACTGAATAGAAAACAAAAACATGGGCTGGAACTCTTCCATGGGTTTGTGCATGTGTATGTATATATGCATGCTTATATACATATACCTAGCGTTAAGTGTTGACAGCAATATCATTGTCAGTTTGTTAGGAAAAGGCGACAAGAATGAGTAGTGCATTCTGTGATACTGATGTATAACCATTGTCATTATGAATGAATGAATGAAATTTTAGGTAAATGTACTATTACATTAAGAGGCATTCCCTAAAACTGGTATTAACTTTCGTTTTGGCCGTTTTTTAGTCATTATCCTTAAATCGATTTCTTTGTTTATATATATATTAAAAATAAGTGGGATATAAATTTTTCAGGTGACTCTCTGAGTTCTAGCAAGAAGTCATTACTAGTAGGCTTTCACTCTATTGAATGTGAGTCAGTTAACTAACGATTACATTAGAAGATGGTTGATTGATATTACAAACTCATTAGACTTGAACATCTAGATCATTGGATGCCGACAGAATGTTTAAGGGCTTGTTAGGAGAATGAAGATCATGGCTTCAATTCCTGGTGGTATGGTCGTGGATATGTGCTATCGAGGAGTTAAATACTAGGACAAAACAACTATTCAATGTTTTCTTGTTTTTAATGGTTAGTGAATAAAGATCCATCTGTGGTATTTATTGTAAAATTAGATTTGTTAAAAGAAAATATATTAAAAATTAACTGTTAAGAATGAGACTGTACAATTCGGTCTATAGAACTCGGCACTAAGGGGTAAATATTAACAACATGACTTTGATCAATACTTGACCATTAATTAATTATGAATATTTCGGTATTACAATAAGTTATTCATGGCTAGAATAGCTAACTGATAACACCTTAATCTGTGTAACTTAGTAACCATAGTTTAAATCTCACAAAAATGTATCAGTTCCCTCAAGATTGCAAGAATGCATTGATGTATAAATCCTACTTTATAGGTTGCATCCCAATCACTAACTAAGCTGAGGTTATACTAGGAAGTGATTGAATGAAACATTCGGTAAGTAAGTACTTGTCAAACTATAACTTACAATTAAATGAGCGTAACTTGTATTTAGTTCGAAGCAAATTCATCCAATATACTCAACAGAATGAAGTTGAAAGCTTAGACTATTGGTAGTATATTTGTTGTCAAATTTCGATCTATTTAGTATATTTTTCAGAAGAGACTCAAACGATTGAAAACTAAATGAAATAAATGTTGAATTCTTTGAGCAATTTGTATTATGGAATTACTTAGTGTTTATAATTGAGTTGTACAATGTTGTTGTTTTTGTCTACAACTATGTTCATATAGTAAGGCTTTAAGTAAACCATATATTATTTCATAGGAGCAAACGTGTGAGTGGGTGGATTAAGGTATTCAATTAATTAGTCATGATAATCGTAGAATCTTGAATTATTATCCACTGGGGTAATCCATAATAACACCAAAAGATGGAATCATCAGGATGAATAACAAACAAATAAAGATAATGACAATATGGTGAGTGTTACTGGTATTGACAGATATAAGTCATATGTATCATCATTCGAAAGTGGAATGCTTGGAGGCAGAAGGTTAAGAAGCTCGAAGAAAAGAGAACGAGAACAGAGAATGATTGCTGGGGAAACGAAGGAACAATGAAGTCTGAGATGACTGATTGGCATTTTGGAAATGAAGTATTTATTGTATGGTTCTCAGATTTTACTAAGAGATTCTATAATTTTGTATTCAAATACATTTAGTTGTCGCCCCACTGATGTTTTCGTTCACTACTAACAGTACTAATCATAGCAAAAAAACATTAAACCTAGTGGATTTAACCAGAAAAAGTAGATATGATTTCATAAAATAAATTTATTTGAAGTAACAATTAAATTGAAAAGCCTCGAGAAGATAAAGAACAAGTTTGTCTAACCTACTTCTACCAACTGACTTTTTTCATTGAGATCATGATGTTAGACCATCATAGAAAACCTGGTGGTATTGGACGGCCGTTTCATCCCATTATGGGACTTCTCAGTAGTTCACATCCACGGCCCCGCTAATGGGATTCGAACCCAGGGTACTCGGTTTTGAGCGCGAACGCTTAACCTCAAGACCACTAAGTCGGCGTCTAACGGTGTTAATGTTTAATCTCAACCAGTCCACAAAATTGCGCGACCATCTTCCACTGTACTGAGATAAATACCTGTCTGTACTCGACACGGTTGAAGATGGTCGCGAACTATCGTGGATTAGTTGAAATTAGACGTTAAAACCATTGGATACCGGCTCACTGGTCTAGAGGCTAAGTGTTCTTGAGCATAATTGAAGATTCTGGGTTCAAATTGCGAGAGTGGGATGGTGGATGCGCACTGTTGAGAAGTCTCGCAATAGGACGAAACGGCCGTCCAGTGCTTCCAGGTTTTCAATGGTGATCTAGTATCAGTCGGTTCATAATCTCCACAACCCCATACTGATATCATGTAGATGTTAACCTGACGATCATAATTTATTATTAGTCAACAAAATTTACGAGATGATACTTAATCTCTTTCTAACTTTCTTGATGTATTTTTGCAGTTTACTAGTAGATAAAATTGCATTCTTTATAAACTTTATTTTTCATTCCTGAATTAATTATATTGCTTATTGGAAATTCTAGTTGTTGTTTTCTTTTGTTTTATTATTATTTTTCATGAGCTTAATGAAAAGTCACTTGGTGTTGTTTTAATTGTATCTTCCCATTGTTATTTAGGACTACAGTTGATCAGTCTATCATAGGCATATGTGTATCCTGTATGGATTACCTTGATATAGTCTTAAGTCACAAGCTTTATAAGCAAAGATAAATAGTGTCTAGTAGTGAAATCGAGGATGGACATTTTGTCCTGTTTGCGACTCGTCAGCTGAATGTACCTGTATCTCAGAGTTGATATTCAATCCGGGACTCGAACCCAATACCGTTCGTTTATATACATAATGGAAATATTCAATAAGATAATAATTTCATCAATTCATTTAATCTATATACTATGGAATAATAGGCTAGATAAAGATAATCCACATAATATATGTTGTATAATATGTGTATCATTCAATATTTCGAAAATCAGAACATGTGTAAAAACATAACGATGATGTCATTAAAATCAAAGTTATAAATAAAAACCATTATCATTGTGTCATTGTTTATTTACTGGTGGTAAATACTACTTTTTATTGATAAGGTGAAACACGTGTCCACTCAGATATTATGTATATAGATGAATTATAAGTAGTGAATGAGGTATGTACACTTGATATATATATGGTTTATAATCATAGATTAAGGGCTTATGTACTCAGAAAAATATATTTGATTGTATACGCAATACCCGTGTGAGCTGATCATATGACGATTGACACATGTAAAGTGTGTTCATATATAAATATATACATACAATTATGTTCTCTTTGTTTGTTGACCATATAAAAACAGTGATAATAACTAAATATGGTATTGTTTGCTTGTATTTTCCCATTGTTGTTTAGGTTTGGAATTGATCAATCTGTTATAGGCATATGTGTATCTCGTGTGGATTGACTCGATATGATCTTAATTCACAAACATTATAGGCAAAGATAGATGGTGGCTATCAATGGAATCCAGGACTCACGTTTCATTCTATCCCGAACACTTTAGTTAGATGTATCTGTATCCGAATTGATATTCTCTCCAGGACTCGAACCCAGTACCGTTCGCTTCGAATTTCATCACATTATCCATTTAATTACTGAGTCCAGATAGCCACTAGCCTGTGTGATGGTGTGAAGTTTTGATTCATTTTTATACTGGTTGTTTGAATCTTCTTATTGATGTTTGGAACTGAAATTGATCAGTCTATTATAGGCATATGTGCATCCTGTGTGGATTGCCTCGATATTACCTTAAGTCACAAGCTTTATAAGCAAAGATGGATAGTGGCTAACAGTGGAATCCAGGACGCGCGTTTCATCCTGTTTGTGACTCGTCAGATGGATGTACCTGCATCCCAGAGTTGATGTTCACTCTGGGACTCGAGCCCATTACCATTCGCTTCGAACCCCAATCGCGTTATCTACTTTGTTTGAGTCTCAGAGTGAATATCAACTGTAAGATGCAGGTACATCCAGCAGAAGAGTCCTTGAAAAAGTTTGGGCCAGATTACCAGATAAAATATTGGATTTACATCAAATTTATTGGCTGAGGTTTTACAAATACATTCTTTTCATTTAATTCATCATCAGTTAAAAATGTTTTAGAAATATCAAATTCAATCTCAATTACTGAAACTATCGTACCCGTAACTTAACTTAAAGGTTGTGGTAGCACATTCTTGATAGGTGATGAATTAAAACATATTAATCGCCCAGCATTATTCAGTTTTCAATCATTTTCAATCTGAGATTTATTTTTATTCATAAAGTAAATTGCTTTGTAAGTTCACAATAAAGATTTCTTTTTACGAGAAAATCACTTTATTTAATATTAAAAAACAGGTCGATCCAATTAGAACTTATCAGTATGAAGATTTAACTGAGAAAATACTACAATCTACATAGATCCCCCAACATTGATAATAGTCATGTGCTCACTAGTGACTAGCTTCAAGATGGATCCTCTGGATTTCTAGTGAGAAGCTGTGACTAGTGGAGTCCAATTCATCTCAGATGTGAGACAGTTATCCACCTCAGACAATGAATGAATGGTTGAGCAAGATCACGAATCAATTAAAGCTAGACATTAACACCGTTGGATGCCGGCTCAGTAGTCTAGAGGTTAAGTGTTCACGCGCAAGATTGAATGCTTCAAGTTCGGATTTTGCATGTGTGGTCGTAGAGGAGTTACATAATAGAACGAAAAGATCGTTCAGTACTTCCAGGTTTTCAATGATGGTCTAGCTTGAATCGACTCGTAAATCTAACTCATTAGAACTGTTTTTCAAATTCAAGTAGGATAATTAGATGATGGTTGGAGGTAGTCGACAGGTAACCCTGGAGCCGGGTTTCGTGCTACTTGGCACTCATCAGCAAGGTGTACCTGTAATCTTGAGGAAACTGGTGCTCCCTGATGGATTCGATACCGTGTCACCCAGCTTCACAATCAGAAACGTAACCACTGAGCTATCCGGGCCGCGACCAACCTCCTGTAGGACTGAGATGTAATCAGAATCGATTGATCACTGGGTGATGATCAATGTCATGTGTGTCAAGTCCTTCTGTAATCGGTTAGTTTCTTATCGATATATGTGTATCTTGTACAGATTGCCTCAATATTGTCTAAAGTTAATGTTATTAACGATGATTACAGGTACACCTTGCTGACGAGTGCCAAGTAGAACGAAACCCGGCTCCAGGGTTTCCTGTTGACTACCTCCAACCACCATCTAATCTCAACATATAGTGCACGTAGTGTCGAGCCACCTAGACTGGTGGCCACATTGTAACATGGTCGATAGCATTCGATCTGCACTAAATAAGGACTTGACACACATGACATTGATCACCACCCAGTGATCAATCAATTTTGATTCAAGTAGGATAATATCATCACTTAGTAACATGTCCAATGTATCAATGACTGGAAAAAGTAATTAATTTCTTATCTAAATTATGTACTAATACTAATCATGTAAAAGATTGATACTAATCATAAAAAGCCGTAATTTTTAATGCTTTCGAACAATTAATCAATTTCATAGACAGTCTTCTAGATTTTTTTGTTGTTGTGTTTGATTGTAAAATGTAAATTTTAGTCTCAACAATTGAAATGGTCAACAACAAACATTAAACATTACTTGTCCTACACATTGATGAGTCTGTATAGATGATCCATATTGAAATGTCTTACTAATATACATAATGGATTCTCAGAAGTAAGGCAATATATATATATACCAATGGATAATGGCAATCCATATAAAAACTCACTATTTGATTAAGAAGATGTGGGTGGGATTGGTAAGAGAATGGATAATGTGATCTAATCTGATCTTTTCTTTTTTAGTTACTAGGCTTTTTACAACTTTGAACTTTATTCATTATGACTAACAATAACGATATATTGTTTATTACAAACATATATATACATGCATATGCCATCATGATCAAATCATCAACCATTTATCTGAACGTACAAATCTACACTTGTGTTTACTTATTCTTTTTTTGGGGGGGGGGGAGGTTTCATTGTTTATTTGTTTCTCTACAGATAAAATAGGTATAAACATCATGACGATACAATATAGAAACAAAACAAAAAACCTTTTAAGATCATGCTGATATGTATGTAATAAATTATCAATGTTCTAAGGTTTGTTGTTTTAAAATTAATCACACTTTCATGCTTATTTCTTAAGTAGTTAACAGTTAAACATGATATGAATGTTTGATTGTCAAACAGAGTTGTTGTTTTTATTCAGCAATATGTAATTGTACACTTGTATGGCGTTTAAGTATACCACACAGACAAATAAATATATAGTTGAGTGTTTGGTAGAGATTAATTTATTATAAAACAGAGTTGGAGGTTTTTTTTTCTCTCACGATAAATTGGTATCATCTGGAGAACTATTGAAAATTATTATGAAGTGAAAAATAGTTTGATTCTATTAGTAAGGGGTTTTGTGGAGATTTTAGAAATTTCAATAGTTGAAATCATGAGTTGATTGAAGCTAGATTACCATGGAAAACCTGGAAGCACTGGACGGCCGTTTCGTTCTATAGTGGGACTCTTCAGCAGTGCGCATCTACGATCCCACACTCCGCGAGATTCCAACCTAGGACCTATCAGTCTCGCGCGCGAGCGCTTAGCCACTAGACCACTGAGACGGCCAACACCCAACGGTGTTCATCTCTAACTTCAACCAATCTACGAGATTACACCACTGTCACCATTGTCTTTAGTGAGCTGACGTCTAACAATAGACCTGGTTGAACTCCACTGGTGACGACTTCCCACTAGAACTCCAGGAGCGCCTCTTGAAGTCAGTCACTAGTGAGCAAATAATTTTTATCAGAAGGGGTTTTGTGGAGATTTTTAGTAATTTCATTAGTTGAAATAGACTTAAGGTTATATTAATACTAATTCATAGTTACAAAAATATCACAACACTGAAGCATATTTTTTGTGTTTTCGAGAGAATCTAGATGAAAAATTATAAATCCATATGACGCTATCAAATTATCGTCATGTAATTCGTGTAAACTGTTAGTTTCCCAATGAGGGATCTTCAATATGAATTAAATATCACAGAAATGTACAGCGGAATGATTTATGTTATTTCAATGTTTATTGCTAGTCATTACAGTGTTTCTGGATGGATTTTATAATCAAAGATGGATAGTGGCTAACAGTGGAATTCAGGACGCGCGTTTCGTCCTATTTGGGACTCGTCTGCTGGATGTACCTGCATCCCAGAGTTGAAGTTCACTCCGGGAATCGAACCACGTACTGTCCGCTTCAAGCGCTACACCATCATCCACTTAGCTATTGACTATTATTATAATATTTTTTTGAATTTCAATAATTGAGATCATGAGTCAATTGAAGCTAGACCACTATGGAAAACCTGGAAGCACTGGATGGCCGTTTCGTCCTATAGTGGGACTCTTCAGTAGTGCTCACCTACGAGTCCGCCCCTCGCGAGATTTCAACCCAAGACCTATCAGTCTCGCACGCGTGGGCTTAACCATTCGACCACTGAGCTGACCGGCATCCAACTGTGTTAATGTCTCAGCTTTTATACAATATAAAGAGATAAGATCAGTAACAAACACATATCATACTGACTCATACTATAAATCTATTTATTATTTAAATTTCCATAAATGTCATATTACTACTGACCACTTGATTATTAGAAATAAATTTTTATACCCAATCGTCATGATTTCAACTATAATACACATATTGTTTACTAACATGTTTCTCGAAAGAAAGAAAGAAAGAAACAGAAAAATCAGCGCCAGTAGTTTTCCTGTTATGTTAGATCTTGTCAATGCCACCTGGTTATTTTGTTGTTGTTGTTGTTGTTGTTGTTGTTATCCGTATACATATGTATATGTGTATATGTAAATATGTATGTCCCCTATATATATATATATATCAACCCCATCTGAAATGTCATATATGATTAATATATTGTAATAGTTTGAGTGAATTCTATTGTTGTTATTGTTAACGCTTATTTTTTGTTGACATTGACAATGACAATAATTATCTCCTATCACGTTTTTTTGTTGTCTGTCTGTTTGTTTGTTTGTGTTTGAATTGAATAAAACGGATAGAATAGAATATGGTTAACACATTAAAAGATTTTGTTTATTTGTTTACATGATAACCCCTTTTTGTTTTCTATTCAATTTCACACTAATATTATGATGACAATAGTAATAAATAATAACTGTAGTAATCATAAACACATGTGAAGAACAGAGAGAGAGAGAGAGAGAGAGAGAGAGAGAGAGAGAGAGAGAGAGGAAACTATTATGTGAATAGGAACATGATAGTTTACTATAGTTTTGTTTATTTAAATTAGATGAACTCAAAATAATTAATTATTTGAAGTTTATACGTTAAATAATGACAATAATAGTAGTATTATTAATAATATTAGTAGTATGGGTGTTATTATGACAATTATACAAGGTATTGATAACAAATCAGTGGAGTCGTTCTGTTTATAAAGGGGTCAACATAAATATGTGTAGATTTATTAAGAATATAGATAGATTTAAACTCTGAAATTTGTGTATATATGTGGGTGGGCAGTTGATTAGCATGATAAAAGGCTAATGTTATAATAGAAACTTCGGTTAATAACAATGAACAAGATCAGTTAATTAACATCATGTCGCCAAATATATGAACAGTATATAGTAATAACAATAATGATAACGATAATGATCTAAGATGAATGTGACCTAAACTAATCGCCAAAAAAGTAGTCAGCTTATTAATGACTTAATTCATGATGAATTCTGGATGTTCTAATGAAAAATTTGTAACTAGTGGAGATCGAGTGTGAAACAGTCGTCATCACTGGGACTAGATAATCATTTTAATGTGCTAAAAATGATTTGAAACTGTACCATTGAACATTGTTTTATTTGTTTTAATGATTAAGCGTTGTTCGAGAGACTTCAGTCTCTGATAGGATCTTGTGTTTACACTGTTGATGAGTTACAAACTAAGAGGAAAAGCACCTGTCCAGTGCTCTAGTTTCAAATGACAACTCATATAAGACTGAACTGTAACGAATACAACCTTCCAAGTATGAGACAAGACGTTTCCATGTTAATTATCACCTCCCTAATCTAAGTTAGTCATAATCTATCAAACAGTTTAACAGTTAGACAATAAGCCGAACAAGTTCACAAGTTTTAAAGATGTTAAACAAACAAGACAAACTGGATTGGGTAAGTGTTCAATTACATTGGTAATACTAAATAACAAATATTTCTAAAACAAGGTGAAGTGGTATATAGATTTTAAGAATCTTTACTACGTTTCGTCTGTTTTAGACAGAAGAATCGCATACAGCAGTTGAGAGAAAAATTTGAAAGGTGTGAATATGAATAATGTTATACATATTGGACACAGGATGTTTCCATAACTTAAAACCAGTTATCATTACAGGCTGACATCAGAGGAAGTTAGCCACTAAAATAGTTGGATATTGGCACGGCGTTCCCACTGGTGATCTGATGCGGATGCATGACTGAACGCCTTCAGTCCATTAAAACTAATCTGGTCATCATCCGATTTCGAAGACTTACAGAGCTATTGATTTTGGAAATTTATTTACCGCTACAGTGTTCTATGTTTGAATAGATTACGAATTCACCTAATTTGAGAAGGGAACAAATAGTCTGGGACATAATGACAGATAAGCTAGCTATTCTGACGCGTCTCAGTCCCACTAACTAGAGAAAGAAGTCCAAGCACAAATAGGGAAATACATTCCACAAGCAGTCAAGAGCACGAACAACCACGACAAGTTTAGTCAAAAATATACCCATTTACATATCTATTTGTACATTCATTTTGATTAAATAATTAGGATAAAATAAGATAAATGAAAAATACTTAGGGTCATAACAAGATCACATTTTGAATGTCTTGCCGAGCATAGTTCATGTCAATGCAGAATAAAATGTCATATGGGGAAACAGAAGCGAATACTATATTGAGTAATCAGTACATCGAATTAAAACAGAAGTAATGTTGAATAAAAATCATAATGAGTAAATCCATTTAATTTTGACTTTTCTTCCAATCATATAGTGTTAATTTGTACCATGATTTATATGGAAAATCCACAGTTTATTTTTATTTAAATGCATAAACATAGGTACAAGGAGGTAATAAATATATATGCGCCACACTTGGCCATCCGATTCGCGTGACAGCTGGAATACTGACCGGGTGCCCGAACTGAAGCAGATGGTTTTCTTAGGCGGCCAAGTCACCAGCCATTCACCTAGAGGTCTAATCAGAAGACGGTAGAGCAACGTTAGGAGATCCAGTTCCATGATAGTCGGTGACCAACAATAGGTTCATATGTCATTTGTTTCCTCAGGATCCTGGAATTCATGTGCACTATTGATTTGGAATCACGGTTTTCCAATTCACCTAGGTGGATCCTCCAAATCCATCAACCCGCTTAAAGCATCGAACATTCGCTTTTTGTCTTCTCAATTTCGTAAACAAAAGTAATGCTGCGAGAACGCAGTGTATAGGACATCGCTGCTAGTGACTTTATATGCGTGGCCATGTAAGAGCATTTCGAGAGGAAGAGCTGACTCTCCGTAACCTCGGGTATTTTGGGGCAAAATCAACTGAAAAATAGGGTGATAAGCATTGCGTAGTAATAACTTATCGAAATTTAAATTTTAAAATATATTCATCATTCTCATATGTAGACTGAATATGATTTTTAAGGTTGGATTGGAAATAGGTTTTTTCTCTTTTTCTTTTCCTTCTTCTTCTTCTTCATCATCATGACCAAATCCAGATTTTGAAAAATAAATGTTCAAATAACTTCTGTTATCCTGATTGTTTTCAACTAATAGTGTGAAATAATGTTTGAATATTGAATGATAATACTGTCAACACCTTTTAAATTAACTTATAGGCTTTGAATATTATGGTTACGCAAAAGAATTGTCAACTAATATCAAAGTCAGAATCTTCAATACAAACATCAAGATAGTTCTACTGTACCGAGATGAGACGTGAAGAACTACTACAACTATCATAAAAAAATGTACAAGTATTTATAAAAAAATTGTCTATATAAGATACTCAATATCCATTGGTTGGATACCATCAGCAATAACCTTTTGTGGCAGTGAACAAACCAACTTCCAGATGAAGGGGAAATTAAGAAAAGATGTTGGAAGTGGATAGGACATATTACGGAAATCAGCAAACTGCATCATGACGCAAGTGCTAACTTGTAATCCTGAAGGGAAACGAAAAAGGGGAAGGCCGAAGAGCACACTTCGACGGTAATCGGAAGTAGACATGAAAAGGACGAATAGCAACTGGGAAGGATTTCCCAGGACAGGGTTGGATGTTGAGTGCTGGCGAGTGATCTATACTTCTCCACGAGGGGTAACAGGCGTAAGTAAGTAATTTTGAATACCATGAACCTAGAGTAATTTGAATAGAACTAAACGACTGTAATACAATTGTAGCTGCTAAAATAAATTCATTTTATCATCGGCACACACAAGATACATATTAATGATGTAGATACTAATTCAGTGGTTCTATGTATAGGAATAAACATTGTCTACAATATACTTGATCTGTTTTGAATTTTCTTCAAATTCCCAAAATAGTGTGACATAACCCTTACACTATTAGTGGGTAATTGAACAATAACCCCTGATATAGTTGAACTGTACTAATCCCTAGAACATTAGAAAATAATTTAAAAGTCAATAACAGATCTGTTGGTGATCATCATTTGATATCACTCCTGAATAAAAATCAAAGTTAGCTGAACGCTTACGAATGGTTTTATGTAATTCATTCTTGTAAACAAATTATTAAGGAACTATCAGTGAGACTATAATTTATGGCTGACCTTTGAGTGACGCCATGGTGACCTTGAGAGTGTCTATTATTATTATTATTATTATTATTATTATTATTATTATTATTATTATTATTATTATTATTATTATTATTAGGGATAAATTGGGGTTATAAACCAGTGTGAGAAATCAGGGTTATGATTTACAGTTGGTGGTTAGGATTAGGAATTAGATTTAGGTTTTTCATCGCGAACTGATATAAGTTAAAATGGCAAAACGCTACTTAGCCAAATGGATGAATGAATTTCACACCAAAATCCAAGACACTTTATTTTGGGAAATAAATTGAACGCTTATAGATTTCTTAAAAAAGACTGAAGCGGGTTCGGATCCCACTGGAGGTATCAGTTCTTCCAACATATCAGGTATCCTGTACTGACGAGTGCCAACTAATATGAAACTCGGGTCTACCGGAGGTTCCTGCTATCTCCAACCACTTGATAAAAAGCACTGTACACCCAATATCAACATGATTTTAAAACTGACTATAAATCAATGCGTAATAGATAGTAACTAATTAACTGATCGTATCTACCATATTCTAAAATGCATACAGAATACAGGACTAGTGTTTCAATATACTTCAAATAATTTCGAGAAGAATGCATATCATGGCTATTTATGAGATCAGATTTGACATGACATTTACAATATATTTAGATTATTGAGTCACAATTCAGTATTACAGATAATTTTCAACAAAGCTTGATCCTTATCTAGATGTTACTGATAAAATATTGAGTTCTTTCTAGCATGGTTGAATCCCTATTAAGGATTAAAAAACCGTCCAATGTTAATCGGTTCTCGATGGTAATGTTAACTTCAATGAAATCACTCAGAATATGCCTCAATAAATAGACCTATGTTAATTAGTGAGACCTAGAGGTGAAATCTTCGAAGTTTTATCAGAAATCCATGGACATTGAAAATAACCTACTAGTAACGTTGCATAGGAGTTCCCATAAAATATAAACTGACTAAAGTTGAATATGGAGATTACTGTATTGTTTATGAGTCGTTTAAATGTAAAGTATCAAACTCAAGACCCGAATAACTTGGGTTTGGTTCCCTGTTTAGAATCATATTTGTTCTGGACATGGGCTTTATACTAGTTACCACTCGTCTACAATCTTAAGGTAAAAAATAAATCCCAGAGATTGATAATCGATATCCATCGTTATCACTTTGATAAACAATATAATCATGAGATCTAAGCCAATCAAAATTGAACTGAACTTAGTGACTATATAATATCATATTTGTTACTACCGTAAACCTTTCTCTACTTAGCTAATTCACCAATTACAACTCTCATTATGACATTGGGTGACTCGAGTTCGAATCCTTGTGAAATACATTAATTCTCTCATGATTATACAATATCAATAACCATCAAACAAAAGCTTGACGGACAGTTAATTCAATATTACATTACTACTCAACAATTAATTAGTGTAGTAAATAAAATTTACACAAACTATTTTAATAGTTGAGATCATGAGTGAATTGAAGCTAGACTATTATGGAAAGTCTAAACGAACTGGACGGCTATTTCGTCTAAATGTGGAACTCCAAGGTAGTGTGCATCCATGACCACGCCACGCGGGATTCGAACTCAGGAACTATCAGTCTAACGCCCGAGCGTTTGACCTCTACATCACTGAGACAGTCGGCATCCAATGGTGTTATTATCTAAGTTCAACTAATCCACCGAATTGCGCGACACAATCATTATCGTCTTCAGTGAGTTACTATCTGACAATAGACCTGTTTGAACTCCACTGGTCACGGCTTCTCACAAGAACTCCAGGAAATACCTCTTGAATCCAATCATTAGTGAGCATATTTTGATTAATATCAGAAGGCTTTTTGTGGGAATTATAGTAATTTTAATAGTTGAGATCATGAGTCAATTGGAGCTAGATCACCATGGAAAACCTGTAAGCATTAGGCAGCCATTGAATCCTATTGTGGAACTCCTCAACAGTGCGCTTCCATGATTCCACTTCGAGAGACTCAAACTCAGGACCTATCGATCTCAGTGGTCTAAAGGTAAAACGTTCACATGCAAGACTAACAGATCCTGGGTTCGAATCTCTCGAGGCAGGATAGTGGATGCGCACTACTAAGGAGTTCCACAATTGGACAAAACGGCCATTCAATGCTCCTACGTTTTTCATAGTGATCTAACTTGATTAATCATTCAATTTAGTAATTTCTATATCCTTCTTTGTAAAATATACATCATAACCTATAATCTATATAGATAATAAAGTTATAAAAATCAAGAAACTAATATCAATCAATTTGTAACTAATGTTAATACATTTTAGTTTCTACTATTCACAGGTGAATTTTCTTCTCATAATAATTCATATTAACCATTTGTTGCATTTCTCTTTTATTTTTCTTTCTTCCTTTATTTCTTTCTTTCTTTCTTTCATTCATTCTTTCTTCATATTGATCATTTAACTAAATGTCATTCAAAAGTGATTATTAACTCATATTGATAAGTATAGTGCGAAATGTTTCCTGTTTCGAGATAGATCTTTCCATCTTCTTTATTATATGTTCTATATTCCTTTTTAATAATGAATTTTCTTCCATTTTTTCTTTCTCTTTCTTTTCCCCCCTTTCATTTGAAAAAAAACCAAACAAAACAAAACAGAACAAACTACATATATATAATTTAAAATGTGTTAGAATTTTCCCGTGTTAAATGTTCAATATTATGTTCAATTGAATATTGTACAGTTTTTCCTAAGGCAAAAGAGAATAGTTTATTGTTTCACACCACGTAACCCAACCCAACCCAAGCCAACCTCACCTCCACCTCTCCCCTTCAAGTAGAGTATGAAATTTTTGTATATTGACTACATTGTACACCTAATAAGGTGTTTTAATTTAATTGGCGTTTTTTTTTCTCAAAAAAAGAAAAAAAGAGAAAAAAACTTGTTTTACTTACTGATTTGCTAACTGGCTACATATTGACTATATTAAATTGTTGACTGTGACACATATGTACATTCACACACACACACACACACACCTATATATAATGATGTGAATGAATGCTTATATTCTCATTATTAGTAGTATTGTTAATGAATAGAAAAATAATTTTAGAAGAAAAAAGTATATCTACATATTTACATGGGATTTTGTTATATAAATTTGTTGTTGTTGTGGTTGTTGTTCATAGTTTCTTTGAATAATCTAAAAAAAATTTTTTTTCCCAAATTCCGGAGATGGATAATGTAATATACGTGTAAAGTATGTTGTATTGTTCTTTAAAAATAATTGAGTGACAGTTGGTTATATGGTAAATAGAGATAATGTTAAAGAAGTCGACAGAATATTCATGCATACATTTCACATACATCCACAGAGAGAGAGAAAGAGACATAGACACACGTACATATATATATATAAAGGAGGAACATGGCGGTAGTAGAGGTGATGAAATGTGGTAAATTATCAATTTATTCTCTATATTATTAATAAATGTTAATCAAGTTTCATAATGTAATTAGTAATAATGAGAAAGTTATAAAGAGGTGAATATTTATTTATGCCTAGTTTATATTAATAAATTTATTAAATATGACAATTAGAAACTTTAGATCTTGTAGTGAAATTATACGTTTATTGAAATGATATCCGGTGGTCCATAATCTTAATTTCAATCAGATTGTCAACCATTGCCAGGGAAGTCCTCAACCACATCATTAATGTTGTTTACGAAATTGAGAGGAAGAAAAGTGAGTGTCTGGCGCTTTAACCGGGTTGATGGATATGGAGGATCCACCTATGGGACTTGGAAAACCCTGATTTCAAAGTACTGATGCATATGGGCTCCATTAACCTGAGGGAACAAACGAAGTGTGAACCTATTATTGGTCACCGGCTACTATGGGACTGCATCTCCTCACATTGCTCTACTGTTTTGTGGATTAGACCTCTAGGTGAATGGCTGGTGATTTGGCCTCTTGTGAAAACTACCTGCTTCAGTTTGGGTACACAGGCAGTATCTCAGCCCTCACACAAATCGAATAATTTATGTAGCTCATATGTATTTGGTGCCTCCTTATACAAATGTTTATGTGTTTAAATAAATAAATAAAAACAAACAGACTGTGATATTTAGCAATTATTATTGATCTATAAAGTTTGTGACTTAAGACAATATCGAGGTAATCCTCACAGGATGCACATATACCAACAATAGGAAGATACAAGCAAGTAACACTAAGTGAAGTTATCATTGATTATCATTATTCATATCTGTTTTACATACCTTATGTTGTTGAACTACGCTAGTTATTGTTTCTTATAGAGGAGAAAAATGTACTCACTAAATTATGTTACTGTTAGGAAGAGTTTGAATTATCCCATTGTTTATATGCAGGAACTAAATTTTGATCAGTAATTATTGACATATCTGTATACTGTGCAGATCACCTTGATTTAATCATTTTGTCATAGATTTTATTGAACACATAGATTGAGGCTAAATTAGGAATTTAGGACAAGTGTTTTCCATCATATTTGAGACATATCATCAGCATGAATATCAATGTAATAATTCAAATCTTGATGATAATGATGTAAACATTAAACCTATTGAACAAGTTAGTAACTTTCTGAACTCAATAGCTTAGTAGATGATATTAGGTTTAAGTTTCAGTGTGAAAATCAACACTAGGAAATCATAGGTACGCTCAGTTCACTAGTTCCAATAAAAAAGTAATCGTTAGAACCTTCCAAATAACTGATGATAAAGTCCCCAGAAAATGTTCAAGGAGTTTCATGCTTAACTATAAACAATATGAAGATTTTTAAAAATATGTTTGAGTCCTTTTAAAGGTTCAAGAATATGAACATACTATATCCATTAGGAAGAGTCTACATGTCAATAATATGGGGTGATTAATCTGTGTACATTTTGTGCAATAATAGTGTTCTTCTTCATAAACTATCTATTTTCAAAGGCTATTTCTTGATTGGTTAAGAACTCATTATTATTTAAACACATAAACATTGGTACAAGGAGGCACCAAATACATATGCGCCACATAAATCATTCGATTTGTGTGAGGGCTAGGATACTGACAGAGCACGTGGTTTTCTTAGAAGGCCACACCCCGAGCCTTCGACCTAGAAGTTCAATCCGCAAGGCAGTGGAGCATCGTAAGGAGTTACAGTCCCATGGTAGCCGGTGACCAACGATTGGTTCATACGCCATTTCTCCCCTCAGGATACTGGAGCCCATGCGCATCAGTACTTTGGAATCAGGGTTTTCCAACTCCCCTAGGTGGATTCTCCATGTCCATCAACCCGGTTAAAGCATCGGACATTCGCTTTTCGTCCTCTTAATTTCATAAACAATACCTCCACCACAAGAAGCCAGTGATTGAGGACTTCCCTGGTAGTGGTTATATGCACATGGCCATGTGAGAGCGTTTGGAGAGGGAGAGCTGATTCTCTCCACTCGCGATCGTACCAGGGCATTTGGGGGCTCACTAAGAATCCATCAACTTAAAATTAATCTTTATACTATATTTTCACTGTTTTATCAATGTGTCCATTGTGAGGTAATTGCAAAACAAAAGTTGAAAGTTAATAAATTATTATCAAATGTTAACATTCATTATAATTATAAATTAACTGATATTCCACTACTAGCCACCATCCATCTTTGCTTATAATTTAAGGCAATATCGAGGTAATCTGCACAGGATACACATATGCCTATAATAGGCTGATCAATTTTAGTCGTAAACATCAATGTGAAGTTTCAAACAACCAAGAAAAAAATGAATTAAAACTTCACCTCATTACATAGGATAGTGGCTATCAGGACTCAGTAGTTAAGTGAATAACGTGATGGCATTTGAAGCGAACGGTGTTGGGCTTGAGTCCTGGGGAGAATATCAACTCGGATATAATTACATTCAGCTTAAGAGTTCCAGATAGAACGATAAGCACATCTTTAATTTCGCTGCTAGCCACCAACCATCTTTGTTGATAATGCTTATGAATTAAGGCAATATATATATCGAGGCAATCCGCATAGGATGCACATATGTCAGTTTCAGTCGTAAACCTTAATGGGAAGATTCAAACGAATATGTGCATCTTATAAACACTAACATTAGATTAAAAGAAGATCCAGATCATGAGTACTGAATAAGATGAAATCCAGATTGTAGATTCAACCATTAGTCATTAATTATGTATTGAAAATCTTTGAGTTTTCTTGTGGAAAAATATGATTACTAATATAGTGTTATCGATAAGTCGCTGTCTTCCACTCTCATCATTCATAACTTATATGAAAAGTTTTCAATTCCTATTGTAATATTAAGGGTGGGGGTGGAGAGAAGGAGAAAGAGAGCAAACTCATGGTTACTCATGATCACATCTTTTCACTAGTTAAAAAGTTACACTTCAGAAAGATTATTATCATGGATGAGTTGCATAATAATCTCATGTATTGTGCTGATATGCATCATCACATAGTTCTGATAATCTTCGTCTTCTTATTACACTATCAAAATTTATCAAATGTGACTAATTGGTTTAAATCTCATCCAAGCTTAAAACTTGTAGTAATTTGCATTAGATTGATCAAAAAAGGTAATTAAAGCTATGAAGTTGCAATGATTACCATTAGAAAACTCAATAAATTGTATTTTGTATTCCACTGTAAGATTGGTCACATCATGAACTGTATGTATGTAGAAATTCGTCAAAGATCCGGAAACTCTAAACAGTTGTTTCTTATTACTATGAAATTATTTAGTGGTGACGAAATTTTAGAGATTCAATCCAGGTTCTTTAAGTTTCATAACATCATTGATTTGGTATCTGAAAATTCTTATTTCCAATATTTGCTCCTTAGTGATTTGTAGATGTGTACTTTTAAGGAGTTCTATACTAAAAAGATCTGGTTGGTGTTTTTTTAGCAAGATTTTTTCTACGGGATGGGGTTGTCAACCCTATGCTCAACCCTCCTCCTTTACTTGGGCTTGGGACTGGCAATAATTCTAGAAGAGCTACAGGCGGAGTTGTAGAATCTCCCACGTACCTGGGAACGAGGAAGATCCGGTGGAGACGTAAAGACGAGGGTTGGTAAAGCAAGGGCCGCATTCCTACAATTGAGGAATATATGGAACTCAAAACAACCATCAACCAATATCAAAGTCAGAATCTTCAATATAAACATGAAGATAGTTCTACTGTACGGAGCTAAAAATTGTAGAACTACCACTACCATCATCGAAAAGCACAGGTATTTATAAACAATTGTCTATGTAAGATACTCAATATCCATTGGTCGGATACTATCAGCAACAACCTTCTGTGGGAGAGAACAAACCAACTTCCAGATGAAGAGAAAATTAAGAAAAGATGTTGGAAGTGGATAAGACACACGTACGGAAATCACCAAACTGCATTACAAAGCAAGCCCCAACTAGTAATCCTGAAGAGAAACGGAAAAGGGGAAGGCCAAAGAATACACTTCGACGGGAAATAGAAGCAAGTATGAAAGGAATGAATAACAACTGGAAACAACCGGGGGGGATTCCCCAGAACAGAGTTCGATGATGAATGCTGGTCAGCGGCCTGTACTCCTTCACGAGGAGTAACAGGCGTAAGTAACGAAATAAGTAATACTAAAAAGATATAACCTTCCGGTTCTTAATTTTTAACAGTTCATGATATAAACAATTTTCAGATCGAGAAATCGTTTCAACTTTGCATAATAATATCCATACTTTTAAATAGTATACCATTCATTCTATTTCATTAGTGACTTGTAATTTAGCTTAATTGATCTTCAAGACTGTGACTAACCAATCTTTTTTGTCATATCTATGATCTGAAACTGATCAACTGAAGTTCTGAATATCAACAATTAGAAATCAGAAAACTCTTCATAACCATCGTGACTTAGTAATTTAATGGATAAATTGTTGGGATTTTGAAATGTGGGCACAAATAATATGATGTTACCAATGAATCTTAGTTTTGCTCTTCTACAATACAAAGGAAACCTGATTAAGGCACTGTACCATAGAATCAAGATCATATACTCTCTAGATGCGTTCGAAGATGAAAGAAGACGGATATCCGGAGAAATTTATGAATAAAAACATAGCTAATAAAATAGAGTATAAAGAATGCCTAACAGTGAATAAAAACGCCTCCACATGTACGCTTACAATACAGAGGCAATGCACCTAGTGAAATGCTAAAACTAAGATGAATCTAAAGAACTTTTAATGCAGGTAAACTACAATTTATGTTTTCCACACATCCAATGATCACTCCAAGGTTGAAAGATAAATTGCTTAGACTTAACAGTTCTTTCTGTATCTATCAATTCAACTGCTCCTATAAAACAATTTATATTGGTAGATGTTCTAGGGATTTGTATATTTGGGTTGATGAGCACCTCCCAATGTGGTTAAGCAAAAATGTGGTTAATGAGTCTCAGTTAGAAAAACAAACAAACAAACATAAATCATGGATTCTTCTATCAGTCACCTATTAAATAGACTAAAATCCTTTTGCATTTTAGATGGAAACAAAAACAAACAACAGAACATTCACCTTTTTTCCCCACCTTTTTCTTTCATCTATTTATCTTTCATTCAATGATAGTAGTATAAATAGAATTTCCAAAGATAAACCAACATACCATCTAATTAATTATATTTTAACAGTTGAGATTATGAGTCAATTAAAGCTACCACCACCATGAAAAACCTGGAAGCACTGAAATTACTATACTATTCACAAAAACCCTTCTGATATGATACAACATATGCTCACTAATGACTGGATTCAAGAGATATATCCTGAAGTTCTAGTGAGAAGCCGTGTTCAATGGAGTTCAACTAGGTCTATTATGAGATAGTAATTCACGAAAGAGAATGGTGGATGTATCGCTCAATTTCGTGGTTTAGTTAAAGTTAGAAATTAACCCCATTGGATGTCGGCCAGTTCAGTGGTGTAGAGGTTAAACGATCGTACATTAAACTGATAGTTCCTTAGTTCGAATCTTGTGAGACGAAATCATGGATGCACATTGCTGAGGATTTCCACAAGAGGACGAAATGTTCGTCCAGTGCTTCTAGGTTTTCCATAATAGCCTAGCTTCAATTAACTCATGATTTGAACAACTGAAATTACTGTAATATCCACAATACCGCCTTCTCATATGAATTAATGATATGTTTGTATTAGCTTTATTTCTTTAAAAATATTTAAGTGTACCATCAATTTTTTCATAAACTAAACCAAATTGTATATCAATTTAACAAACTGACAGAATTATACTACTGAAATCATAATGATTTACCCAATCGAACGCTACAATAACGCTAATAATAATAATAATAATAATAATAATAATAATAATAATAATAGTGGTAATAATGGTAGGAGCATATTTATTTAAGGTTGAAGAAAAATTCGAGAGGGATAAGAAACAAAAAAAACCCGCGAAAGAATGAATATTTAAGATTCCATTATTATTATTCTGTTCATTTATTATCATTTTGTTTTTCTTTGCTTTCCTGTGTGTATTTAATCAATTCCTGGTACCAGCATATGATGAAATAAATGAGGAAAAAGAAAACAAGAAGAAAGAATTAGAAAAGCATTTTTTCTCCCTCTCTCTCTCTTTCATTACAATAATTAACTTAAATCTATAGCTGTATAAGTGCGAGAACATATATAACTATGGATATATAGTCAAATTGAGTCGAGAGAGAGAGAGAGAAGGAGGGAGAGAGAGGGAGGGACGAGAGAGGAGATAGGATAAAGAGGGGAGAAAGAGTAAAGTTGAATATCATATTGATTAGAATGATACACATTGATAAAAGATAAAATAAAGTAGTGAAATACTTTAAGATAAGGGTTTCATTAGCTGATTTTATAAAATTTAACACAAAAGGTTATATTTGATATATACATTTGTTTATAAAGGAAAAAATCAGGTAAATTAAATGAAAAATTCAAAGTGTATAATTATGTTATTTTAGTTAATTCTCACTAACATTATAAATCACAAATGGGTTCGAATCTCGCAAGCGGTGTCCTGGATGCGCACTGCTGACGAGTCCCACAACAGGACGAAATGGACGTCCAGTGTTTTCAGGTTTTCAACGGTGATCTAACAATAATCGGTTCATGATCTTAATTAATAACTTAATAATCTCCACAGCCCTATACTCATAGGTGTGAACAGTTGGACAAATAGAAATATATTCCTTATTTTATACTTTTTCATTTTAAATCTTTTATTCAGTTCAGTAACAATTTATTGAAAACTTTTCATGCAACCGATGGTAGTGTGATGCTTTTGCATGTTTCCAAATTACTCAGATCTCCCTTCTTTGGCATCTTGATGAATTAGTTATTTGTGTTCCCAGTCTGTCAGTGAACTTTGTTCTTCCTCCCAAATATTCCTGAATAAAATGTGCAGTATCGTCGTAGTTACTTCTATGTCTGACTTCAGTGCATTGACTGTTAAGTTGTCAGGTTCTGTTGCTTCTCCACTCTTGATTTCTCTGATAGGTATCCTGATTACCTCGATCATCAGTGAAGTAATATCTATAGGAATGTCTGTAGGCGCTTCTTCAATCTATCTATCTAATCTAATCTAGTATAAATAAACTATTCAAGTTCTGTACTTGTGTGCACTGTATACATTATCTCTGATTGTATTTATTTACTATTATCATAATTACTTTGTTTACTTAATTTGAATTGAGTAGTAATAATGGTAAATGGTTTCATTTTTAAAAAACAAAAACTAAGAAATGAAAATTTTTTTAATCCGATTTCACACAACTCAAAAGAGAAAAACTATAATCTTAATGGTCATAGATAAAAGTGTTTTATTCGGCGAAATGTAACCTCACAAATTTATTCTAGATTATATTTATATTAACTACAATATCATCAATACACTAATTGGTGGTAATGATTGTTTGTTTGTTCGTTGTTGTTGTTGTTGTTGTCTTCGTCGTCGTCTTATTTCAATGACTAGCCGGCGTTCTCTTGATTTGTCGGGATTGTGAACGTGTACTACTGAGGAGTCCTACAATAGAACGAAACGGTCATCCAGTGCTTCCAGGTTTTTCATAGTGATCTACCTTCAATTAACTCATGATCTCAAATATAGAATTAAGTTTATCAATGAAGAAAAAGAAAAAATAATCAACTATAGAAATACTTCAAAAGATGTAATTGAACATTGAACAATTCAAAATAAACAAACATAGAAATCTTGATATGATAAGAAGTAACTGATCAATAAGGGGATAAATAAAACAAAACAAAACTACTCACACATGCAAACATTGTCGTATGTATTTCAGCTTCTAGTTTACTATGGATTCATTCTATTATTGTGAATAGTTATCTTTATACTTAATGTTTATCGTTGAAACTATTACTACTAAACATGTATAACATTAATGAATAGTTTAATGATATGCTTTAATATTAACCAAATATTAAATTAGTTTAAAGTATCAAATAAATAGAAGGAGACAAATCAAGAGAACGCCGGTTAGTCATTGAAATAAGACGACGACGAAGACGACAACAACAACAACGAACAAACAAACAATCATTACCGCCAATTAGTGTATTGATGATATTGTAGTTAATATAAATATAATCTAGAATAAATTTGTGAGGTTACATTTCACCGAATAAAACACTTTTATCTATGACCATTAAGATTATAGTTTTTCTCTTTTGAGTTGTGTGAAATCGGATTAAAAAAATTTTCATTTCTTAGTTTTTGTTTTTTAAAAATGAAACCATTTACCATTATTACTACTCAATTTAAATTAAGTAAACAAAGTAATTATGATAATAGTAAATAAATACAATCAGAGATAATGTATACAGTGCACACAAGTACAGAACTTGAATAGTTTATTTATACTAGATTAGATTAGATTAGATAGATAGATTGAAGAAGCGCCTACAGACATTCCTATAGATATTACTTCACTGATGATCGAGGTAATCAGGATACCTATCAGAGAAATCAAGAGTGGAGAAGCAACAGAACTTGACAACCTAACAGTCAATGCACTGAAGTCAGACATAGAAGTAACTAAGACGATACTGCACATTTTATTCAGGAAGATTTGGGAGGAAGAACAAAGTTCACTGACAGACTGGGAACACAAATAACTAATTCATCAAGATGCCAAAGAAGGGAGATCTGAGTAATTTGGAAACATGCAAAAGCATCACACTACCATCGATTGCATGAAAAGTTTTCAAAAGTTAGCTTTGACAATTAATATTTATTTTTCATCTTATTGTTTAAATCATCAAAGCAGTACTTAATCAACAAGTCCTGTAAGTAAATTTACAGATGATTGGAAAAGAAAAGTATTTTCATGGTACTGCTGATAAAGTGGTATGATCGACATTACTTATAGAAATAAACTTAATGTGGTTCTGCACTCAAAATAATTAATGTAAGTGATGAGTATTAATAATTTTCACCCCATTTTCAGTAAATATATATGTTGATATCATGGATCGATCAATGTTGGACTACCACTAAAAATGTAGAAGCACTGGACGACTGTTTCGTCCAAGTATGGGACTCCTCGTCAATGCGCATTAACAATCTCGCATACAAAATTCGAATCCAGGACCTACTGTTTTTAATGGTGGTCTAACATTGATCGATCCATGATCTCAATCAAAGCTCAACAATCTCCACAATCCCATACTGATAATTACCATGTGCTCACTAGTAACTACTTTCGAGAGTTAATTCTCAGAGTTCTAGAGAGAAGCCGTGACTAGTGAAGTCCAAAGTGTCGAGAGTGAGGCAGTTACCCAACGAAAACAATGGAAAACGGTCCCGTAATGTTGTGGACTGACTGAAGTTAGATATCAATACTGTTGGATACCGACTCATTGGTCTAAAGGTTAAGCATTCACGCGGGTGACCGAAGGTCCTAGGTCCGAATCCTGTATGAGAGATGATGGATGAGCACCACTAAAGAGTCCAATACTAGGACGAACCAACCATCCAATGCTTACATGTTTTCAATGGTGATCTAACATTGATCGCTTCATGGTCTCAATCAAAACTCAACAATCTCCATAACCTTATACTGATGAATATATATATTTAAGGTGAGCGAAAAATAAACAAGGATTACCTAATGGAATGAATACATTCTATTTCATAATATCTCATTAGCCGTATAAAGCTTAAATCTAGAATTATTTGTTCAATTATCAACAAATGTTTAATATACTTAAGTTTGTAAAGTCAATTCCTTATTATGTTGAGTATATGTGTGATCATTTATCGGTTTCATTAAACTTAGATGAAATCTTTTACCTTAATCATAATTATTAATATTTATCACACCTATTCCACTGTGTAATATATAAATACATATCGATTTTAACTAAATTTATTAATGACCTTTATGTTCTATTCTACATCTTATCATGATTTCAGTTACGTTCCGTACATTTATCTGAACTCTACAAACTAATTACAAACCAACGTTACTTGGATAACCATTAAATACTAAGGATCTATAGGTTGCAAACTATTATTATATTTTATGAAAATTCTTTATTTTCAGTATTAGAGTTTGCTTACTGAAATTTATTTAAGTAGACGAATAGTTTTTGAAGAAATTTAGGCCGATCATTCAATCAACGTCATTTGCAACCCATTAATCGAATGAATAACAACTTAATTTTGTATTTAAGATTAAAAGAAATCGAAGTGTAATAAAGATTGACAAGACTATAATTTGCAGACGAACCAATAAGACTTAGGATAGCAGGTCTTGGATTTTGGCGCGAAATTCATTCAGCCATTCGGCTAAATAGAGTTTTGGCATTTTAGCTTACGCCAGTTCGTGATGAAAAACCATAAATCTAATTCCTAACCCTAACCATCAACTATGAATCCTAGCCCTTATTTTTCAAACTGATTTATAAACCTTATTTAACCCTAGTAAGTAGACACTCTCAAGGTCACTTTGGCGTCGCTAAAAGGTCCATAAATTATAGTCTCACCGATAAATAATTTTTCTAAACTATAATTGTTAAATTAAGGTATAGACAGAGTAACAAAATTAGAATCCCATAGACAAATATTATAAGGGGTTGTTTTAAACTTTGATTATGGTGACAAGAAATTTCTAGATTAGAAAAATGATGTATAGAATGAGATACAACCTATAGACCTCAAAATATATGCTACTGCCAACTGATAATTAACTCCTTATGACAATGAATTATGTTAGACACCATTAAAAATGAAATAATATCAAAAACACTGTAGTGTGTGCTACTGATATTGACAGATATAAGTAGCATGTATCACCAATCGAAAGTGGAGGTTTAGAAGATCGAATAGAAGAGAACAAGAACAGAGAGTCATTAGTATAGAAATGAAGGAACAATGAAGTCTGAGATAATTGAATAACATTTTGCAAATGAAGGCTTCAGTGTATGGTTCTCGGATTTTACTAAGAGATTCTGTAGTTTCGGATTTAAGTGAATTCAGTTGTCTCCGCTTGTGTCCTCGCTGATTACAGTACAATCAAATGAATAACCAGAGATATTTCACTTTAGTAAAGCGACATGCTTGAATGCAAAACGTTAAATAAAATAATAAAAATGATCAAAAGTTACTGGAATCATAGAGGATTGGAAGGTAGTATATTTGGTAGATCACTCATGAACCGATGAAAATAAAATCACACTTTTATGAAATGAATAACTATTGTTCATCAATAAAACAGATAGTTAGAATTTAGATAGCAATGGAGTCCAGGACACGCGTTTCGTCTTATTTAGGGCTTATCAGCCCGATTTACCTGCATCACACAGTTGATAATCACACCGGGACGCGAGGTCAATACAGTCTACTTCAAACATTGTAACGTTATCCATTTACATACTGAGTCCAGATAGCCATTCACTTATATAATGGGCACGAGATTTACTTAAATTTCAAATCGTTTAGATTATCCCGTATGTTGATATTACTTACTTACTTACGCCTGTTACTCCTCGTGAAGGAGCATAGGCCGCTCACCAGCATTCTCCATCCAACCCTGTCCTGGGCAATCCTTTCCAGCTCTTTCCAGTTGTTATTTATCCTCTTCATATCTGCTTCCGTTTCCCAACGTAATTTGTTCTTTGGCCTTCCTCTTTTCCGCTTCCCTTCAGGATTCCAAGTCAAGGCTTGCCTCGTGATGAAGTTTGATGATTTGCATAATGTATGTCCTATCCGCTTCCATCGTCTTTTCCTAATTTCTTCTTTAGCTGGGATCCGGTTTGTTCTCTTGATGGTGGTTTTCGTAGTTCTCCAGGTTTCAGCTCCATACAGTAGAACTGCCTTGACATTCGTATTGAAGATCCTCACTTTGATATTGGTTGAAAGTTGTTTTGAGTTCCATATGTTCTTCAATTGTAGGAATGCGACCCTTGCTTTGCCAATCCTCGTCTTTACGTCTGCATCTGAACCTCCTTGTTCATCGATGATGCTTCCCAGGTATATGAAGGATTCTACAACTTTCGCCGACAAGAGTGATTGGATTGCTGTTCTCCGTGTTGAATTTGAGGAACTTGGTTTTCTTTTTGTGTATGCTGAGGCCTACTGATGCAGAGACTGCTGCTACACTGGCTGTCTTCATCTGCATCTGTTCGTGTGTACGTGATAGGAGGGCTAGGTCATCTGCGAAGTCCAAATCGTCTAATTGATTCTGAGCTGTCCATTGTATTCCGTGTTTTCCTTCAGATGTCGAGGTCTTCATAATCCAGTCGACCACCAGAAGAAAGAGGAAGGGAGAGAGTAAACAGCCTTGTCTGACTCCAGTCCTTACTTGGAATGCATCTGTCAGCTGTCCTCCATGCACTACTTTGCACTGTAGTCCGTCGTATGAGTTCCGGATAATGTTGACAATCTTCTCAGGAACTCCGTAGTGTCGAAGAAGTTTCCATAATGTCCTCCTATCTACACTGTCGAATGCCTTTTCATAATCAATGAAGTTGATGTATAGTGATGAGTTCCACTCAACTGATTGTTCGACGATGATCCGTAGTGTTGCAATTTGGTCTGTGCACGACCGATCCTTACGGAATTCAGCTTGTCTACTGCATCCTTCATCCGGTTCAGCAACACTCTGTTGAAGACTTTCCCTGGTATTGACAGTAGTGTAATGCCTCTGTAGTTTTCACATTTGCTCAGATCTCCTTTCTTTGGAATCTTGACGAGGTGTCCTTCTTTCCAGTCCATCGGCACTTGTTCCTCCTCCCAAATCTTTTTGAATAGAAGGTAAGCATGCTTGTGGTTGCTTCGATGTCTGATTTCAGTGCTTCAGCTGGTATGTTGTCGGGTCCTGCTGCTTTCCCGTTCTTGATTTGTCTGACGGCCATTCTAATTTCTTCCGTCGTTGGTGGGTTGACATCTATAGGAAGATCTGTGTGTGCTGCTTCGATGTCCGGTGGATTCATTGGAGCCGGCCTATTCAGGAGTTCCTCGAAGTATTCTACCCATCTGTTACGCTGTTGTTGAATTTCGGTGATTGGCTTGCCTTCTTTGTCTTTGACCGGCCTCTCTGGTTTACTGTATTTCCCTGCTAGTTTCTTCGTTGTATCGTAAAGCTGTTTCATATTTCCTTCTCTAGCAGCTTTTTCTGCCGTCGTTGCTAGTTCTTCCACGTATTTCTTCCTGTCGGCTCTAATGCTCCTCTTCACTTGCTTGTTTGCTTCTATGTATTCAGCTTGTGCTTGGACTTTCTCTGCTCGTGTTCGGCTGTTGTTAATTGCTGCCTTCTTGTTCTTCCTTTCTTTGATCTTGTCCAGTGTTTCTATAGAGATCCATTCCTTATGATGGTGTTTCTTTAGGCCCAGAACCTCTTGACACGTTGAAGTTAATGCTTCCTTGATGCCTTTCCAGTTGTCCTCCATAGTAGTTTCTTCTTCCTTCAGTAGATCTTGTAAGGCTTGGAACCTGTTGTTGAGAGCTATCTTGAATTCGTTGAATTTGTCGGCATCTAAAAGAAAGGCTGTATTGAACATTTTTATTGCTATAAATAAATAATACATAATATATAATTTATTTATAACATTCTATGCAATGCTCAATTTATTCGAAATTATCAAATCAAACCTTGGTAATGATACATACTTTTTATTGCTGTTTGTTTGTCCAGTTCTTCTTTAGCTTCAGTTTTAAATTGGCCACAACTAGGTGGTGATCTGAAGTTATGTCAGCTCCTCTCCTGGTTCTCACATCTTCCATAGTCCTTCGGAATTTTTTGTTGATGCAAATATGATCGATTTGGTTCTCTGGAGTGTGGTCCGGTGAGATCCATGTAGCCTTGTGTATACGTTTGTATGGAAATATTGTGCCTCCTATGACTAATTTGTTGAATGCACACAGATTTGCAAATCTTTCTCCATTTTCGTTTCTCTCACCCAGTCAGTTCATGTCGTCCCATGACATCTTCATATCCGGTGTTGTCTATTCCGACTTTGGCATTTAGATCTCCCATCAGAATGGTGAGGTCCTTTCTTGGGCACTTCTCTATTATTGATTGCAGCCGCTCGTAGAATTGATGTTTAATGTCGTCGTTGGTATCATTGGCGGGTGCATAACATTGAATAATATTCATTATGATCCCCTCCTTCTTCGTTTCGAATGATGCTTTGATGATTCTGGATCCGTGAGATTCCCATCCTACAAGTGCATTTCGTGCTACTTTGGACAGCATTAGAGCAACACCTTGAGTGTGCAAAGCATTTTCCTCGTCATGACCGGAGTATAGTAGCATCTCTCCCGTATTTAGCCCTTGTTGTCCAGCTTGGGTCCAATGGGGTTCGCTGATTCCCAGTACTGCTAAGTTGTATCTCCTCATTTCCGTTGTTATTTGACTGGTCTTCCCGGTTTCCCACATTGTTCGGACGTTCCATTTACCTATAAAAATTTTTGCTCTGATTGTTAGAAGGGGCATCGGTCTCGTGGCTTCCGAAGGAACTCGGCTTTCACCATGAAGCGTCATAATTCTTCTAAATGAAGACCTTCTAACTTTCAGGGCAGAGTTTAAATGGTTTGAATTATTTTTTCTGGTGAGCGTTTTTTAGCGAGTTGGTTTTCTACGGGATGGGGTCGCTAAGCCCATGCCCAAACCTCCTTCTTTACCCGGGCTTGGGACCGGCAGTAACTCTAGAAGAGCTACAGGCGGGGTTGTATGTTGATATATTTAACTAAAATTTGATCAATCTTGGTAACCAATTCTGTCAAACTTGTTTCATAGTGACTAGACCAAGGCAATTCACTCGAGATTCCCCACATGTCGATTAAGAATGATCAACTTCTAGTCAAAATCATCAACGACTAAATAATCTAAATCATTACGTTCTCTATCCTTACCACCCTTCGATTCTTTTGTGTATTGTCTTATACTACTTATTAATATTCAGTAAATAGTTTTCATTCCTAGCAATTTTCACGCGTATGATGTAACGCATGTTTGTCGTGTAATATTCTGAAATATTTACATATACTAATAACATTTATTATATTTATCATTATAATAACTTTATATCAATCATCGTAGCGGTCATTCACAATTTCGAGCAATCGTTTAATTCTTGTTTAAACACAACAGTTTCCATATTGCTTACTCTTAGTTCAATTTCCGCTTATCGATAAACCGATATCAAGTTTAGACACATCCAACGACTGTCACTCAACATTATCGAAGCCTTCTTATTCCAGACAAAAGGATGCGGTGAACTCTACAAACACCTCACAAGTTGAGGCTTGTAAGTAATTTTTGTATATTACTCAATAAAGAACTGCTATTTTAAACAAATCGTTGCTTTGTCAACTTCGATTTTGCTCATATCGCAATTAGGTGATTTTGGACGCTTCGATAAACTTAACACTAAGGGAAAATAAATATCTTTAAGGAAAATTTTAATACCAATTCTATTGATTGAGATTTATCATTTTCAACGGAATTAAATCTCAAGTATAATTTATACTAGCAGATAAACAATATTCAATGTATAATATTGATTGGCTTTTATTTGGGTTGTTTACATAGTCAATATTGAGGACGGGAGATAAATCGATAAGAAAAACAGCCTACCGTTTTTGTTGCTGTGAAAAATAGATGCTTGGTAAGGATAGAATAATTTAGATAAGAGGTGAATAATGTACACACTGTTTACTTTGTGTAAAACTATTTCAACCTATTCATTTGAGTAGTTACTACCTCTACCATTACGGGATTTGAATCAACATCTGCAACTCTGTGCTAATGTGGTATGGCAACTCGGACTGATGTACGTATGTACAATGTTCCATGTTGTTACTGACTGACTGACATTTGAGTAGTATGTGACGATTAATTCAATTACTTATTTACGCCTATTACCCCTCGTGGAGAAGCATAGGACGCCCAACAGCATTCCCCATCCAACTCTTTCTTGAGTGATCCCTCCCAGTTATTTCCAGTTGCTATTTTTCCTTTTTATGTCTGTTTCCAGTTCTCGACACAATGTGTTCTTAAGTCTTCCCCTCTTCCGTTTCTTATCGATATTCCAAGTTAGCACTTGCCTCATGGATCAGTTTGTCGATTTCCGTAATGTATGCTTTATCCACCACCAGCTTCTTTTCCACCTGTAGCTCTTCTAGAGTTACTACCGGTTCTATACCTGGGTAAAGAAGAAGGGTTGGGCATAAGATCAACAACCCCATCCAATAGAAAACAACCTTGCTAAAAAAACCCTGACTAAAATGAATAATTTAAACCATTAATCCATTTCGAAGATAGTTCTTGTAAAGGAAAAGATATAGAGAACCAATGAAAGTCAGAAGTTGATGGATAGATATTTAGTCCTAATTTAACATACATTACCAATAAACACATAGACGACCCAAAAATTCAAGTGAGACTACTGATCAGCAATTAAACAATCCATGATTGTAGAGTTACTATCACAGTTTTGAAGTGCATATCGATTTTTTTGAGACTCCTGAGTCAATAAACTCATAAAAATGACTCATTTAATAGGTGAGTAAAACATTTCCAATTTTAAAATCAATCATATTGTATAAAGAAAGGAGATAAAAGTAGACTAGAATCGTTTTGTTCAATAAATCATCAGTATTTTTCATGGTGGATAGTTCTGGATACGAATCCCGCGAGCGAAATCATGGATGCGCACTGTTGAGGAGTTCCATCCTAGGAAGAAATGACCGTCCAGTGCTTCCAGGTTTTCCATGATAGTCTAGCTTTAATCGACTCATGAATCCAGCTATTAAACTAATTATATTTTCTAAAAGAGATTTGTTAATCAGATGAATTCTCATTGTTATCTAAACCAAGAATGAAATTTTACAACATTGTTCGTTATGTACTTAGCATAGATCATTACGCAAGATCTAGGATACTAATCCTGTTTTTATAACTTTTAATTCGTTGAACATACATATGGTTAAATTATAAATCATTCCTTCTCATGTTTACTAAGATGATTATGTTGTGAAAGAGACTTTTCAAACACGAGAAGAGGTTCCTATCATAAAGTGACAGCTGGAGAACAAGCAGTAGCAGCAACAACGGAGCACTGGGAAGTTGTTTTAAAATGTTTTAGTAATGGTCATTAGTTGCCGAAAGCCTAAATAAAGATGAAAACTCTCGTATGACATTGGTTGTAGATCGTATTACTAACTAAAGTGATGTGTGGACGAGAATGATAATGACTGGTTATCTGTTTAGTCAAACATGTAGATAGTCTGACAGGTGTCAGATCAGTTATATATTCCCCTATTCTTATTGTTATTATTACTCACTTATTATTGACTGTTCATTGTTGTTGGATTGTGTCGGATTTGGTGCGGAAATATATTTATGTTGTGGTCAAGCTAATCATGTGTTCGTGATCTGAGTTGTGTTGAAGTCCTGTAGAATAGACATTAGGAGGGAATCTAGTATAGATAATCGTCTAAGGTAAATTAATGTCCCATTCGTGTAAACGTTGAAAAACCAACCGTTATAATATAAAGTTAAAAATGTTAGATAATAAATTTCAGCATAACTTGTCAATAGCATCCTGTTCATAACAAGACTCAAGAATTTTGATGTCATACTATGGATACACACTGAAGATAAGCTACAAACTAGAAACTACCAACTATCCAATGCTTACTGGTATTCGATAGTCCTGAAACTTTTAATGGCCCGTTATCTGATTTTCATTTAAAAGAATAAATGAATATTTCATGAATATAAATCTTCCACTTAATTCCATGTATTACATCTAGGTTAACCCTATTTGAATGACAGTGGTAATAAGAAACCAAATACAGATTAAGTTGGATGAAGTTATTTCGTGTATTCGTTTACTCAGACAGACATCAAAATGAGAAGCAGAAAAGACAAGCAAGTCAACATAGTAACACAGTACTAGACTCTATAAATCAATTTTGTTTCATACAGCAAAAAGATAACACCTTGAATTATCTGTCATAAAGAGAAATATCTATGTCTTATTCAGAAATTAATTAATTCATCTATTCAGTATGAGATTATTGGAGTGACCCAGAAAATTGCTTGCAAAAGACAAGCAAGCATCAGGAATCACTAAGATGCGTTTCGTCCAATCAGCGTTCACTTGAAGTTTTTGGCAAAAATATCAAGTAAGCGAAACGTCACATGTAGAGGTTCTGATTGGCCGATTGCTACATTGCTACTATGTTTAGTAGCATTCCAGAATCTTCTAGCAACCCAAGGACATTTAAAATATTATAAAAACCCTGTATTTTCTGTATTAAACGAACCTTGGAGTAAACTACTTCTCGTATACTTTGGGTCTTCTCTCTCGTGTTCAGGTCACTGTATAGTTCTAGCTTGGGAGTTACAGAATAGCTTAGGAGACGAATATGGCGTTCAATCCGCAGGACTTATCAGAGATTGTTGAATTTCATTGAATTCATGAATAGATCTAAATTAAACCAGCATTCAAAACCTGAAAGTCTTAGACAACAGTTCCAGATTAGTCCTCTGGATCTTCTTATTAACATTGATTTTAAATTTACACAATAAACTTGAATATATTTATCATGATGAAAAGAAACTAGAAAAAATACATGGACAACTAATTTTTAGAATAAATTCGTATTGATTACTTTTTTGGGGGGGGTGAGTGGGTGGTGAGATTATTGATATGGTCAAATTCTAGTATAACAGTGAAGAAATCGATAAGAAAAAAATTATTGAAAATAGGAAGTTGATAGGGATGAAATGTTTGTTGTAGATAAGGCCTACTGATATTTACTAATAGGCTACCGAAATTAAAATAAACGATGTAGACTTTGAATGCTAATCTATTGGTCAAACTTATAAATAAGAAAGGTTTTCAAACTTGTATAAAAAACATGGACTCTTCTAAGCAGTAGTATCAATGATACTTTTTGTTATATCCGAGCAAAGATTAAATCACGGGTAACTTCTGAGACATATTAATTGACTATTATCATCTATACATTCTTATGGTATAACTATTCAATAATTAGATTATGTATATTTATATTCCGCTTATTATAAGCTTCATTTTGACCTATAATTTATCATGGGACGATTTACGGTTCTTAAGCCATGTTCAGTTTATTGACTACTGCCTCCCACGTTCACAGTCACTTTTTGACTTTATTGTGTACGAATGTTATTTCCTATTTGATGGTGCGTTGCGGTCTGTTTGATTGATATATAAACCGAGTATGTCTGAAATAAATGATTCGATTCGCATAGTGGAAGCTGGTATTTTTGTTCTGGACTCAAGTGGACGGGCTAGGCGAACATAGGACCAATAAAGACGCTAAGCTACCCATACCGGTCGAACGTCATTGGTTTGGCACAGTGCGAAGATTGTATAAATCGTATTTTGATTGTTGGATAAATCACGTGATAAAAGTCGGACATAAAGTCATAACACTTTTCTTTTCTATTTGGAACCCATCAATTAAATGTACCTGCATAGAAAACTCAATATTCCTTTCGGTATTTGAACCAAGTATCTTTCACTTCAAACTCTGAATTTGTTGTCGTTCTCATTGATCAGTTCGAACAATCACTTACTTTTCCTACAAGTATGAATTCGATTTAAGTCATAAGGATTTTTGAGTTATCTCTCTTACAAACTTTATCCAAAATCCTGTAATCATATATTCTTAGGACTAAATACAAATACTATTGTGAACAACATTCTGTCTTAACCTAATAATGATAGCGATAATAGTATTAATGGCAATAATAGTAATAGTACTGGTAATAATAATAATAGTGACACAAATAATGCTACTAATAGTAGTAATAATGATGGTAATAGTAATAATAATAGCGATACCAATAACACTACTAATAGCAATACTACTACTAATAATAATAATAATAATATATTCCGAAATTCAATTCATTAAACTGCGAACAATCATAAAGACAATATCATTCAATGTATAAGTCTATCTATGTATTTTCCATGGAATGATTTTCACGACAATAACCATAAACAATGGATTGAACTAAATAGCCCATTTAGAATGAATAAATTATAATTACAACCTCTAGTATCTCATATGAATACAGGTATTTTATTGATATACATGATAGTGAATAAAAATTCTTATTTCAATATACATAGACATGAAATTATTTGTGTTTAAAATAATGGCCTATATAAATGATATGAAATAAATATTTGAAAGGTTATAGAAACAAACTAGTCATTTATCTAGGTATCAGTATGCGGTTGTGGAGATTGTTAAGTTTTTTTTGACTGAGATCATGAATCGATTGATGTTAAACGACTATTGAAAACCTGGAAGCACTAGACGACCGTTTCGTGCTAGTATGGGATTCCTCAGCGGTTCTAGTGAGAAACCGTAACAAGTAGAGCTAATCCGTGTCGGGTAGAGACAGGTATTTATCTCAGACAACGGAAGATGGTTGCACAATTTCGTGGATTGATTGAAGTTAGATATTAACTTCGTTGGATGCCGGCTCAGTGGTCTAGAGGTCAAGCCTTCGCATGCCAAATCGAAGGACCTGGGTTCGACTACCGCGAGGGTATCGTTAGTGCGCACTGCTGAGGAGTCCCATAATAAGACGAAGCGGCCGTTCAGTGGTAACAGGTTTTCGATGGTGGTCTAACATCAATCTATTCATGATATCAATAAAAGAAATTATCTAGGTAATTGGACAATACGCTTGTGTAAAATAAATAAAACAAATTCAGGATTTGAAGAATGATAATGGAAACGTAAATTTCTATGACGAAGAAAAAGGGAAATAAAGGTACTCTGGGGGGGATAATGAAAGAAACAGTGTAAACGAAAGGGAAGCATCTATTCCCTCTATCCTGAAAAAGAATATTTCGGTTACATGTAGATTCCGAGAAATTCCCCTTCAGAAAAACATTAAGGAGAAAATTTTCGATATATCTCCCTGGTAGGAGACAAAACAGACATCCTGGCACTTTCCCCAATTATTTATACAAAATTTTCCGGAGGAATGTCGCCCTTATTCCCACTTTCTGTTTCTTTAGGTTACTTGAGATGAGTGAACCTTCATCCTGATAACTGATGGATTTAGTTTGCAGTGTATGCAGTAAACATAAAGATTTAAATTTAAGTTTCTCATTATTTTCTATTTATCAGTAGAACATACTTACAACCTTCAGGGAACTGATATTCCTGATGAGATTTTGCACACTATAAATGAAGTGCTCGTTACAAACTGATATTAAATTAAAAACATCTTTTTAAATCATGAAATGTTAGAAATCTGTTTTCCTTAATTTTGGATTTACTGGTAATACGCAGTCTTGACATCACAATGCACTGACGCCAGGAATTTCAAGTATCACGACGAATATGATTCCAGTGAAATAAAATCCAATGGTTTTTATATTTTAATCGATTAGTAATTACAGTATAAAAGTAAAAAGGCACATAAAACCTTGCACCAGTATTGTAGTGAATGAGAACACCAACAGGGAAAACCAAAAGCATTTTCATATAACATTACAGAATATCTTGGTAAAATCAGACAATCATATAGTAAATATTTCATTTGCAAAATGTTCATCAATTGTCTCACATATTGTTGTTCCTTCATTCCATACAAATCACTCTCTGTACTCGTTCTCTTCTCTTCAATCTTCATAACATCCTGCCTCCAGGAATTTCACTTTTGATTGGTGATACATACTAATTGCATTTGTCGACACCAGTAGCACACACAACAATATCACTTTTTTCAAGTATCCAAAGTTCACAATAAAAATGAAGAGCTATTCAAATAAACAAGGATACATAATCCTACATGTATACATATATATCAATTAGGTTAATCGCTATTCAATTCTAAATTATTAATAGCTTAATGACTATCGTACGAAGATTTCAGACACTGAACTACAGCCTTCAATTGCACTACATCCACTTCAAATTTAATGATCGAGTAATATTACTAACCAATATGCAAAAAACCTTTTTGTGGGGATAGCTTGGACCCTAAAACGTTTACATCCAAATTACTAAGTTAAAAGTTTACAATACAATACCGATTGTATAATCAGCTTTCAGAAATAAAACTAGTGAACTACGTCTAACTCCATAAGTCATGTACTCGTTTGCCATTCATGTTTTCTATCAATTTTCATGGTTACCGTTAGAACTACTAATTGTTAGACTAAAAGAATTGATTCTATTACCTTTGACAGTTAGGAACCAATTTAATTCCAAAGCTAAAAAATATAGTCCTGGAAGTTAGGTCTCCTTTGAATACTTTCACATAGTTAGCCAGCCAGTTGGTTATTTTGAAAATTTAATGATGCGACTCTAATTTTGACTATCTCAATTAAGAGACGAAAAAGACTGAATCTTAACAACTACAAATTGAGACGAGTTAATAATTAACTTTTTAGTGAATACTACTAGTGTAATCCCCGAATGAAGTACCAATGATCTGATGGGAGAGATTATATGCTGTTTGGATCCCGGATAGTTAATATACCATCCCAAGGTCACATAGTAGATGAGAGATGAAAGTACAACCACACTATTGTAACCAATAACCCACACACACCCATACATGTTTCTACCTGGATCAGTCTAGTAACTTATGTATAAACGTACGAAACGTTTAAGTCATTATTAAGCCGTCGGGAATACAGATTCTTATGCACTGCTAGTTTTTTACTCTGCAGAGCTGGTCGGGAAAGTCTTTGAAACCGTTTGTTGTGACCGAATCAAACCTTAAGACATAGCTAGTAATCGTTAAAACTATCTGTGTTGCATAAGTATTTTTTCTAGTCATCAGTGGTCATTATCGTGAACCAGTAACGCAATGGATAAGGCCATGGAGAAAAATACTAGGTTGAAGTTTTATTTTAAACACCAACATTAAAGGAAGACGGGTAGAGTAGCTGTCGAATCTCAGTTAAAACATAACAAATGGTCTGGATAGCACTACTACACAACATCTAAAATATAACTGATAATTTGCCTTTTATGGATTGAATGTAACCAACCAATAGTTATTACACCCTTAAACTAGTATACTACAAAACAGCACTTTTAAATCCTCAAAAATATTAAAGAATAATTTCATTACAGTTGATATTTATCAAATTAAAGAATTTCTGAAGATTATTCGTTACGAACTTAATTTACGTCAAAAACTAACATCAACTGGACAACGAAGACCGTACGATAAAAGTCTCCTCTTTGTATAAGACGCATTTTCAGTGCACGAACGCTACCTCAAGAAGGATTGAACGAAGACTCAAATAGCATTGTGTTCGTTTGTGAAACATGAAGGTCCTGAGTTCGATTCAATAAAAGCGAGCTTCATTCCACTGGATGACAGCTCATAATACAAATTAACATTAAATTTAACAATCCTCACTATCGTCCAATACCTATTATTGCTCCATCAAGTTATTGATTATTAGACTAGGTGTTGTAGGCAAGTACAAACTACCTAGTTTCTAACTTCCATATTGTAGTAACTAATAGTTAGAGACGATGAAAGACATGGTTCAGAATCGGTTATAACAGTGTAAATGTTTTCACTTTTTATTTTCCTTCAGATCTATATTTGTTCCATACTTTTCATACCACAAAAGCATTCTATACCAAACCTTTTTCTATTACTACTGATAGTGATCATAAATTTAGTACATTGTTTAGTTGTTTAGATAACTTTTATTACTCTATGCTGATATCATGTGGAAACTCAAAACCAATACACATATAGGCCAGATTCCATATTGTCTATGACTGACTAACTGACTAGTTATTATCACTATAAACTAACTGTACTACAGTCTAGATAAATTCATAATTTCAAGGTATTTAAAAAAGAAATTACCCATAGATAATAAAGTGAATATAATATTAGAATTACTTATTTAAACACCAAACTTAGTAGTAGTATTATTAGTAGTATATAAATCCCTCATAAAAAAGACAAGAAGCATAATTAAGCTTCAATTATTTCATTTTTATAGAAAAAAGAAATCAAATAGAAATGCATCGAAATAAAATGACAAAACTGATTAAATCTTAATAAAAATTATTTCTCCCTTTCACCTCCCTATTCAAAGTGGCATGTTTGAATGTTTTTTCCAAGGATTTTCCAATTTCTTTCTTTCTAATAATTCCAAATCATGACATAAACGTAAACGTGTTAAATGCGGATCGATTATATCATCAATGTAACCACGACTAACTGCTGGAAATGGATTAGCAAATGCTTTGATGTATTCTTCTTCAGCTTGACTTTGATTATCTTTACCTCGAAAGATAATTTGAACAGCACCTTTAGCTCCCATAACAGCAACCTGATAATAAATGAACAAAATAGGTAGTAGCCGTGTATGGGGATTTTACCTCTAGTTACTATAATAATAATAGTAATAATAGTAATTATATATATATATGAGAAATGGTGGTGTTTACTACCCGGAAGTTAGCCAAAGTAGGCGTGACTTGAGGTTGGATTCTTTAACTTACTGATTGAAAGTTAAGCATGAAAGAAAATCAGCTGAAACTAAGTAATACGTAACATAATGTGGTAGTCGGAGTAAAAATAGTTTGAAAATCGATCCATCATATTTTCAATAACCCACATGAATCTTTGCTACTAATATGCATAATTTTTACTGACGAAAACCAATCAGCTAAACAATACCTTATGATAATTCAAGCACATATGCTTGTCTGTAATAAGTAGTCTGTGGTTGATCTTTGATAGTAAAAAATTAATTAACACCTTAAGAGATAAGATAATGAATTAATGGGAAAAGATCACTTAAAGGTAAACAGATTCTAAACTTTTGGTGACCCTTTATCTGACACTCCAGGTAAATCGTGTGCTTATTGTTATCGAAATATACATACCGCCGATCCTCGTATATTTTTATCGACTTGGAGAATAACAATAAAATAAGCTAAATACGAGAATGGATTTTGAATACGTATACTACGCATACATTGATCCGGACATACAATCAGGGAAGCGAAGCGAAACGAAGTGACGTGCAGAGGAAAAGGCTAGTGAGCCAACCGGATTTAATCAAGCGTGACTCAATATTTATATTCAAACAAAAATAAATTACATACACAATGACTAGGTTAAGTGATTAACACACATACGATCATTTGGAAAACAGTCAGCGTTAGTAAGTGAATGATTGACGAAGTCAAAAGTGGCTTGAGAAGAATGAATATATTGGCCTGTTCATAAGCTAGAATAATAGCCTAAGTTGGCTTGACATAGTACCAGCCACTACAGTTTTGATCGACTTATTCAAGTAGAATCTTCATAATTCATGTGGTAACTATAGATAGTGATATGCTTTGTAATGACCAATTAATTTCATTTTTGTTCGGTTTATAATTAATACGATTGAATTTTTTTTTAAGTATTAACATCTCTTAGGAAAAACTAAGTAATTCTTAAGCAAAGATAGGTAGTGGCTAGCAGTGGAATCCAGGACGCGTATTTCATCCTATTGGATTCGAGTCCCGGAATGAAAATCAACTCTGGGATGCAAGTACATCCAGTTGACGAGTCCACAGCTACATGTGGCCACTACAGCCACTACAAACTCATGATTTAATCTAAATGAACAATAGTAATAAATTTTTTTAAATAAAATTATAAAATTTAAAATATACACAACATAAAATTTGTCTAGAACTACTACTAGTAAAATTAAACATACTTCAGCAGTTGGCCAAGCATAATTAATATCACCACGTAAATGTTTTGAACTCATTACACAATAAGCACCACCATATGATTTTCTAGTTACAATTGTAAGTTTTGGAACAGTTGCTTCAGCGTAAGCAAAAATTAATTTTGCACCATGTCTAATAATACCACCATATTCTTGATTTATACCAGGTAAAAAACCTGGAACATCAACTAATGTTATTAATGGAATATTAAATGCATCACAAAATCTAACAAAACGTGCACCTTTAACTGATGCATTAATATCTAAACAACCAGCAGAAACTTTTGGTTGATTTGCAACAATTCCAATAGTTCGTCCACCTAATCGTGCTAAACCTATAATAATATTTTTAGCATATGTAGGCATAATTTCAAAGAAATCACCCTCATCAATAATATCCTATACAATGAGAAATTGAGAAAAAATAAGCATATAATTACAATTAAATTTCAAGAGAAATGTATTTGTCAATGATATGTGTTATATCCTAGTGAAGATTAAATTATGGGTAACTGTTGTGAACTATTAATGGACTAATATTATATATATGTGTATTGTTATTGTATCACTATTCAGTAAGTAGATTGTATATATATATATATATATATATATATATATATATATATATATATATATATATATATATATATATATATATATTCCGCTTATTATAAGCTTCATTTTGACCTATAGATTTACTGTTCTTAAGTTATGTCTAGTTTACTGATTACTGTCTCTCACGTTCACAGCCACATTTTGGCTTGATCTTGTAAAAATGTTATTTTCTATTTTACGGTGTAATGCAGTCTGTTTGACCGGTATATAAACCAGTTATGTTTGAAATAAATGATTCGCATAGTGGAAGCTGTTATTGGTGTTTTGGACTCAGTTGGACAGGCTAGGCGAACAAAGGAGCAACTAGGGACCTAGGTTACTCAGACAAGTCGAACGTCATTGGTTTACCACGATACAAGAGTGAATAAGTCGTATTTGGATTGGCGAATAAAATACGTGATGACTAGCCGGACTTAAAGTCACAACAACATGAATAAAATTTGGCGAAATTCCATGAACTAGTATGATATATATATATATATATATATATATATATATATATATATAACTAATTATTATTATTTATTGTAAAGTGAGTTTTCAACAAAAACTGATGGTAGAAGAATCATTGAATACAAGAAAGGATTTGATAGATATTTTATCCAAGTCTGAGATTATCCCCCCTCCCCTCCCCTCCTCAAACGTTCTCGTAAAACTCCACAAAGGATATAAGCCAAAATAGACGTGAGGTATAATAGTGTCAATGTGTAGGGGTTTAGTTTTATTTTTTAGGTTAATTAATCATTTCACTTTTTTCGGTTATTTTTTTGTACAGCTATTCGGTTGACCAAGGGTAAAAGGATATGAGATGATAAATTAGTTTAATCATCCCAGTTGTTCGATTAGACATATATTTAACTTTGTCAATTACTCATGAATAACCATGAGCACTTTGGTTTTTGAATCACTTTGTTATCTTCTGAGTCAGATTATTGACGAGCTTCAATACTTTATACAATCGGTGTATGTTTCATTTGCACGTTTGACCCTTCAATACATGTCTGAAATATACATGATGCGAACACAATTTGTATTTGATTTTTATTGCTTACTTTCTATCAACGTGAATGTATACAAAGTAGATAAGAATTATATTTCAAACTTCAGGTACGCTTTAACCATCACCTAATATCATCAGTGATATCTGTCTAACGTTAGATATGGTTGAAATGTGCTATTGACAAAATACTAAATAACGCATAAACCAATTAAATTCATGTATTTAGTGTAACTAATTAGTTGGTCAATTACTTTAACTCACTAACCACCAATTACAAGTTTTAATACTAGTCTTGAGACAAGCTTCTAATGTGAAGTTCAATGATCAGCTGTTTAAACTGAAATCTATAGTGAAGTTTGAATCATGAAACTGAAATAGTTGGAGGTTAATTGTTTTAACTATCAATTCACTGAATTAAGATAACCAATAGTTAATTAAGTCTCTTTATAAAAAAATATTTGAGATAACAACAAATAGTTTCCTGATTGTCAATTCATAGTAACTCAAAGAGATGTCAATTTATTAAAACTGGTGACCATACTGGGACGTGGTCGATAGAATTTGATCAGCGTTAAAGGACTAGACAAACAAAAGATTGGTCACTATTTAGTCCGAATACTCCGGTCTTATAAGAGATGAGCTATAACCTAAATACTTCAGTGGTGACATCTTATACTGTCAGATTAAGTGACTTCGGTTCGGACCAGCCAGGAGGCATGAACGCCCATAGGATTGAAGATACACTTTGTTAACGAATATCAACTAGTACGAAACATAGGTCGAGAGTTCCGTTATGACTACTTCCAACCACATAATAAAACTCAGTGAAAATAAATATAAATGTAGAAAAAAACTAGTTTTAAAGAAGTTATAAAATACTTAAAAATTACTTTTATAATCTCTGCCATATCGTAAGCACTTGTCGGTTCCAAAGGTACTATTGTATTTAGTGAGGGAACTAATCGATCGATTGGATCATGACATTCTTGAATTGGTGGTTTTTCTTTATTAGATAGAGGTAGAAATGTTAAGAATCTACGCAATGATAATAGTGCATCGACATCATTTTCAAAAGCGCGATGAGCCACACCTGATATAGTGGTATGGGTTTTAGCTCCACCAAGTTCCTCCTGAAAATAAAAAAAAATGAAAAAACACTCTACATATGTATATGAAGGATTTGAATTTTCCCATTGCCGATGTTATGAACTACCTTTGATCAGTCTCTATTATCATATGCGCATTCTGAGTGTAGTGGGTCGATTGTGGACTCGGTAGCCTCATGGATAACACATTATGTGTCTCAAGAGAAAGGTACTGAGTTTGAATCTCAGTGTAAATATCAACAATGGGATGTAGCAGGTAAATCCAAACAGAACGAAACGCACACTCTAGATTCCACACTACTGGCCACAATCAAACTTCATTGAAATTTAAGCAACTCTTTTTTAGTGAGCTAGACAGTATCTATTAAACGATCGTTTTACAGCCTATTGTTTTCTTTCTTTCTTAATAGTACCAATTACAAGCTGACTATTTATAACCCCTGATTGTCGCCATATCTTTTTTTAATATTTACATTTTATAAAATAATTCACTAAAAATCTGTCAGCCAGTTTATTATTTTGTATTTTACCTACATTATGATGTAAATAATTAGGTTCATCACAACCATCTGTTTGATCTTTGAACGTTATAACTGAGGAGGTTTACGAATATGAGATTAGTGTAGTTAATACAATAAGGAATTTGGTAAAAGTATACTGTAGGAATAAGAGCATCAGAATCAAGAATGCGACTTTTAGGTTTTTGGGCGAAATTCATATATCATGAGTGATGAGGAGTAGAAATACCCTTGTATACTATTCAGAATTATATTTTTGTCATTACTGAATATAAATGACAGTATTAAACATATCACATACCTGGTTCTGTCCCTCTAGATTGTACATAACAGACAAATCCGCAGTATTTTTAACCCCTAACACTAAACCTGGATGTACCATGTTTTATGGACGAACTTGTCTGGAAACATCTCATATCTCTAGATGCAATTTGTTCAGAGATGTTTACAAAGCGTTTGTACACTATAGTTGATGGCAGTTCGTGATGAAAGTCCTAACTCTAATTAGGAACAGTGTGGAGGCTCTTGTAAATCTGTTTCGATACTTTTAAGGGTCCGGAAATATAGATAAATTATGCCCAGTAGGACGAATTTAAATGTTATCTTTTCGAGTAACAAGCAGATTAGCCTATGGAAGACAGTATATTAATTATGTAAAACCTTTTTGGAATTTCGTAATACGACTGCCTTCTATTTCATAAACTACCCATTTATAAAACGTATCTAGAAATTCATTGAGGTTGTTTTAAACACGTCCACATACTACACAGTCGCAAGAAGCTTCTGAATTAGTGGAAGTTAGCAAAAATCGTAACATGAACATTGATGTAATGTATGCACACCGAAAAGAAAATAACAAATGATATATACTGGTGTGTTTATGGAAAAGGAACAAAGTGAATTTAGCATACTTTATTGTCCGTTTGAGATTATGGAGATTGGAAGCAATGGACGGCCGTTTCGTCCTAGTATGGGACTCCTCGGCAGTGCGCATCCACCATCCTACATGCAGGATTCGAACCCAGAACCTTCGATTTCGCGCGAACGCTTAACCTCGAGATCATTGAGCCGGATCCAATGGTGTTAATGTCTAACACCAACCAATCTACGATGTTGCGCTACCATTTATTGTTTTCGGTGGGTAACTGTCTCACATCCAACACGATTGACCTCTACCGGTCACATCTCACTAGAACTATAGGATTCCCTCTCGAAGCTAGTCACTAGTGAGCACTTGGGAATTTTCAGACCGAGGGTTCTGGGTTTGAGTTCCGTGCGCGGAATAAAAGTTCTACGACTGAAGCCAGTGTACTATAAACAAAATGTTACAGCTAACATATCACCGTGTTGTGAGGAAAACACCATGTTGTTAACAGTACACGAAATCTAATTACTGTACCTACAATATGACAAGCTTATTTTATTACGTAATAAATATTCATCTTCAGTTTGTAATTACTCTCAACTAAAAGAAATGACCAATCTATGAATATGAGGAAACATTGAGTTTATAAAAAACACGTTAATAAGTGTGTAAATCTAGAGCGAATCTTCTTTTCCATGTTTAAATGTAATTTATTTACAAAACAAACATATAGATTAATGCATTAGACTTAGGGTTTTAGCGTTGTGTTTCGGTAAGGACTAGTAATATAATGAATAGAGTTTCAATCAAGTGGTTTTAACCTCGAGGTCAAAGCTTTCTCTTATTATAAACTGTGGATACATGAAAACGAGTTTTTGAGTACTACAAAAGAAATAATAAACTATAGATCTCCAGCAAGGAGAGTGATTAACATCTAAATTTTGATTAATTCTAGGTTTATCTGTAACGAAATGAAGCTTAATACAATACTTTCTACCTTAAGAATTTTACCTATGGATCAAAAATTCATGGGCGGCTAAATCTGAAACAAATAACAGATTGTAATTAGCCACTAGTATAATACCAAAGTTTCAATACACATAGCAAAAAAGCCAATTAGAAGACTTAGAAGAATTAAACTACAATTCCTAATACCCACGGATCTCTGTCACACCCTATTGGCTTTAAACCTTTAGAAACTTACTATTTTATTTGGAATAATGGTTCCATATAGTGTTTCTCAATGCATTAAAAGTGAAAAACAGCTATACGTTCTTCTGTTTGTTAGTGTACAGGAAACCGAAAACAACGTTTGTATAAATAATGAACATCTATTATAACGCCCGGTTTTACTTCGTCTGTTATAATGGTTGGGTTCCCACTTTTACACGAATGGGACGTTAATTTACCTTAAACGATTATTTATACTAGATTCCCTCCTAGTGTCTATTCTACAGGACTTCAACACAACTCAGATCACGAACACATGATTAGCTTGACCACAACATAAATATATTTCCGCACCAAATCCGACACAATCCAACAACAATGAACAGTCAATAATAAGTGAGTAATAATAACAATAAGAATAGGGGAATATATAACTGATCTGACACCTGTCAGACTATCTACATGTCTGACTAAGCAAACAACCAATCATTAACATTCTTGCCTACACAACATCTTTTGAGGTTTATCATCTCCTTGGAATGTATTTAAGATGGTGAAAATATTTACTTACTAATGATGAGAATGAATGTTTCTCAATGGGAATTCTGTGTCTAATTTTCAAAGTATTCTAAAAACAAACTGGTGGTACTCTGAAACAGTGACAAATCATTCGTGAAACAGTACGCTGAAAAAACCAATTAATTAAATTACTAGTGTCACCAAATGTAATTGTAGTAGTTATATACATGAAGAAATCAATCAGAAAGTTTTATGTCAGTCAGTAATACACAAAATAGAACCTTGCACAAATTTTCATCGGTTCAAATCTGTTGTAACACAGGTGCACAACGAGAAGCCAGGTAGTATAAGTAGGAACATTATTATTGGTAGTAGAAAAGACTAGGCATAGATGTGACTCAAGAGGGAAACATAAGTTGGGGAAATAAAAAGACTTAAGGTAACTAAGAAACTTGGGATATTAGAGAAGACAGAGTAAATAAACCTAATCCATTTCAGACAATTCTGAGCCTTGCCAACCAAAATCTTTAACCATTGATCACAATAATCGCGCAGATCCCAACCATGTAGTATACACTTAATTCTACAACTCAGTCCAATTGACAGGGATCTTATGGACTGATGTCACATTTAGGTTTGGCATACGTAACACATACCACAACCACCCGAGATGCTGAATATTCACCACCTCACCGATCGGTTTGCCATTCTTACATAGTACCCTATCCTTAACCTTAGCAGTAATGATCAATCAATGGTCCCAGTATACACGAGCACTGTCTTGAAGATATCCATGACCGCATACTAGTACTAGTAACTTGACAATACTCTTTGTTTCCAGGTGGCTTCATTTTACACACATAAAGCGAACTGCTGCTCAGTAAACTTGTACTTTGGTTATTAGACAGATATGTCACCTACACCAAAACCGAATCTCATCTACGAAATAAGTTATTCCAACTGCAAAAAACATTACATCGAACAAAGTGGATGTCCTCTTCATCTTCACCTAAACGAAAATCAATTAACGGTCAAATGCCATGAAAAATCCTCGCTTATGCCGTAAGTCTGATCATCCCTATTAGGTTGGTGTCTGACGAAATCTCAGCACGGATTCAAAAAGCTCGTTTAGCTCTTGCCAACGTACGTCACCTATGGCAAAGGTGAGATATCCGTCTATCAATTAAGGGACGACTATACTGCGCGGAAGTTCGTTCTGTTCTACTTTACGTCTGAAAAACGTGGCCATTAAGAATAGAAGATATTCGTAAGCTACTAGTATTTGACCACAGATGTCTTACAAATATTGCTCGCACCTTCTGAGATTACAGGGTGAGTAATAGTGAGGTTAGATGAAGGTAATGATGGTGAGTCAGTAGATAAGGTTGTAAATCATCATCAGCTGAGATGGTTGGGCCACTTGTTACGTATGCCTGAATACGATTACCACGACGCGCAATGCTGACAAGTGTTGAAGACGGTTGGAAGAAAGTTGGGAGCGGTCAAACCAAGACGTGGCATCAGTCCTTGAAGTCACTAAATTCTAGTCTTAGTCACGTTGGTAGGTGAAGACTAGTTGGTTGGGGTCTGCGTCACTGTCGTAACCAGTGATCGGAGACTCTTGGTGACATGGTTCAGAATCGATCACAATGGCGTTGATGTATACACTCTTCGTCTTCCCTTAAACCGTGAGAATGAAATTACTTTATATCTTTCTTTCTACCAACTAATTCTTTCTTCCTGTATTATGTCCTTACACACAATCTTTCTTTTATACATTACTACAATTGAAGTAACTACTTTTATGAATTTGCTGTGCATCTTGTTGTGCTAATGGGGTGTGGCAACTTGGACCAATGCATATATGTGCCTGGTCCTACGTTGTAGCTGACTGACTGATGTTGATGCATGAGGATAATTTTTGATGCAAATTCGACTAGAAAAATATTGAGATCTTGGATAAAGGGAATACTAAAAGCACAATGGAATTTTCAAAAGCTTGGCACTCAAGTCTATCAGCAATCACCAAACACATTGAAATCGATCCAATCTATCAATCAGTCAGAAAAATTGTAGACAAATATAGAACCAAGAATCAAACCAATGGGAGATACAATCAAAATAAAGTAGATAATGACAAGTTAAAAGTTAACACTAACCGATCAAGATCGAGGTCGACAGAACAAGATATAAGTCATATGTAGAGAAATTTGAACATCTCACTTCCACCTGAAGTTTGTGCTCATGGTGTTGTTCAGAAGAACAATGAAAGCTCGACGATCAAACTATTTACTCCAAAGAACAAAACTCCACTTAAACCAAAAGTGACGTCAGTTGGTAAAAGCCAATCGAACTTTCTGAATTCAAACAGAGATTTCATCAAAAACCAACCCACCAAGGGTGATCAGACTTACAAGATGAAGGAAGTGATCGGCGCGCGCAACTATTTCACTCCCCATCATTAGATTAAGCGTTAGTCTAAACCAGTTCAAAAGCATTTAAAGAGAGAACTCATCGCAAACACACTTGAATTGTTGTTCAAAGCAATCTGAAGACAGTATTTTGTCAGCGTCCCCACCAAAAAGAAATATATCACCTATGTATTCTAGGTAAGCAAGTAAAGCACCTGATTAAAAGTTGATTCGTGGAAGGTTGGATGATGAGAGCACCATCTCTAAAAGGATTTCCACAATATGATTAGACAAACATAGAGAAAGTGGACAACCCTGATCAATACTAGTTAAATTTACCGATTACGGTGAATATTGACTATAAGTCCTCACTCAATCAATGGTGATCGAGTACAAGGTTTATGTACTTTGTAGTGTAGGTTACTATGTTAAGCCCACATAACTTATTTCAGCTTTGGGACAAGCCAGTCTATTCATTTTTTCTAAACCACATTTTGACCTTGTAACTTATTGACTTATTTATTCTGTTTTTAGATGAACGTATGTGTGTGCACATCTTATCCTACTCATCACATGCCTGTAGCTTATTTTTTTCTGGCTATGAATATCGATTACCGCTTGATAAAATCGAGTTGGCATACGCGCTTGCTCCACCGCGCGCCATTTCGCTTCGCTCTCTCTTCGCTTTCTTCGTGACGTCTTTCTGATTGTCTACTCAAGTTAACGATTGTACAAATTATACGAATTCGAAATCCATCCTCATATTTGACTTTTTTGGATTTTTGAATACGAATAATTTGTACAATCGTTGACTCGAACAAACAATCAGAAAGACGTCGCGTACTGGCCATTAGACCTGGCAATTTACGGGGTCCAAAGATCCCTTAAAGTCAAGAGATACAACTGTGGTTGACAATCGGTAGTTACGCCTATGTTCTAGAACGTAAAGAAAAGCAAACATTTTATCTATATATCCACATCCAGATCGGATACCAACCCGGTTTTTTCAGGTTTGCTCCTCAAGAATCCCAGTTATATATATATATCATAGTTTGATGTAATTAATCAATTGAATACTAAAGTGCAAGTTTGTGATGTCAATTTTCTAAAAAGAATGCAATGAGACGAGCAGTATTGGCCAAAAATAAACATTTAACGTTGAAAACAAAGAACCACCTATTCGAACATGTGATTATAAGTATATTGAATTAACTAGTTCATTGTTTATTATCAATAAAAGTACTCGCCTGAGTAACATCTTCATTGGTAACGGATTTTACGACATCTGGTCCAGTAATAAATAAATATGATGTATCATGAACCATAAATATGAAATCAGTAAGTGCAGGTGAATAGACAGCTCCACCAGCACATGGACCAAGAATAAGAGATATTTGAGGAATCACACCAGATGCATTTACGTTGCGCTGAAATATATCAGCATAGCCTGCTAAAGAGGCAACACCTTCTTGAATACGTGCACCACCAGAATCATTTAAACCAACAACGGGTGCACCAACTAACATTGCTTGGTCCATAACTTTGCATATTTTTCGAGCATGAACAAGACTTAAGCTACCACCGAATACAGTGAAATCTTGGCTGAAACAATAAATGAATGTATAAGTTTTCATGAGATTTAAAGACGACTAGTTCTCGTTGAAACAACTTAAAAACAAATGTAGAAATCCTTCATAATTTCCAAGGAAATTTACTTGCTTTTTCAACTACTATTGGAAAAAGATTTTGAATATTAATAATATGATAAAAACACATCATATAAGATAGTAAAAAAACAATGCAACCGTTTAGAGGAAATTCCACCATACCACAAATAAAGATGAGAATTGAAAGACAACCATCAATACCTAACTAACCAGAGAGGTTTGAATAATTAATTTAACTGATGCAATAAGTTAACACTAATCATATGATGGGGTAATTAGTGTAAATTACATAATACAGCACCAAACTGTAAATATGGAAATCTTTGAGTCTTTTTGAAAATTAAAACGGTTGTTTGAAGATGTTTTTCATATTGTTGCGAAAATGATGTAACTTTCCTGTGATAAAACTTACTTATCAGGATTAAACACTAGTTCATAACGTCATTAGCGTATCATTAATTAAGAATAACTACAAAACCAAGATTTTATAACGTATTATCAAGCGCTGACACCTTAATACTGACATTATTGAGTTAAATTGTACAGAATCCTAGAAATATCCTTTAAGAAAAACAATTTGTTAAGATTGATGAGCTCATTCTGGGATTTTTCACTGTCGACGTCCAGCGTGCAGTTATCTTATAATCTCGGATTATGTAATAAATAGTGATACAAACAGTTGAAGTATCCTTATGATACAGTACCAAGCATCAACGAAACTAACAGAAAAATAAAAAGATATAAGTATCAAATGGGTCACAAACATTTGAAGCATTCAGCACATAAGGAATCTGCAGCTGTCTCAATGCATCTCGTAGTACCTATGGAAAACAGTGAAGCGTAATGTGAGAGAGTAAAACCTATACCATTACTCTACAATTCCTCAAGAATATTATGAAGAAAATTATCAAAAAATAAAGCATACGAGTTCTATCATGTAAGCTATTTAGTACACACTCACCTGAACAAATAAACCGGACGTCCATTAACTTGACATCTTCCAGTGACAACGCTATCACAAGGAATCTTTTGCTTCTGCATATTGAATTCATGACAATCGTGTTCCATGAAAGCATCATATTCGATAAAAGTTCCAGAATCAGCCAGTAATTCTATACGTTCACGGGCTGTAAGTTTTCCACGCTTATGTTGTGCTTCTAAGCGCTTTTCACCGCCTCCAAGAAGAATCTTTTCACGTATATCTTTTATTTTTTTCCTTACATCAAGAGTATTTGCCACTCCAGATATGCTCCTGATGTTTACATTTCTCAAGAAAACCTCAAATTTATATGAACAGCGGACAATGTGGAGCATCTAGAAAGAAGTAAAGGCTTCGTATTTAAGTCAAAAAATAAATAATATTAGTAAGGTCACTAGTGCGATGTTTCTAACATATGGAAGAATTAAAAAACAACCTGACTAACACTAGTTGCAAATGGTTGGAAGTTAAACAAATGAAATCGGAGTACTTTTATCGGTATGATTCAATCTTCCACAGAAATTTAGACCATTTGGATTCTGAATAACTTTCCTTCTCAAATTTAGGCGTTACTCTACTACAATGAAATAATTGCCACCATAAGTAACAATACAACAGACTAAGATATATTCAAATGAGCCCTTCTTGACATTATCTTTTAGGAGTCAGACTGCACTTTATACTTTTTAACGGGAACCCTGACAAGCCGACGATGTATTTTGACACGTATTTAGAAAATAGGAGCAGTATCTGCTCGTATTTTTTAAGAACACTTTGTAGATCATGATAAAATACCAGGTAAAACTACTTCAAGAGTAAGTCAATTAGCGACAGGACGTATTAAATTTGATGTAGCCTCAAATTACGCAGAATGTTTACCGTTTCCTAGAACAATGTTTAGTTGTATCAAGTTAATGATTATTAAGAAGACATAATATAGGGTTTTTAATGAAACATGGTCCAATAGAACTAAATCACAAGGTCGTCATTTAAGCAAGATAGCTTAAGCGTTGTACTTGGTGAAAACTATATACACCATAAAGATAACATTAATTCATTTTCCTGCAAAACCAAAAGGTAGTTTTTGTGTTTAGTTACGTATCAGTGAGCTAAACATGTCAGAATTTCTGAATATCATTATAAGCACGATCCACAAGTTCCTTAACACGAGACTGTGCTACTATAAATCACTTGTAGATTGTATCTTAAAAATAATGATACCAAGGAATATTCAGTAGGAATGGTAGAATGTTATTGTAGGCATCATATGACTGAGACGATAGATACATTTACAGCATTAAAAATTGTTTCTAAATGAGATTCAGGTATACAAAGGGCACATACAAGGCTTACCGAACGCTGGTCAGAACAAGGTCCAAGAATATTATGTGGTATTCTCTCATTCTAGCTTTTATTCTTAGCCTCTAAACGTAACTTAAAACTCCAGCACAACACTAATTATTTTGGATTGCAACTAATTTCAGCCAATGATGGAAACCATATGGTGTGATGACCGAGACTCACAACACTAGCCAGACTTCTAAGACGAAAATATGACATTTTTCATCGACTACAAAGAGTAGTTTGACATGTAACAATTGTTCAGATTAAAACTATCGTCCCACTATTGCTTTACTGATTCCCAAGTTTAGTTGCTTTGTAGATAGACAAATGTTTTTGATTGGAAGATAAGTCACCAAAGGTTGTCGGCATGGTATACTTCTAACGAGAAAAACGTAAGTGAAGGAGACAATGTCGTAAAGTAGCACAAAATCTGTGCAGAACCAGCAACGAAGAAAAAAAAGGCATTATAACTGAATAGTTTTAAAACGTTATGATGCTGTAAAACTTTGTATTTATCACTATCACAGAAACAAAAGAAACAGCAACATCAAAAGCATCTAATCCGCTCAATGAGGGTTGAAGATTGTCCTTGAAATTGACTGGAAAAAACTGCCGTATAACAAATATTGCCCTACATAACGACAACTAATAGGCTGAATATTATAGGTTCTATGTTTATGTTCATCAAAATGTTCAAATTCCTTTGAAATAGCGTGCGAAATGGGCACTGTCACATAACTGACCTAACAACTTTATGACATAGGACCGATCGTATCCAATATACAATATCTATATGGTCAGCTATCACAAACTCGGTGATTCGTTTGCCCCCAGTTGTTGCTATCTTTAAGTAATGGACAAAAGTCTTTATTGGGGCTTAGTGAAGGTGATTTAGTCACTCGAGCAAGCCCTAATGGATTTGACAATTACTTAGGATCTAGATACTATGAATTTAGGTGGATATGTAGATCTTACGTAACTTGCAGTCACACAGTATCAAAGAGGAGATCGACTGCAACATGTAAATCCCAAAATAAGAATGCAATGGAGAATTGAGTAGATAGCTGTGAAATGATGTAAGTAAATAATTGATGCAAACAGTAAGATACTAGAAAAAAGTGAGAACACCAGATAAAAAGCGCAAAGCTGAGTTTGAGAGTCTAATGACAACAATAACAGTCATAATAATAATGATGGTCGATATTTCGTCAGATATACATCTCCTCCAGAAACTACCAGTGAACCGTGGTGAAAGGTAAACAAGAGGTTGCCTAGCCTCCTCTTGAAACCATCAACTAAGCGTGGTGCCATCAGTATTGGCTGAGAGAATATTCTTGATATGACAGACTAACAATGAGCTAACCTATGGCTATATTCGGAAGTTAGTTATTTGATGTGCGATTCACTCCGTTATTTCTCAGAACCCAGTGGTAGAGTTCCCATAGTATAATCTTGTTGGCTTTATTCGACGCATTTAATATATAGCAAACCACTGTCGTATCAGCTCTTATTCTTTGTAACTAAACGAGGATAACACCACATCAAAGTCTTTCTCCATGTAACTATTCCATCAGTACAGTCAAGCACCTTACTAGTTATCTTGCAGTGATATTGGCCCTAGCCACTCAATCCTCAAAGCTAAACATGAGATAACTGTGAAAACAGACATTTAACATATAACACGGAGAGAAAGCCAAAAACAAGTGAATGAGGGAATAATTAATTGAGTTGGCGGGACTCTAATTTATGGACGACCTTTGAATGAATCTTAAGTGACCTTGAGAAATAATAGATAATCAACAAACAGTCAGTATAGAGTAAAAATATGTTATACAAAACCAAGGAAATAAAGTGGATACACGTCTGATACGTGGTTAAAAAACGTTTCAAGGTTAGAAAGAGGCTCAGAGGTTCTAAAATCGTAATGCATGCAGTAGAGGAAATCATCCATACGGCTACAGAATAGTCGGCGTCTGGAGCCATGATAAAGTCTCAAAAACTCCTTCAGTCTCGACCACATAGTTTCAATGTTGTTTATGTGCACTCCAATTGCTGAGTACACAAAATGCTACTTGTGGATAGCCACACGATGCACATAACCGAGCCTGTGAAGGAATTTATACGCTCTGTGAACATATATATATATATATATTGTAGCACCCAATTGCAACCAGTGTTGCTGGTGCTTTTATTATCAAGTTCACAATAATCGTCATAATTTGCCTTAGAAATTATATATGGGGTTTTCATTACAAACTGACATCAGCTATAATGCTGGAAGTTTATTTAGCCAAATGGATGGAAGTCTTTCGCGTTAAAATTCGAGATCTATTGTCTTATACCTGATTGATTCGTCCACAAATTATAGTCTCGCTGTTTTATTTGTTACAGCCGCTCAATTATCACATTTTGTACAAATTTCCTTGTGAACCGATCGTATGTTAGCATTAAGCACTGAATTTTGCGCCGTAACATTGAGGCCTCTAAGACGCTTCTGATTGGCTCGTCCACAAATTAGGGTCTTGCCAAATATAATATTCTATCACCAGACTAACTGTGTTCTTTAGGAACGCTAAACATTAATTTGATGATTATTACAATACGACGGGTCAGAATATACAATGGTGTGACTTCCACGTAAGGTCTTATAGATAATGTTTTTACATCACGACAAATCTGCAATTTTAGGGTGACGTCTATTATTATAACCTTATTATTAACGAAGTAGACCATAATCCTACAATCTCTTTACTTGTTCAGAGAGATATGCTGATTTTCTAGAAAGAGGTGAGCAATAATTCTGTGACTTTCGGCGCAGGGCCAAAGTGCGCGTTAAGTAAAGTCCACCTGATCTTCAAAGTATACAGCTTTCAGGAAGAGACAACTAATTCACGTGAAGTGTGATAGACGGAAAAGTCCTAATGTACCGATTGCTTCTGTTTAATACACACATAAATGTAATGTATGTAAGCTTTCATGGCTCTTCGTTAGATCTGCGGGTGGTGCGTCTGTAGAATTTGGTAATCTCTTTAGTAAATCAGCTAGTTTGTCTGCATTGCGATAGACTAGGGTTGTGGATAATATTCCTTCAGTGATATTCATTGTTTTGCTGAGTTTGATGAGCATTAAAAATAAGCATTGTGTTGAAATTTGCCCTCTATATTGAGATGAATTCCCCGTATGTTCCTTTAAATTTACGATTTGTTGCAGTCAGGTAATAAAAGATCGGGTTGCATCAATTTATGTGGTAACTGAAAATTATTGAAACGTTATAGTCGTCACAAAAGGGACTAAACGGAGCTTCAATAAATTTAATTCACATTCTTGGAACCAATTAAAATGAACTGGTTTCATGTTTCAAACAAAAGCCGTGACTTATTTAAACTCTGGTTCAATGAAACAGAAGTATTCTATCGAATAAATTACATAATAAGGTCAAGGAACACGAAATAACTTTATCTATAATTTAGATAAAATAAAGTATAGTGAATGAAAAGTATTAAAGCTTACTATGTTGGATGGTATAGATAGCGTATTATTATTCTTGTGGATGTTGTGACGTCAATTTATACAAAGTTCATTCAAATAAATCCTCAGAATAGGAATTTGCCAACAAATTGTACAAAGAGTATCGGTTTAAAAACACTCGATGGAAAACCCAAAAGTCACCTTGTCAACAAATGGATGGAAATGGACCGGAATAATGATGTGTACAAACTCTAAGCGCCTCAAAAAACCATTGACAGTCTAACGTAAGCCCCATATACAAATGTGCCTTTTAGCACCGTAATGGCCAAAATGAATACAAATATATATCTGAATCAGTTGCTGTAAGTTTTATGATCATTAAAAACTCAGATATAATTTCATCAAAATCATCGATTGAAAACCTGGAAACATTAGAGTTCCATTTCGTTCTAATGTGGAATTTTTTATTAGTGTTCATACACGAATTTACACGTGCGACTCGGACTCAAAACTATTGTGGTGGACCAGACAATATATAAACGCAAAAGGTATCAACAAAGTTAATAACAATCAATAGTAATATTAATATATACAAGTTAAATGTTACAAATACAATAATAATTAAGGACGTTACTTAAATTGCCCAAACGTTGCGTGTTCTGATTAAGTCCAGTAATGTAAATCCACAATTATAAATGCTTGATGACTCTGAGCAGGTTAGTGAACTCTCTAGCGATATAGTCCAACGTAGGATGTGATATATTCCGATTATAGTCTATAAATGTAGATAGTATTTGATTTAAACTTCCATTAACTCAATCACAAATGAAGATAGAACTAGGAATGCGTGAGTAGTAATGTATTTGTTAACCAGCACGAATATGTCACGCTATGTAGTAGCTCAACGGAAAGTGTCTTCAAGGTCAATGACTAAAACAACACGTACAGTCATTTAATGATGAATGTACATACAGTGAAAAATTGACAAAATAAATACAAATAACATTAAAAACTATTTACAAAATAAGCTTGTTAGAGTTATCTCCACATAGCTCCCCCCAGAGTGTCCGGAGGTAACACTGGTTATAATAACAACAAAAATGTGAGAATATGATATGTATATAAAAAAAAATAATATTTACAGTTATAACCAACAAAGATGTGGAGATGCGTATGATATGTATATTAGTGAGACATACCGTGTGTTATCGAGTGAAAAAAAAAATAACAGTGATGTCACAGAATAACAAACACAAAAAAAAGTATATACTGTCATTTAATGTCTTGTTTAGCTAACAATGATAATGTGTAAAACTGTTAATGACCCACACACACACAAACAAAATTGAACCGTTTATTTTTGTGTATAATGAATAAATAATTAATAGAGTTTACCCGTTTTTTATTGTAACAAAATTTTTTTTTTTGAAAAAATGACAAAACGAATAATTGTGGGAAAATGTGATTAATTATATACACTGTTAAAAAAAATTTTTTTAGATGGGATTGATAGTGTAGGTCCTCGATAATTGTTTGCTTTGATTGTTTTAGTTTTTTTTATATGGCAAAATGTACGTAACGCTTTGGTTTTTTTATAAGTCTCCCAGAACGTGTTAAACAAGAGGGTGTAGTGCTAAGTTTTTCCTCTTCCTCTTGTTTCTTAGCAATAGATGGGAGTGATTGTTTGTTCGCAGTATTGTCTTCTGTGTCATGAGGGACTTCGTAGAAAGCTGGTTTTATTCGGTCTATAGAAATTGTCTCATGGTTCCCATTTTTGTTGATAATGAAATATTTGTCAGTGCGTTTTATTACTTTATAAGGGCCTTCATATGGTGGTGTCAGTGGCTTTTTACCGCGTCTACTCGAACAAAAACAAATTTGCACGTTTCTAAATGTTTATCAAGATGGACTCGGTTGTCGTATTCTCGAGGTGGTATTGCTCTGATGCTCTGCATCATTTGTAGTAATCTGCTTACAAAGCGAGAAGGGTCTCCTGGTGTTGTGGGTTCATTCTTGACCAGTTGTCCTGGTAACGTTAATGTCGTGCCATAGACTAGTTCAGCGGCCGTGCATCCGATGTCTTCCTTTACAGACGAGCGAATCCCAAGGAGAACGAGCGGTAAAGCATCGCTCCATTTTGAAGGGTCCGGTTGTGCCATCAGAGAGCTTTTTAGTTGGCGATGGAATCTTTCAACCATGCCATTAGCTGCCGGATGATAAGCTGTCGTTTTAACATGATTTACTCCAAGAAGTTTAGTGAACTCGTTAAATAGAACGGATTGGAATTGGGGACCGCGATCTGTTGTGATTGTTGATGGTACGCCAAAGTTGGATATCCAGCGGTCGAGGAAAACTGAAGCCACTGTCTCTGCCGATGTGTCTTTAATGGGGCATGCTATGGCCCATCTTGTGAACCTATCTATTGCGGTGAGGATATGTGTGAAAGAGTTTGATGGTGGCAGAGGCCCAACTAAATCTAAATGCACGTGCTGGAAGCGTTTGTCAGGGATAGGGAACTTCCCAATTGGACTGTAGGTGTGTTTTTGCGTCTTACTGCGTTGGCACTGGAGACAGTTACGTGTCCAACGTTTAACATCCGAGTTGATTTTAGGCCACACAAAACGTTCGGTAATGAGCTTTGTTGTTGCTCTGATGCCTGGATGTGAAAGACCATGCAAATGCTGAAATATTTTTCGTCGGCAAGCATGTGGGACAAACGGACGATTGTTGCCTGTTGAAGTGTCGCACATGATGAATTCGTCTGAAAGGGGAATAGGTACAGGTTTGAGGTCTAAGCTAGACTTTTCTTTGCAGACTTTTAATTCTGCATCGTCTGCTTGTAATTTAGCCAAGGTTTCAAGGCTGATGTCATGATTGAGTACCATCGTATTGATATCCCTCCTAGATAGTGCGTCTGCAACAATGTTCGAGTGACCTTTGATAAACCTGATGTCTGTGGTAAATTGTGAGATATAATCAAGTTGTCTTGCTTCTCGTGGGGAGTGTTTGTCATACGATGTGCTAAAAGAATGGCAAAGGGGTTTATGATCTGTCATAATGATGAAATCACGACCCTGTAGCAAAAAGTTGAAATGTTTTACTGCTAAATACATAGCTAAGAGTTCGCGTCCAAAAGTACTATAACGTTCTTGTGCTGGCGATAATCTCTTGGAGAAAAAGGCAATGGGGGTAATCGTGTTGTTTACCCGCTGTTGTAATACTGCCCCGACGGCTTTTTGTGAAGCATCCGTGCATAGGATCAACAGTGTTGTGGGGTCAGTATTTAGGTGTTGGAGCATGGTAGCATTAGCAATCATGGATTTAGCTTTTTCAAATGCTACTTTGGCATCGGAAGGTAACTTGAATATTTGGTTCTTTTCTTTCTTGGTACCTGATTTATCGTTTTTCAGTAAATCTGTCAATGGCTGTAGTACATCGGCACAATTTGGTAGAAATCGTCGATAAAAATTACATGTTCCAAGAAAACGGCGTAGTGATTTTACTGAGGTTGGTTCTGGATAGCTGGAGATGGCTTTGACTTTCTCTTCAAGCGGTTTAATTCCTTGGGAATCAATGTGGTGTCCCAGGAATTCCAGAGATGAGGCGCCAAATATACACTTCGAAGGGTTGATTACAACACCATAACTTTTGAAACGTTCAAAAAGCGTGTGTAGGTGTTGAACATGTTCGTCAATGGAAGAACTAGCGATTAAAACATCGTCGATATAGACAAATACGAAATCCAGACCTCTAGTTACTTCGTCCATAAATCTCTGGAAGGTTTGAGCGGCGTTTTTTAGTCCGAAAGGCATCCTCAAGAATTCAAACAAGCCAAAAGGTGTGATTACAGCTGTTTTCTCGATATCCTCAGGTGCCATCGGTATTTGATGGTATGCTCGGACTAGATCTAACTTTGAAAAAATCTGTTTTCCATGTAGATTTAAAGAAAAATCATGCAGGTGAGGGATCGGATACCGGTCTGGGATAGTCTGGTTATTCAATCGGCGATAATCTCCACATGGGCGCCAGTCTTGATCTTTCTTGGGAACCATATGCAGCGGCGAGGCCCAAGGACTGTTAGATTGTCTGATTATCCCAAGTTGCATCATATGTTCGAATTCTCTCTTAGCGAACTGCAACTTGTTTGGAGGGAGTCTTCTCGCCCTGGCGCGAATAGGTGGTCCTGTAGTAGTAATACTGTGTTGGACATGATGTGTGGAGCATTCGTTTTGGTAATCAGCTCTGGTTATACTTTCATACTTCGACAGGATATCGGTGAAAATTTTGTTTTCAGGTCTTAACATACGGACTCCATGAATTTCGTAACTGGAGATAGTTGTGCCACTGACCTGTAAGCTTGTGTTTTTGTCGATTAGTTTCTTTTTTGCCATATCTACAAGTAGGTTGTAAGCACCGAGAAAATCGGCCCCGATAATGGGTTGTTTGATTTCAGCTACGATGAAAACCCATGTGAAACGTCTCCGGAGACCGAGATCTAAAATAAGTGATTGTTCGCCATAAGTTTTAATGACTGTGTTATTGGCTGCGACTAGAGACAATTTAGTACTCTGAGGGTGCCGTCGTTGAGAGAGGTGTAATGGGATAATGCTGATTTCGGCTCCTGTATCGACCAAAAAATCTGAGCCCGAAATTCGATCCCTGACATGAAATAGACGGCTCGGGTAGTGGCCAGAAACAGGCGCCGCCATCACTGTCTGGCCGGGTCGTTTCCCTGATTTTCTGTGTCAGACGCAGAAAATGTGCACGGTCGTGTACAACGCCGTGCTTTGGTGCCGTATTTTTGGTGGTACCAACAAACATCAGATGTTCGCTTCGGTGACCGAGACCGTTGTCTAGAAAAAGATCTTCGTCTGGAGGGGGATCTCGATTGTCTAGCTTGGATGGTTGCTATGGTCGATTGCAGTGACGCCAGCTGGCTCGTTAATTGTGTTAACTGCTTTTGAAAGGAGGCTAAACAGCTAATATCTGTTGGTCCAGGTGGTTGCAATGAGTTCACACAGTGATTGTCGTGGTATACTTCCATCATTTTATCTGCCATGTCGGCTAAGTCATCAAGTGCGACGGATTTCCCTGAAACACTGAGAATTTGTCGAACGCTGTGTGGTAATCTTTGAAACCACATTTGCTTTAGGAGGGCTTCGTCTAGCTTGTATGGACCGGCGAGTTGTTTCATGTGGCGGAGAAGTTGCGAGGGTCTTTTATCACCCAAGTCACAAGATGTTAACAATTGTTGTAGCCTTTTCTCATCTGAGACCGTGGTGCGTTGAATAACTGCTGCTTTTATCTTATCATATGGTTCAGATTCTGGCACGTGATCGATTAAATCACCAACTTCAGCGGCAATCTCGATAGGAAGTGCGCCGACTACGTATGCATACTTTGATGCCTGGGATCTTATGCCTCTAGCCATGAATAAAGCTTCAATTTGAGCAAACCAGACTCTGGGATTATTAGCTCCATAAGTTGGGAGTCTGAATTCTGAGATAGAATTAACTGAACTAAAATTATTTTCGGGAGAGTTCGACAATGAGACAAAAGTTGTTACTGGAGGCGAATCCATATCAATGAGTTTAGTGGGAGAGGACATTACGAGAAAAAAATAAACCAGTAAATTGTATGAAATGAAAAACAAAATAACCGTTAGGATAAACACGAGGCTCACCAAATAATTGTGGTGGACCAGACAAATATGAACGCAAAAAGTATAAACAAAGTTACTAAAAATAAATAGTAATATTAATATATACAAGTTAACTGTTACAAATACAATAAAAATTAAGGACGTTACTTAAATTGCCCAAACGTTGCGTGTTCTGATTAGGTCCAGTAATGTAAATCCACAATTATAAATGCTTGATGACTCTGAGCAGGTTGGCGAACTCTCTAGCGATATAGTCCAACGTAGGATGTGATATATTCCGATTACAGTCTATAAATGTAGATAGTATTTGATTTAGACTTCCGTTAACTCAATCACAAATGAAGATAGAACGAGGAATGCGAGAGTAGTAATGTATTTGTTAACCAGCACGAATATGTCACGCTATGTAGTAGCTCAACGGAAAGTGTCTTCAAGGTCAATGACTTAAACAACAGGTACAATCATTTAATGATAAATGTACATGCAGTGGGAAATTGACAAAATAAATACAAATAATATTAAAAACTATTTACAAAATAAGCTTGTTAGAGTTATCTCCACACTATCAGGCTCACATGTGAATATTTAACACCTAGACCACTGAATCTTCACCAAACGGTGTTAATTTGTAATCTCAGTCAATCCATGAAATTACTTCTTTTCATGTTTGATAACTGTAATTACGTGTTTGTTTAAACATTAGAATGTAAATGGAGTCAATACTACATACATTTGAAAGAATGGTGATCTTCATATAAAACTTCTAGGACCATTCCGTACTGTGACGTATATTCTGGTAAACAGGGTGATTTAAACAAATACCGAATACATAATTATGCATTCAAAGTTTACCAAAGTGTGATAAGTAGAAGTATTTGAATTATAATACAAATTAAGAACCCCCGAAATAACGCAATTTGGACCAAACAGAAGTAGGTGAGCACAAACGAACGTATTATATTTGGAGTTCGAAATCGGGCACACATCAAGTACAAAGGAAATATCAGTTCATACAAACTCCACATAAGGCTAAATTTTGAGTGTCTAAAACGTATTCGCCCCGGCTTTTATAGGATATTTATAACTCTTTCGATCGAACAGAATTTATCCCTTCGTTAAAGGGTAATAATTATCATATGACTAGGTCCAACTATATTTTTTACTGTGCAATTGTTTGTCAAAAGCCTCACTCTTAAATCGCAAAGATGTTTCTATGCTAAATATGATGTCTTTAGCCGCTTATCAAAAGTGACCAATTAAAATGACTATTCAGACTTGTAAGCAGTGCGAATGAATATGTCAAACATAAAATCGGGTTCATTCTTCAGCAACACAAAATGATATGATGCGATTTATCTACATACAATAAAAAAGGACATTGAGAAAGAATGTTTAGATTCCTGTTACCTGATGTCATGACATATTATCTACACATAAAGTGATATACGAAAACATTTCATTAGGAATTAAACTTTAATAATTACTTAACAATCAGTGCACTATATCATAATAACACGTATATTTTGCTAAGCACCCTACAAACTCTGTCGTTTTGATCCCTATAATGTATTACATTTCCGTACTCCTGGGGAACTACATCTAAATAATTAAGTAGTATCTTATTTGTTTATGATAGAAACAAAAGTCTCAGGATTATATATCAACTGTACAGTATTTTCATAGAGTATAACAATCATTCCCTCACACATAGAAGGTAATATTCCTAAAAATAGTAGTCAATAAGATTATTAGTTAGCTTTCGATATGCATTGCATTGTATGTTTTACTTAAATAGCAATCGGCAATGTTCCATAATGTAAACTTGAAGTAAAATGTTTGTAGTGTCGGTTTCTATGTTAAGCTCATATAACTTATTCTAGCCTCTGGACAGCCAATTTATCCATTCTTCTTGATTCACGCTTTGACCTTGTTCATTATCCACTTATCAACCTTGACTGTTTTTATATGAACATGTGTATGTACATTTTATTCTATTCATCACATGTCAGTAGCTTATTTTTGTGTGACTATAAATATCGATTAACGCTTGACTAAATGAAGTCGGTTCACACGCTTTCTCCACTGCTGGTCATTTCGCTTCGTCCCTTTAATTACATGCCCAGATCAATGAGTATACAAAATATATGTATTCGAAAATCCATTCTCGTATTTGGCTTATTCAATTCGGTTATTCACCAATGTGAGTTAAGTCGATAATTATATACGAGGATAGGTAACATGTAGATTTCAATATCAATTACAATCTATCAGACGATCCGACTGGAGTCAGATCCAGGGCCACTACAAGTTAATAGAATGAGAACATACTGCGTTAGTGTACGTGTAAACGTTTGCATTATCTTTCAGTGAATCACTTGTTATCTACAAGATATTTGAGTAGTGATAAATGAACCAACATTCCTCTCTTAATCTTCACCAAATACTTTAATATTACGATACTCAATAGTTGTTTTGATCACTAACAAATGAATATAAAGGCGAAAAAGACAGTTTTTTTACAGTCAAATAACTTTCATAAGGTAGTAATCATGTAAATGAAATATAAAACTGTGGTAAAATAAAAAAATGAATTGCGCGAATGATAATAATGTTAGTGCAAATCATATACACAAAACGAGTTAATGATATGCATAGATAAGTATATAAAACTTATACGAAGAGTTACTTGTTAATGCTAAACCATTGTGTGTTCCATAAGTTCAAAATAGTACCACACTCATAAAGTGAGTTTTTAAGTATATCTGTATGTTCTAATAGTTAACTGACCAGAATATTGTTAAGTATATTAACTGAGAAGTATGCAACATGTATTTTTGAAATACGATACTATTGTGTTGTGTCATTGATGTCGACAGATATAATTAGTATATATTATCAATCGAAAGTGAAATACCTAGTGGCAGAAGGTTAAGAAGATCAGAGAGAAGAGGATGAGAACAAAGAGTAATTTATGTGGAAAGGAAGGGACAGTTAAATCTGCGGCGACTGATCCATATTTTTCAAGTGAGTTATTTGCTGTATGTTACTCAGATTTTACTAATGTATTTTGTAATTTTGTGTTTAAATACTTCCGGCTGTCCACACTGATGTTCTAGTTCACTAAACTACGACAATGGCTTGAAAAGGAACAAAGTGTGTATTTCAAAACACATGTATTTAACGGACAGTTTTAAACATTTCATATTATAGTGAACAAGGGATTTTTCATGATGATTTAAACAACGTCCTATTGTTAATTATATTAACTGTACTAATTAGGCGAAACAATGAGAGATATGGATAACTAAAAAAGATCATTTACATAATAAATTCAATTTAACATCTCTATGTAAACCCTCTCTAAAGTGTCTAATTATTTGTTTATTTATTTGGACACATAAATATTGGTACAAGGGGCACCAGATACGCATGCGCCACACAAAACTTATTTGATATGTGTGGGGGCTGTAATAGTGTCTGGGTGCCCAAACCGAAGCAGGTGATTTTCTTAGGGGGCCACACCCCGAGCCTTAGACTTAAAGGTCTGATATACAAGGTAGTGGAGCGTCGTAAGGAGATGCAGTCCCATGGAAGCCGGTGACCAACGATTGGTTCATACGCCATTTGTTCCCTCAGGGTACTGGAGTCCATGTTACCATTGGTTTGGAATCAGGGTTTTCCAACTCCCCTAGGTGGACTCTCCGTGTCTACTAACCCGGTTAAAACGCCGGACATTCACTTTTCGTCCTTTCGATTTTGTAAACAACACCCTCGCCACGAGGAGGCAGTGAGTAGGACTTCCCTGGCAGAGGCTATATACGCGTGGCCATGTGAGAGCATTTGGAGAAGCAGAGCGGACTCTCCTCACTCTCGGCCGTAACAGGGTATTTGGGGCCTAAATTTTCTAAAGTGAGAACAGATACAAAATTAAGTGGAAATACATAATAAAGTAATAACTCTATATTTATCTATAATGTTGTACATGTATGTGTTACTGGATGGAACAATAAGAGAAAATAACTTCAGGAACATTGTCACTTCACAAAGGTAAAATATGTATGCTACGGTTGACAGACATGTAAAATGATATGACGCTAACTGATAAAAAATAGTTAAAAATATACACATGTTGGTCTTATATTGTCTAAGAGACAACTTTTACCCACAAAAGTCTATTGACAAATATAAAAAGCCCAAAGAAAACAAGATGGAAGTAATTAGAATCAATAAAAAACCAATATCTATAAATCTTAACTTCAAAGGTGATAACGTTGCAAACATAATCAACAGGAGACTGAATACTGCGCTAGCCAGAACTTATCCAGTGGTCAAACTTTTAATTCTCTATAAAACAACATGTTCAATAACTCAATTAAAGTCTAACAAGCACCCCTTTCATTTTACCGTCAAGTGTGTTTATATATTTACGTGTACATACCAAAGAAGCTACATTGGTCAAACAGAAAGGAAGGCATATCTTAGATTTTTTGAACATGTTCCAAAATGCCTCAGAACAAGAGAAAGAAAGAATTTAGACAGTGCGATCACCAAACATCTCCTTGATACAAGACATCAGGTCGATACGTTGCAATTCTTCAAGATGATTAGTAAGCAGCCAAACTTCAGTCTTCTGAAGCCGTTGATGTCAGGGCATCAAAAACCTGATTTATGTGATCCAAAGAAGAAGGTTATTAATGTTTCCTTGACTTGATGATAAATATTCCTTCGCTGCATTCTAATTTTTTTCTTTTTCTTCGAACTCTTTCTTGCATCAACTACATCACTGAGTTTTACTTCAACTATCTTTCAAATTATTAATCATGTTTTATCAACTGAGCTCCACTCACTATATTCCTATCAATGTTTACTCATTGTGCAATCACTTGTTCCTGGCCCTTTGAACTGTTGTCATAATCAATGTTGTAGAATGTTCTTTCACACAAGGGATATATATTTACAATATTCAGTCTATTAGATTTATTTACACCCTTGCTATACCATACGAATATGTCTTCCACATAACTTCCAACTAAACTCTTTCATGTAAGTAATCTAAACCTATTATGTTATTATAATTTTAAATATCACAGGTTGTAAGCAACTGACGAGAACGTACGAAACAAGAATGAATTCATGCTATTCTGCTACAATCATTGATCTTAATGTCTCCAACATGATAAAGGGAACTATGTGTATGTAATATCGTCCATTTAAGTGATATATCATGTGATTTATTTAAAATAGAATATAAGTAGTTAAATGGCAACAAGGTTGTAAAAGAAGGGATCATAATAATGAATGACACAATGATTACACATATACGAATTGATATAACTGAAAAAGGCTAAGAAAACCTTTCATATTACTTCTGGACAGTCAGTGCCTTCGTAATTTATACAACGATGAAGTGATGCTTATTTACGTTTTGTAGACCGTTGACCACTATCACATGCTAAACCACTTATCAGAATCCTAAGTCTAATTTGATCTATTTCACATTTGCTGCTTCCTCAATAGCCTTGTCTCCGAATTATTCAGTTAGACGCCCAACCAGGACCCGCGTTTCGTCTTATTTGGGACTGACTAATTGCACACCTAAACAACAATGGGAAGATACAAGCAAACAACGCCAAGTGAATTTAAAATTAAATGTTTATGTGAATAGAATTCTTTCTACCACTGCTACTGATGTACAGTAGTGTCATTTAGTGTTATATTAAAAATAAGAGTTAATGCGCTTCATTTTAACGAAATATAATTGTCATGACTTATGCCCCTGTCAATTATCATATGACAAAATCGTCAATCAGGATACCGAATTCTCTGACCTTGTCCTTGTGCTAAACCAATAATGTGTCAACCAGCATTATCATCCTTGAGTCAACTCTGAATCTTTACTAGCCCTCTATGTAGTGGCTTCTCGCCTTAGTCCAGCCTGTTCAGTCCAGAACACAAATATCAGCCTCCGCTATATGAATCCCACATTTCAGACATACTTGGTTTATATACAAGTAGACAAGATCGCATCATATCACAAAATAAAACATAATGATTATACAAAACCAAGGCAAAAGTGGTTGTGATTATGAGTGATTGTAACTAATAAATTGGGAATAACGTAAGAGTAGTAAATCGTATAATAGCAGCCAATAGATCAAATGAAAGCTTATGATGAAACAAATACGAATATATTGTATCCGAGCCGCTCGGATAGCTCAGTGGTAACGTCTCTGACTGTGAAGCTGGGTGACACGAGATCAAATCCGCCAGGGAGCACCAGTTCCCTCAAGATTACAGGTACACTCTACTGACGAGTGCCAAGTAGCACGAAACCCGGGTTCAGGGTTTCCTGTTGACTACCTCCAACCACCATCTAAAACATTCTTCCCAATGCTTAACAGACTATTTCAATAGTTGGAATCATGATTCAATTGAAGCTAGACCACCATGGAAAACCTGGAAGCACTTGACGACCGTTTCAGCCTAGTATGGGACTCCTCAGCAGTGGGTATCAATGATCCCGCCCCTGGCGAGATTCGAACCCAGGACCTACCAGAACGAGTGCTTGACCATTAGACCACTGAGCCGGCACCCAGCGGTGTTAGTGTCTAACTTCAACCAATCCACGGAATCGCGCCACCGTACATCATTGTCTTCAGTGAGCTGATATCTGACGACAGACCTGGTTGAACTTCACTGCTCATTATTGAAATTACTAAAATGTCCACGAAACCCCTTCTGAAACTATTTATTCACATAAAAAACAAACTGAGTCTGTGTAGGAAGTTTTAGTGTTAAAAAACACACAAATAATTATGAATATAACTTAAACACCTTAACAAATTACATGACTGATCTAGACAAGGATACATTGGTAGTGATTGTAACTAAGTGAATAATTCATTTATAATACCACCCACTCACACACATTTACTATGTAACCATGAGACAGCACATAACTTATCCGGTTTTGTTCAGTATATCATATTTGAATTAGTCTGAAAATTATTAGTGTTATTGAGAGTTTACATGTAATTTGTTATTCATGATAGATAAATCACTTCATAAATTAGTTTCTATATGATATGTGATCATGCTTATTTTATGATTACTAACTAGTAAATACTTTGATTAAGAATTTCATATTAGAATTCTATGTATAAAATATTTAACTCGTTGATTTTCGTCAATTATTGTAAATGACCAAGTGAGACAGAAACAAATGTATTATTAAGCTTGTCAGACTTAAAGTCTTTCAAACGTCTAAAGCAGTAGTCAATCCGGATGAAGAAACTGAAGTTATGTGTACAGAAGAAATATCTTCAACTGTTCCTCCTTCCTTGGCCTACCTCAAGGCTAATTAATCGATAGTAATCTTAGGTATTGAATGACCTAATTTGACTATTGTGCCTACGATCTTTCGTAGTTAAATATAATTGTCTCTGTTACATTTATTCAAAATCTTTGTATTATTATCAGCGTTATAGAATTCTCAGCACAAAGTATTTCAGCAAGTTTCCGTTTCATACTTCTTGATCGATCGTGACGATAAATACTAAGTGATCGTTAATTAGATATAAGCATTTCAGAAGTCGACATCTGAATAATATTAATTCTTATCAGTGCACATTGCCAGGTATCACGATGTCCCCGATTACAAATTTTTGTAACTTGTATAAAGAAAGGTTGTAAACTTTTCACAAACGCATTTGAATAGGTTATGCAATTAACTGACATGGGGATCTGTTAAAGTAAACAAGGAAAGAGATAACTTGTTGAAATATCTAGATGGCAGGAACAGGTAGCCCAGATATTCAAGCATGCTGCCTGAGAACAGTTACTTAAAATATTGTATATTCACTGATATATTAGTAAATTTAAAAAAATTCAGTGCTGAGCTTTGCATATTGTAACTAAGTTTACATTAGATTGATCAGTGAAATTGACTAGTATATTTGTTTGAACAACATTGAAGAGAGTTTAATGGACAATCATTCATGAACAAGGATTTTGTTTGGTGTACTGGTGAGACCAAAAAGTACTAAAAGGTGTTTTCTCCTAGTTTGAAACTCCTAAGTACTTTTTCTTATCAAAGTTGCAGAAAAGACTGTTATCAGGTTAAACGAACCTTTTTCTGTACTAAAACAACTTTAGCGATTGTTTTGTAAGATGTGATAGATCGAACGAATCTCTGTGTTCACAAGCTATTTAAAAGGTTAAACAATCGGTGAATAATTCTGAACATGACAGCTTCATAGTGGCTAACAATAATACACTTAGTCAAGGCCTAAGCCTATACGTCTTTACCTAGGTTATAAGAGTAGACATATGCGTCTATGATACGTGTACACTTTATTCTGTCAAACAATTACAACGCCATACTCTTCCCGCTTGCACAGTATATTGCGTGAGTAGATAAGAAGCGTGTGTACTTGCATCAGAAGATAGTGGAATGTATCAAGATGTACTTCATGGATTTCTAATCGTAATTCTTGATCAGTGAAGACAGCCAAGCCAAGAATGATACCGTAAATCAATAATACTATTTGATGAGATCATTACACTATGCTACAAATTGAGTACGGACAAAATTATAAACCATCGAGTTCCAGTTCAATGAAATGAAACGTCATGATCATTGTAAGATTTGAAAGCCCCAGGTTCGACCCCATTCTCACAGCTAAGAATTTCCAGACTAGACGAATCATTTATCCAATACTGTCTGATTTTCAATAGTTTTGTAGCTCATATACGAATTTCTTCATAAACAACTCGTATAAATTATTCATGGGTTTAATTTTGCACATGTATGTTTTCTTACATTCACTTACCTAATACCTATTTCATTGAGTAATTCTGAACAACAGTGTACTAACTGTTTCAATTCATTGTATAATTGAGGCTTTATAATTTCGATTTCCAAATGGTTCTGTGAAAATGTTCGATTAACTAAGCGGTTGATTTCGCACTGGTCTCAGATTACTTAAAAATCTATTTAAAAAAAACTTGGATTACCCGAACGTCCATTTCGTTTTTTATCTCATAATCTTCAATAGTATGGAGCCATAACTTGACAAGGAATTAATTGAACAGCCTCTTTCTTCTTCTCCAATAATCATGATATTATTCAGTCGGATAGTTGACACACGATAGTATACATTTGCCAGTTTCTCTGAGTATATCTAATAGCATAATCATTATTAAAAGTTCTCTAATGACACTGATAAGAGATGAAAAACTAAGGCGACACAACTGTTTTGAATTTTAACATTACTCCATTTATTAACTACTAATTTTGATAGTGTATTGTGATAAGTCTTCTAATCAAACGCTAGTCTCGATTCCTAAGCTCTTCTAGTAACCCCCAGGCTAGATCTGCACAGAAACTTGTACACGAGAGAAAAAGCGCGAAATATGGAAGAAACACTTTACTCCAAAAATTCATTTATGTACAGAAAATCCCTGGTTTTTATAGTATTTTAGATGGCCTTGAGTTTCCGAAAAATTTTGAGACGCTACCAAACATAGTAGTGGTATAGGTAATCAAAATGGGACTTTTCACTTTCTATATGTTCTTGACAAAACTTCTAGTGAATGCTGATTGGATAAGATGCTTCTCAGAGTTTTCAGAGCCTTATTTTGTCTTTTTTTTCAAGGAGTTTTCTAGATCTCTCCAACAACTGTAGATGATGTAAATACTTGTTTTCTGCTGTTATTAATGTAAGAACGTGTTTGGAAATTATTTAAATTTCAGGATTAATAAAACTGGTTCATTTTTATTCTTTAAAAACTACTAAGGGTTTAGATAAGACCTCAATCTATTAACCAACGATATATACAATTAATGCAAAATATAGGTATATTGATCCTAAGGGACTTTAGTGATTTATAATATGAGTAATCACCATTAATGAGAATTCCTCAAAAAGTCAACACACCGTCATGTAATAAACTTTCTTTGACTAGTTTATTTATAGTCTTACACTGTGAAATGACTTTAGTTAGACAAGTTTTAAGAACCAGGAAACTTTGAATATTTACTTCATTTTAGCATGGAACTTTTCAGTTGTATCCATCCATGACCCTACTGGAAATTGAATCGAATCAAGGAACTTCAGATATCGTATTGAGCGCTTGACTTCCAGATTATTGACTTGATGTCTAATGACTTACAGTTGCTACTTAAATCAATTCACAATATCCCGTGACTAACATCTATTTCCACTGTTAATATGTATTTTACGACTGGAATGACTGAATTCCACTGGTTACGGCTTCTCATCAGAACTTGATGTTAGTCAATGGTAATAACGAGAATTTGTTATTAAAATGAATTGTGAAAATGTAAACTACCAATCCAATTGCCTTCACAACCATCCTATATTAACAAATTGGTCATACCATTTTTCATCGAATTGGGTTTTAAAAGTTTCATTAATTTTCTAAAGCATCACCTTAAAATTCGTTGAAATATTTATAACTACACTATGATTCATTCATTTATGAGAACGTAAACTACATATTTATGTCATTTTTTACTGTTTATAATTAATGGGATCCTCATGACTTAATCTGTCTACATTATTTACATTTTTGGCAATTTTTAAGACCTGACTTAAGTAAAACTGCATTTTTAATAGTTGAATTCATGAGCCGACTAAAGCTGAATTACCATGAAAAATCTACAAGCACTAGACAGCCATTTCATCCTAATATGGGAATACTCAGCAGTGAGCATTCACGATCCCGTCCGCAGGATTCAAATACAGGACCTTCGGAGAACGCTTAACTTCTTGACCACTGAGCCGGCATCCAATGGTGTTAGTGTCTAACATCAACCAATCCACAAAATTGCGCGACCATCTTCCATTGTAGTGAGGTAGATAATTGTCTCTACCCGACACGGATTAGCTCCACTGATCATGGCTTCTCACTAGAACTCCGGGAATTTCCTCACGAAGCTAGTCACTAGTGAGCACATGTTAATTATCAGTATACAGGGTTGTGGAGATTACTAAGTTTTTGATTGAGATCATGAACCGATTGATGTTAGACCACCGTCAGTAACCTGGAAGCACTGGACGGCCGCTTCATCCTATTGTGAGACTCCTCAGAAGTGCGCATCCACGATCCCACTAGCGAGATTTGAACCCAAGGCCTTCAGTTTCGCGCGCAAATGCTTAACCTACTGGACCACTGTGACAGCATCCAATAGTGTTAGTGTCTAACATCAACCAATACACGAAACTGCGTGACCATCTTCCCTATGTAAACCAAATAGACTAAGAAAAGTTCAAGAATAAACCATGATATCAACAAGAAACAATATTACCTAGCCAAAACTTCTAGCGTTAAACGTACATCATAATTATATATTATTGTGATATCACAATGAATAAAAACTTGTATTTTTAACGTTTCGTGACTTGATTTAAGATGCTTCTTCAGAGTAAACAAATAATAATCAAAGGTGAACAATACCTAGATTCCACTGTTAGCCACCATCTATCTTTGCTTAAAAGGTTGTGACTTAAGGCAATATCGAGGCAATCCACACAGGATGCATATATGTCAACAAGAGACTGATCAATTGCAGTCTTAAACAACAATGGAAAGATACAAGCAAACACTACCAAGTGAAATAATAACAATATTTCCCATATAATTATCGCCTTTTTAACTGCATTTCATTCTTAAAACTTATTTGAACATGTATCATGTGCTTTTTTGTTAAATTTTACTGTGATAGGTTGCATTTTTTAGAGGTTGAATCAATTCGCTTATATATTGAATCCGATGTTTCCATTTGACAGTAAATAAGATAAGCGACGTCAACATTCTTAGTGAACAACTCGCGGGGTGCGGGACCGTGGATGCGCACTGCTGAGGAGTCCCATACTAGGATGAAACGGCCGTCCAGTGCTTCCAGGTTTTCCATGGTGACCTAGCTTCAATTGACTCATGATTTCAATCAGTGAAATTTCTAAATTCTCCACAAAACCCCTTCTGAGAACAGTATATTAACCAAAAAAATCCAAGTTCGCCGTTTTTATAAAAAATGTAATACAGTATTTTAAACTTTACTTGGTATTGTTTGCTTGAATCTTCCCATTGATTTTTAGGACTGCAATTAATCAGTCTCTTATTGGCATATATGCATACTGTGCGTATTGCCTTAAGTTACAAGCATTATAAGAAAAGATAGTACTGGGTTCGAATCTCGGAGTGAATATCAACTCTGGGATGCAGGTACATCCAGATAACGAGTATCAAATAGGACGAAACGCGCGCCCTGGATTGTACTTCTAGCCACTATCGATCTTTGTTTATAACATTTTAAGTATTTGAGTGAAGACGTTTCATACACTTGTGTACCATTGAAAACCAGAAAACAATGAATGGCTTCTTCATCCTAGTATTATGTTTCTTTATAGAGTATACGCACGACTCCATCGGGATGAAACTCATGACTTTTAGGTCCTGCAACAAGTAAGGTAACTTTAGACCACTACTAAGTCGGAATCCAAAGATTCTACTATTTTGCAAGACAATCTTCTGATGCTATTGATTAGTAATAATCTCGTAAAACTCCACTGGTCACCCGGTGGGAACATACATGCTCTCTGTTAAATTGTCTAGTCCCCCCCTCCTCAATTATAAATAATATATTATAATCTCAAGAAAGAAACGTACTATTTGGTAAAAATAATATCAGTCAAAATTGTTTGAAGTGAATAATCAGGTGAACCGGAATTTCAATTTTTACAAAGAAAAAAAAGCCTTTTTTCACTATATAAGGTCAAAACTAATGAATACTATGTATGTTTGGTAAAAACAGGTAACTGTTAAAATGGCTAAAATTCACTGAGGAGCCTGAAATGGCAACTTCTGTAACGTCAATTGAAAACTTATCAGAAAAGAAAACCATTAATCATCTGAAAGAATATACACATCAAAAGAAATTATGTCAATTATTTATGAGCATAATGTATAAGCAACTTAGATTGCTTGATTGCAAAGCTTTCATAGTTGTTCCAGATAACATAGTTGTGACGGAGATAATCCTGGTAATGTTGTAACTTCTGAAAATGTTTACGGAATTTAATCAGAGATGGCTGGCAGTAAAACCTAGGACGCGCGTTTTGTCCTATTTTGGACTTATCAGTTGAATGCACCCGCTTATAATGCTTGGTAATATCGAGAGTATCTGCACAGAATGCACATATGCCATTAAAAGAGACTGGTAAATTGCAGCCCTCAACTTTGATGATAAGATTCAAACAACAACAAGAAATTAATTATTTTGTGGATAATCATTGTTGATATCTTTATTGTACCATTAAATAACTAGTTTGCTGTAATCACTATACTTACTGCATTGTAAGCTTCCGTTATTAATTATGTACTGTTTTCTCCGTTCTGTCACATATGGCTTGATTGTATGTTAAAGATAACTTTTTATTTTCGATGCCTTATGATCTGATAATCCATGTCCCCGTGTGATGCGTGCTACTTATATTGATATAAGTAATATATGATCGAGTCAGAAGATGGGGAAGATCAAGAAAGGAAGAGCGGGAATAGAAAGCAATTAGTATGGAAATGCAAGAACAATGAAGTTCGAGACAATTATTGAACATTTTGCGAATTAAGTATTATAGTATGGTTTTTCTATTTTACCAAGTAACTCTGTAATTTTGTGCTAAATATAATTCGACTGTCCCCACCCGTGTTCTGTTTACTACACCCGAACTAATGAGTGTTCAAGACAAACAAAAAGGACTGGGTACCTGAAATACAGAAAATAGAAGTTTGCTTACAATATCCTTTTATTCAGCTTACCACTGGGGATAAAATGCATACACTCTGGACGACCAGTAAGAGTGAATATTGTCTGTGCTTCAAGTGAACAATAATCCTACTGATCAAAACACTATAAGCAAAATAGTACATATGAAATAAAGAAACGCAACCTGAGCTTTATTTGGGAAACTTCCCCTAGATATCGATTAACATCTCGTTCATAACTAACATGAATACTGACTAGTGCAAGCATCTCTACATGGGAATACAACACAACCTAAAACATCTACATAAGATATTGAATTCTTGATCATTTCAGTGTATTCAACCAATTAGGTATGACTTGCCAAATATTAAATAATTAATCAATGACGGAACTAACAGTTATAATGACATTTCACATGTACCTAATGTGACAGTATTGTATGTGATCCAATGTTCTTTTACAGAAAAACGCATAGTTCTGCAGACTCATTATGAGACATCGAGGTCCTGGGTTATATCGATGGAAGGGAAGCGGATACTCACAGTTGAGGAGCTCCATACTAAAATGAGACAGATGTCCACTAACTTCTAGTATTCAACGGTTATCTAAGTTCTGTTCGTAATGTAAAACTACTTGAATGTAGTCAGGTTATCGTTGTCACACAATGTCTCACCACTAAAAGCATGTCTCATAGCCAAATACAGTGACTGAGTTACATAAAATCCTCTCACCATGAAATAAACACATGTATCGTAAATAGCTTAAGATATAGATTATCAATATAGTAATTGACATGAACGATTATAATCTCAAAAGAAATTTGATATTACAGATGATTTAAAATATTCCCCCCCCCTCGTAAGTATACTACGATAATATGACGAGTCACGTTATATTGGATCCATGATTCATAATTCAGAACAGAGAACCACATTATTGACTAGACAATACTCTATTCCACACAATTACAAGCAGTCAGTCCGGAGTAGAAATCAATAGGAGGTGAGGGAACCACATCATTAATACTTAGTAGGCTAAGTGTCTCTTTGTCCATGCTCAATCATATTTTACTTTCACTACCACATATCAAAATTATATTAATCCATAGATCCATTGAAGACAACGCCCATTGATTCATAATGAGAAATAAGGAAATAATTTCACAAATTCAACATTTGTATATATTCATAATTAAAGTTAGCCAACGTATCAACAACAACCAAACTAGTCTACACTAAATCCATGAAAAAGATCAGTCATAAACAGTTCGTCTGTATTGGTTATTAAAATCCTTCCATTGAAGTTTAGAACTGCAATTGATCAGTCTTTTTCGTCATATGTGAGGATTACTATTATGTTACAAGCACTTCTAAGAAATTCATGAACCGCGTTCCATCCTATTTGGGGCTCGTCGGCCAACCGTAACCGCATCCCAGAGTAAACATCCACTCTGGAATGATGAAACGCGAGTCCAAAATTCTACTGTCACCCACTATTCATCTCTTCTTACAGTGATAAACAATATTATTCGACAAGAAGGAATCCGACTCTTACATATAGCAGAAGTCATAGGAATACACATAAGAAAATCTAACCTTCCCATACAGAAAAAGTATATACAACCTTTGGATCTATCCTGGTCTTCTACTTAGATACTATTACATGACTAAGACTTCTCTTCTCTTAAAATCTTCCGAACCTCGACTTCGTTAACATTTTAAGTACTAATTCTAATCTTACATAACCTGTCTATTAATTATGCTATCTAATTTTCATTGCACCAATCCTACTAATTACTAATCTTCAATTTGACAGATAACAAAAAAAAAGTATTTACATCCAAATTTAATTATGCAACTATTTGTAATAGTGAACTGATTATCATCTAATTGGTATCAACTTTCTACTGACTTATAAAACATATATGTTTTAGGGGAAATCACCAAACTGCAGCATAAAGCAAACTGTAACTTAAAATTCTAAAAAGAAACGGGAAAGAGGAAGACCAAAGAACCAATTGCATCGAGAATTGGAAATAGGCATGGAAAGAACAAATAACAACTGGGGAAGGATTATCCAGGATAGAATTCGATAGAGAATGCTAGTGGGCTGCTCTCAACGCTCCTCCACAAAGGGATAACAGGCATACGTAAATAAGAGCCTTGATAAAGAACTAATTGAAAAGAAATATTTCTTGGTTTAAAACTTATCTTTTTAATGTTTCAGTGGGAATACTTAACAATCTGAAAACTTAAAAAATTTCGAATAAAACGCGAGATCAGATTAATTACAATGATAATAGTAATAATATTAAATACAATAATAATATCAATGAAAGTAAGCATAGAAATGATTAAATGGTCATTGAGAATGATTGAAATAATAAAAAAAGTGATATAAAAACAAGTTTTGTTTGTAAAGTACATTAACACTAAGTTTTGTAGATCATTCCTATCACTAAGGATATTTGGGGGCATCACTACTACTAAAGACAAAGGGGAGAATGTACATTAATGAAATGGGGTGGAGTACAGACAAATAAAACAACAAAAAAAAATAAAACCGGTTAAATGAGAATACAATTGAAATGTATCGTCATCATCATCATTATCATTTCTATAGTCAGTATAGTTTATATAAATTAGGAAAGGATATAATTAAAAGATCAAAAAATAATACAGATATTTCATTGTATATTTGCACATATAAAAACTGTGTATATATCTTATTGAAAATAATTATGAATCAATCATTAAGTAATCATTGTAATTATCCTTATTGTTATTATTATCTAATTAATAGATGAGTAATTATTCCATGATTTTGTACGAACAATCGATGTTTTCTGTAATAAATGTTCATGTTCTTGATCAATTGTTGATGGACAATTAGAATGACTGAATATACCACTGAATCTATGATTATGACCATCACCATTATTATTATTATCATCATCATCATCATTATCACCATCATCATCATAATCATCATAATCACTAGAATCAAAAGTATCTGTATGATCAAGTGAATATGGTTCAGAGAATTCACTTCTATCTGGTATATCCTCTTCTCTAATTATTATTGAATCTGTAGAATTTGGACAACATGGTAATAAAGTTATATCTAATACACGATTATGAATTAATGTGCCAATAATGAGTAGTGCAAAACCGTCGACTAAAATAAAAATTGTGGAAAAATATAAACATAAATATATATAAAACATTTAAATGCATATATGGAAATCAGTCAGTCAGTCAGTCAGCTACAACGAAGGACAAGGCACATATATGCATCGGTCCAAGTTGCCATACCTCATTAGCACAACAAGATGAACATCAGATTCATAGGAGTAGTTAAGCCAATGGTGGTAATATATAGAAGAAAGATTCCATATAAGGATATAGTACAGGAAAAAAGAATTAGTTAATAGAAAGAAAGATATAAAGTAATTTTAATCTCACGGTTTAACGGAAGACAAAGAGTGTATACACCATCGCCGTTGTGATCGATTCTGAGCCATGTCACTTAGAGTCTCCAACCACTGGTTACGATAGTCACGCGGACCCCGACCAAGTAGTCTGCATCTACCAACATGGCTCATACCAGAAGTTAGTGTCTTCAAGCACTGATGCCACGTTTTGCTTTGGCCGCCCCTAACTGAGTAGCAATTGAAAAGGATTTCCAAGGACGGAGTTCGATGGAGAATACTGGTAGGCAGTCTACGCTCCTCTACAAGGGGTAACAGGCGCAAATAAGTTGGAAATGATAATTCATCATGGGTAGGTTGGTTTATTGATTATTGAATTTTGTATACCTTTCATTATTGCGTAGATACTTTATAATTACCGAAATAGAGATGGAGGATGTTGAATGTCGTGATTTTTTCTGTGTTCACTTCAAAGCTTTCTAATCTTTTATTCAAAAAAACTCTGGGAGAATATAAGGTCAATGAAAATACTTATCCACTACGTGTTAACATTTTATTTCTCTATTATACATATACAGGATTCTCCAAAATCTCATGCATTTTAAACATTCTTCAATGGTATACCTTTTGAAATTACTCATTAGGAAATACATAAATATTGAATCAAAACTCAGAAGTCCTTATCTCGAACCTGATTGTTTTGAAAGTATGCTAAATTTTCGTGAAGAAAACTATTCTCAGTGCAGTTGTAGTATATTTTTCTCCAGTTGCTTATATGTTTACCTTTATTGAATCGCAGTTTTTTAAAACTGAAAATCAACTTGTTTATAGCAAAAACGACAAGATATTTTGACTTCATAACAGTTACGCAATGTTTCCAATTCAATACAAGGTTGATGAATGTTATAGAAAGAATAATTTATCTATTAATTGGTACTATATACTATGGTTAGTATACAAGCAAAGAAGGAAAATCCAGGTATCACTAACTTTCAATAAGACCCCATCCAATATTGAATGGTTCTCCATATGGCGGACCGATTCCATAGTATAAAATTAAACTGCAAATCCATACCAGTGCAGTACGTAAAGAATCTATCAATGTTCGGTGAATAGCTAAAATATTGATGAAAATTCATGAGTAAATATAATGATTTAGTATTAAAAAGTATCGTGCAGGGCAGATGGGGGTGAGCTATCAACTTCCACCCTAATCAGATTCCATATGATTTCGTTTGGTATGACAATTATATTCCCTGTATCAATACAGGTGAAGTATATTCGGCGTGTTTTTCTAGCCAATCAGAAACGAGTGGGTGGTTTCAAGGTCATAGTACCTATTTCAATACACTAAGTTCACGTACGTCCAATTTACAGAGGATTTCAACGAGGATGTTATAGTTGAGCGGCTGAAATAGATGGAGTTACTTGTCAGTTTCTTTATTTGTCATTGCAATGTCCAAATAACTGCTGGACATTGTGCAGACTATTGTGACAATGTTTTATTTGGATGTAATGTATGTTGGAGGTAAAAGCTTGCTAGAATTAGTACTTTTCTCTCTCAATCTCAATCGACACTAAAACATTATGATGATTGTTACAAACTGGATAATAAAAGCACTAGTAACACTGGCTGCAACGTTTGCAGATGTTACTGAAGTCTCAGCAGTCCAATGGTACGAGATATGTGCAATGAAAATGACAAGCTTGCATCAGTCGTTTGAAGGAATCGAGAGAATCGTAGAAATCGACAAAACGGTTGTTATAAAACTCAAATTCAATAGATAAAGAAGTGTTCAAGAAGACTGGGTAAGTAGCATTTCCTTAAATACACTTAGCATGTCCTTGGTATATTATAGATCGTCTCAAAACGAACACTTCCAGCGCGTGAGAAAACAATAAGTTAAAACTATTATACCAATTATACAAGAGTATGAGAAACAAGATACCACAATACACACAAATGACTAGAGAGCATATAGATGCCTATCTAACCTTGGTCACGTGCATCGTATCATCGTTCGCAAGCGATATTTTCTAGACTCCATCACAGAAGTTCACACCACTAATATAGAAACGATATGGTCGAGGTCAAAGAATGTTTGCGACCTTATCATGGCTCCGGAGGTCGACTGTTATGGAGTCACATAGGTGAGTTCCTGTACAGTATCCAATACGATTTCAGAACTGCAGAACCTCTTTGTAACCTTGAAAAATATTTAAACCACGTTAAAGGAGTGTATCCAATGTAATTTCTCGGTTTCGTATAATATATTCTTACATTATACCTACTGTTTTCTGATTGACTGAAATTTCTCAAAGTCACTCAGGAATCGTTCAAAGGTCGTCCATAAATTACAATCTTGTTAATTAAATCTGATTAAACACTTAAACAATATTTTAAACTTTGTTTTCTGATCAAATGCACATATAAAACTTACAACTAAGACTTCGAGCAATTGATAGACCACAGTAGTTAAATATTGCAATGGAAAAGACATAAATAATACAATTGCCTAGTAGAATATAGTTATTTCCAATTTGATAAATTGCATCAATAACATTTTCATATGAACCATTTAAATCATTTCCAGGAATAAAATGAACAGCTGGTAGTACAATCTAAGTAATACACAAATGATACAATTAAATATCTCAAAATGTATATAGATATTAATAATGGTTATGTTTACGCAATCGTTAATAAGTTGTAACATCTGAAATTAAAAAATCTGACGTGGAAAAAAGTTGCAATTCTGTATAACTAACTTAATTGGCTTAAACTATCAATCATTCACTAATCCGAAAGGGAGTGGGTTCGAATCCCACCTCCATCACAACCTTTGCCCACAAGTACCCTGGTACGACCGAGAGTGGGGAAAGTCAACTCTCCCCCTCCAAATACTCTCACATAACCACGTACATAAAACCTCTGCCAGGGAAGTCCTACTCACTGCCTTCTCGCGGTATTAATTTTGTTTACGAAATTCAGAGGATGAAAAGCGAAACTCCGGCGCTTTAACCGGGTCGGAAGACACGGAGAGTCTACCTAGAGGAGATGGGGAACCCTGATTCCAAACCAATGGTAACATGAACTCTAGGATCCTAAAGAAACAAATTTGTGGTGTGAGCTACTTATATTGATATAAGTAGTATATAACGTGCGTTAAAAGAACGTAATGTCCGGCAGCAGAAGATGGCGAAGATCGAGAAAGGAAGAGCAAGAGCACAATGGAATTGTAAGAAAACGCATGTACAATGGAATGGGCGACAATGGATTAGTGTTTGCAACGGGAACAGTACAGTTTGATATGATGGAATGATATTTTGCAAATTGACGATTGACTTTATGGTATTCACATTTTATTGAGATAGTCTGTAATCTTTGTGCTAAATACAATCGATTGTCCCCACCCGTGTTCCTGTTCACTACAACGTATGAACCAATCGTTGTTCACCGGCTACCATGGGACTCCATCTCCTAACGATGCTCCACTGCCTTGTGGATCAGACCTTTAGGTCGAAGGCTCGGGGTGCGGTCCCCTAAGAAAACCACCTACTTCAGTTTGGGCACCCGGGCAGTATTCTAGCCCCCATATGTATTTGGTGCCTCTTGTACCAATGTGTTCAAATAAATAAATAAATAATAATAAAAGAAACAAAGGCTATTATTTATATATTACATATTATTAACTTATTTGCCAGATAGATTGGTTGGTGTAACTAACTTGGAACCACACTCGATGTATAAGGACTAGTGATATTCTCCCCGGTTGCATACACCGAAGTAGGTGGAGCGGGGTTTGAACCTGACATCTAGTGACTGGATATCAAATTCCTTAACCTTTGAGCAACTACTCCATAACATTTTAAAACGATTTCTTTATAAAAATTTAAAGAAATAATATGATTTGGTGTAGGATTCCGATTTCTGAGAATAAATAATGATATATATGGATGATACTTTAGTCATTTTTTGGCAAGAATGTTAACTTAATTAAAATTCCATATTCTTCTAATATTTCCTATCGTTACCTAAATTTGCCCCCAAATGCCCTGGTACGGCCGAGAGTGGGGAGAGTCCGCTCTCCCTCTCGAAATGCTCTCACATGGCCATGCGTATATAGCCTCTGCCAGGGAAGTCCTACTCACTGCCTCCTCGTGGCGGGGGTGTTGTTTACAAAAATGAGAGGACGAAAAGCGAATTTCCGGCGCTTTAACCGGATTCCAAACCAAATCAATGGTGCACATGGGCTCCAGTATCCTGCGGGAACAAATGGCGTATGAACCAATTGTTGGTCACCGGCTACCATGGGACTGCATCTCTTAACGATGCTCCACTGCCTTGTGGATCAGATCTTCAGGTCGAAGGCTCGGGGAGTGGCCCCTAAGAAAACCACCTGCTTCGGTTTGGGCACCCGGGCAGTATCACAGCCCTCACACATATCGAATGAGATTTGTGTGGCGCATATGTATTTGGTGCCTCCTTGTACCAATATCTATGTGTTAAAATAAATAAATAAATAAACCTAAATTTCACATTAGTAAACGAAATAGGTTATCCTATCTGGTTTTTCGAAGTGTTTCTAACAAGGAGTGATGGATTCATGAAAACGATAATTTATAGAAAGCAAACACTGAATAGTCGGTTAACCAATTTCTATTACTGAGTTCTATTAAACGGACACAGAAATCTTATTGATTCTTTATGTTATTGAATACGTAGAATATGTAGTGCTGTATCAGCTGAGAAAGAAATTGATTTCCCGGAAAACGACTATTCAAGCGGATTCGTCAAGAAAAATCGGAGCAAAGACTCGAGAAATTCCGTTATACATAAATAGCTTTACATAAATCTAACAATGAAAGATAGCTTAACTTTTGATCACCTTCAGAGTCGGTTGTTTACAGCAATTGAAACGTTCTGTAAAGCAAAACTCTGACTACCACTCACAGGCAAGAATATTTTTTCTGTATCAAAAAAGGCTACGCATGTGTCCGATCGCTAGATAGGCTGTAGCGAGTGTTTGCCTTAAACACAGGTAGCGAAACATATTCCGGTACCGTTATAAAAAGATAGGAGAATAATTAGGAGTTTTATCCTTGAAAGTTTAGTCAACTCTAATCGCTCAACTAACTCAAGAGTTGATTTTAAGGTCATTTACAGAAATTGTCAAGATCTACAAAAAAACTACTCTTACAAAACTTATAAAAACACCAAAAGCCCTAACGAAACATGAAATAAAGCCTAAACTTAAAATCCAAAAACCATGCGTCTTATACTTGAACTCTCATTAATTCATTTAAACACCAAAATATTGGTAAAACGGGACACTAAAATATATAGCTGACATACAATAAAGATTAAAATGTGAAGAGATACAAAGAAAAGAAGGCAAGTATGAAAAAACAAAAAAGCGAATAAAAATTATTGAGTGACGGTGAAAAACAAAAATAATAATGGAAGAATCCTTTCAGTTAAAGAAGTTTCTCACACTCATATGAAGAAGTAAAAGAAAACCACAAGACGAACGCCACTGGCTTCCATTCCGAGCCACATATGATGACGCTTCAAGCCACTGTATTGCACTTTCTCTAGGACCTCAACCAGAGAGTTGTGAATAATCGACAGACTCCAATACTGTACAACGTTCCTTCACAACCCAGCACACTGTTACCAACTGAACTGTAGTTACGGTGCCCGAATACACATAGCCAAACCTCTGCATTACCAACATGGCATTGTCATTGAATTTCACCAACCTCATGTTGACAACGATGATCAAACATACAGAGTAACTTAACACTCAACTCGGACAGGTCGGGTTTCACAAGCATAGAGAATAACTGTTCTTATCGACAACTTGTATATCCGACCTTTTACAGCCAGACTAACATCACGAATGCACCAAAGATGGCCCAGATTGGCATAAACCGCTCTCTCTTTCACTATACACGAATTGGTCTCGTCACTCACATAACTACTCAAATACACAGAAGTCTCCAATACTTCGAACTGCTCACTACCAAAAGTGAGTACAAGCACACGCTACTGTCAGTTTTGTAAGAGTACTTCACACTCAAAAGGAATAAAGCACATGCCATACCTACAGACACTGATTGTCAAATGATTAAGTGCGGATTGTACGGATCGGGTATCATCACGCAGTAAGAAAATATCATCCACATGCTCACTGTCGCAAAGTCTTTCTTCACTTAGCAGATCCACACCACCACTACTTACTTCCATCTGAGATGTTTCCAGAACGTCACCAATGGCAAAGTTGAGGAGGAATGGTGAGATCGGACAACCCTACTTAACCCCACTGCTTAAATGGAACGGTCGAAAGACGTGGTTGTATTCTTTCACTCAATATATATCAAGTGTTTGCACACAGACTCTTCAATACGTTGACAAACTTCTCAGGCACACTCTTCCTCAACAGTCTCAGAGGACAGTCCTGTCCAACGAGTCTAAGGCCACCCTGATATCAAGAAACACAACCACTCTTGGCATGCAACAAGTATCGCGTTGTTCTAACATTTGGTGAAGGGTTGAGATATCAGCAATACATCGTCGATCGGAACGAAAACCAGTCTACTCTTCGCACGTCAATCTTCCACAGGTTTGAAAAATTTTCGAAGTATGACGGAAGTCAATAATTTGGACGTAACGAGAAGTAAATTTATCTCTCGACAGTTGTTAGATAGGTGACGTGAACCTTTTATAAAAACACTGAGGACTATCATATCTTTCCAGGATGTTGGAACATTCTAATTGCCAAGGGTTTGCACTTAACTCACTTAGTTCACTGTCGAGGAGTTTGACACCTTAAAACTGCCCGGAGGTAATTCATCAGATCCGGTGCATTATAGAGCTTCAGGATTTGGAGTTTCTTCCACATGGTTAGGTGGATTAGTCTTCACTGACCATGAACAGGAAAGTTTGATTGATAACCCTGGGCCCTGGAACTACTGGTATTTTTACTATTTCAATTTCATTTTATCGAATTTGTATTTTAAAATGTCCCTCTCCTTTTGTTTTTTTCATACTCCCATGATTGTATTCATAAGTATTTCTGATGTCACATTATTTCATTTCTTTGATATCTTTAACTATCTTGACAAAAAGCACACTAATTATCCTACTCCATTCACATTATAATTGATAGTTACTTTATTAATTTCACACACTAATTTGCACACATATCGTAGGAGTTACATGACCTTTTACTATTCTATCATATATAGTAATGGCTTCCTTCACTACTATGTTTAGTACGATATAAAATTTTCATGTTATTGCTTACGATATATAAACTGGTATTACAATCTTTCAATTACATCATCACGTTTATTTAATTATATTCGTCACGGTGTTATACAGGATATATATATATATATATATATATATATATATATATATATATATATATATATATATATATATATATATATATATATATATATATATATATATATATATAACATTAGAGTCAAACATATGAGAATTAACAATCTGAAACAAGCAGAAATCAACTTACACCAGACATTAAAATGCACCCAAAAATCCCTTCCATACCAACAGCTTGTAAAGGATGGAAGCCACGTTTTTTCAGAAAAACCTCTTCTATTACCATTTGTGTAGCAGAAGTGAACGCACCGGCTAATACTAGTATCAATCCTATTTTTTAAATAAAAAAGAAATCGGTTGTATAGAGAATAATTTTCCAATACTTGTATATATTGTAATAAAAAGATAACAACATAAATCCTACAAATTGGTCGTTTTCAAGTTAATTAAAACTCCATATTCACAATCAGAACTTAAACTCAATGGATGTGATATCGATACCATCTCTGAGACCCTACAAAAGATAAGATTTATATGACAACTGAACAAGACAATTATGACTTCTAAATATTCGTATAAACAAACTTACAGAAATCAGTAGTTATTTTATGGTGTTATGAATATCCCATTGAACGACTTTTTTCGACAGTAAAAAAAGAATAATTCATACATAACACAAAGATTTCATTTGTCAATTAGTCAATGGCCTCTACTTCACTATACATGGAAGAAGTTGTACTGTACAGGAATTTGACAGTATTAAGTCATTTCCCTCAAATAACCAACATACGAAAGGAAGAGGTTAAAAAAGGTCAACCCTATAAATGTTAAACCTCACTTTAATTTACGGTTTCCGGCTTGGGCAATAAGTCCCTCTGGTGTACAAAACTGACACATTAAAATCTGATTACAAAAAATGTCGTACGTGACTGGCTTTAGGCAGTTGTTCCTTGGGCTCTGTAGCCATCCTCATAGGTCTCTAAGACCAATACCAATTAAGTTTTCTTTACATGTCTCTCAAAAAAAGTAATTATCCATGATGTAGGAAACTGGCAAGTGACGATGATCCTTATACCTCTAACGGCACCCGAGGTCCTCTTGTTCACTTTCGAATTCCTCTGTCACCCCAATATTTCTCCTGTCCTGACGAATTAACCTTCCTATTGACCTTATTGCAATGCATCACTAAAGCTAACTATCCGAGTTCACGGAATTTTATTCCTAGTCTCCTACAGCCACCCTCTAAACTACATGTTGAACTTTTCAATGTTCGAACCAAATATGGCACCAGACTTCCTTAGCTAGGACTTTAGAATCGTATCCTATCAGTGTATGACATCTTGGAAACAAGCATAAAAAGTCCAAGAACAGTTATTCTCTAGACCTCACATAGTCAATACAGAAAATCAGAGATTCACTCTCTGTATATTTAGGGACTTGGCTGCTATTTCTCGTGACCTAGCTAGTGTAGACATAGGACTATGTTGAGAACCAGAACAAACTCTCCAGGTATCGGGGATGTTAACTCCTCAAATAAATATAGGAGGGAATCAACTTTTAAATTCATACATTCATTAACTTCCAGTGATGACTGTTCAGTTGATAATGATTAAATTAAAGTGGATGTAAACTGATTATTATTTGGTTCTTTTCAATGAATCTTTCTGAACAAGGTATGTCTTTTTGAGTACCTAGAGGCAGATAATAGTAAATCTATTGTATGCGGTATCGAAGTTGTTAGAGTTAGCATTGTTATCCCGAAATCCGCAACACATGAACTATATTCCGACGGATAGTTGTTTGTGTGCCATCTGACTGAACGGAGTAATAAGAATAAGAAAAAAGAGATACACACCGTTTTCTTTGTCTATGCTCCCAATGACTTTTGTTCAGATAAAAAGCTGAATTTTGTAGAAAGCTTTCCACCCTCTTTCAAAAAGCTAAATGCTTAGATGCACTAATAACACCAGGTGAGTTTAACGTCCAAGTAGGTAGTTTAAACCAAATTGATAGACCCTTGATTGAATTTTACACAGAGCAGATAACGGCAGCTGGTTGCTCAAACAACGATCAAACAACCGTTTATCTCTAACAAGTAACAACTTTAAGCATATGAAAAGACATTGTCTAACATGGTGACCCCATAAAATCGATCCACCGAAGAACCTAAATAAACCACATTGTTATCAGGTATTGTTGGGTAGGCTTAACAGAAAAACTGCCGGTAATTCTAGAGGAAATTTTTAGACTGTGACCATGATCAACTGTGAGCACGTGTTTATTTGTATCTTAGTAGACAAAGAAAATCTACAACAAGAAGACTCATTAAAGTTCAGCTTAACGACTAAAGAGTCAACAATATACTTCAGGAACAACGAGAGAAGCAGTTATTCAACCATAAAAGTGATATAGACTCCGAAGTAGCTTGGAATGATGTTCAAACAGCAGTGAGATTTACCAGTAACTTGAACCAAATTGTTAAGAAACATTACTGGATATCTATAGAGATTCTCTGAACTGATAACAGCTTGGAAATTCATCTCGTCAGGCTCCGAACGCGACTAAGAGTAAATGCAGCTTGAATGCAGTGAGGAAAAGTAGTGAGCCTGAGTAGTAGTGGACAGCTTAAGTAAAAGAAATGGAAAACGTATATGTAATGGGAAACAGTAGACAACCGTTCAAACCTAAAAAAGAAACAGTTGTTAGAAATCCCGCTATTAGTGAAATTATCCAGGAAAAGAAGAAACTGATATTCACACTCAGTCTGGGAAGTTAGAATGATGGGGATAACACTTAAGGGAACAGTTTAAGTGGCCTCCAAATATCCTCAATTTATCCAGTATCTCCAAACAATCTGTAAACCTAGATTGATAAAATTGAGTTAACCAACAGTGTTTGAGTTAAACGCTCACCACTTAGGACTCATTTAATCTCAAACTGATTATTATCATTATTATTACTTCTCTTACTAAACTACCAGCCATAGAGTCACACTAGTTTTCTACATAAACATGACTAACCCTTTTGTTGATTCATTTTTTATCCTTGTTACATTTAGTTAGTGTGTATTTATTGTTCCCTTTGTAATTGGCTGTACTATTTTGCATTTTGGTAATATTTGTATTGATTTACGTTCTAGAAACAAACCATGATTGTTTACTATATGCCTAGTTACCTATTCTGACTATAATCCTACTGGGATCCAATTTGCGACAATATAGAGGCTTATTCAGGAAATTTATTTGTATGCAAATCAAATCCTACACACCCTGAGCGGGGAATCGACACAAGCCCATCAACTCTTAATGAGTCTGAGAAGGCTATAGGTAATCTCACGCGGAGGAGGTCAGTAGACCATGATAGATTAACGCCGATCATTGAGGATAGTGGTCCAGTTTTAGATGTTAAACTGACTGAGATACTAACTGAAACTTGGAAACAGAACGTAATCCTATCTTACTAGTCTCGATTGTTGGTCGCCCCATCTCGCAAGAAAAGATAAAAATGTTATCGGAACAACCATCAAGGAATCAGTTTGACTAACACAATACGTAAAATATTAGCCTCAGTAAGCATCCAACGCCTAACCAAGACTAGAGAAAACCAGGCTGGTTTCAAACTTGGGCGTGGATTTATGGATCAAATATTCGCCCCTCGTTAAGTTCTGGAAAAGAGATATGCTTTTTGACGTCCAATCATAGTTGTATTCCTTAAACTTAAGGCAGCATTCGACTTAGCTGATCGAGTGGTTCTATGGCCATGTTTGTCATTAAGAAGAGTATCAAAGAAGTATATAAACCTTGTACAAGCTTTCTACTTGAACACTACTGACTGAGTTAGTGTTTATAGAAAACTGTTATCAAAATTGTTAACCTCAAGCGGGTTTTTTAGAAGTTGTTCACTTCGTCCACCTTTATCTAACTCAGTCATAGACATTCTTCAAGAATTAATGCTCTCATAGTCTGACTTTTCAGGAAGTGATCTACTACCGAGAGGTTCACTTACTGAATTAGGATACACAGATAGAAATAGTTCGATCTGGTGAAGACTCTGATGAAACGAAGTCTCCTAATTGCCTTGAGTAAGGATGCAAACACGTTTGAGATGCGATCCTATCTCTCTAAATGTAAATTGTTGCTTCAGGACTAGTCTGAGTCAACGCCCAAACTAATGATAGGGAGTGAAATAGTTGTGTTTGAGGCGGTTGTAATATGTGCTACGTATACCGAACCTAAATGTGGCATCAGTACATAAGATCACTGCCAATTGGACTGGGTCATAGAATTAAGTGTATACTATATGGTTGGGACCTGCCCAATTATTCTGATCAATGGTTTAAGATTTTGGTTGGCATGGCTCAGAATTGTCTGAAATGGCTTAAGTGCATTCACTCCGTCTTTCTTTAAGTCCCAAATCCTAAAGTCTCGTATACTTATATTTCTTTACATATCTGTTGTGGATGCGGAGGAATAAACCAATAATTATCATGTTAAGTCCAATGATGTCCTTGGACTTTAAATGGACATTTCCTATTGGTCGGTATCTGTTCACTTGTTGAATATTGTACAGAATGTTTTCTATTTTATGGTACGATGTGGCATGCTTGATTGGTATATAAACAAAGTATGTTTGAAATATAGTGATTCATATCTCAGAGGTTGGGACTTGTGTTCTGGACTCAACTGACTGGGCTAGACAGGGAAGCGAGACCAATAGAGACTCTAGGTCGTCCGTACGTGTTTACATGTCACTGTAATCGATCGATAAGTACGCTGCCCTCTAATTTTCCAGTCAAGGACACAACAATTAGCACAGGGTAAAAATCGACCCAACTTAAAGTCATAACAATATCTAATTTTCCCTACTAGTAATAGTATTACAACCCTCACTACTTTGAGATTTGTCTTGGTAATTTTATTACAAGGTACTGATATGGTGCAGTAACTTAAACCGATTTACATATGAACCAGGTCCTACGTTGCAAGTGACTGACTGACTTCAACGTTTTTCTTATATTCGACCCATAAACTAATTTCTCACTGAAAAGTACCAGCGAATTAGTGAGTTTTTTAAACATTATTATTGGTATACTGAATATCACCCAAGGCTTAACAAGTCACTTGCATGATCACTTGTTATCCAGTTGTACATTAAATTGATTATTGAAACGGCACCAATTAATGCGGACCCATAATAAGAGTTCATATGTTTATCAAAGGCTTTAATAGAATTAAAAAATGAAATTATCTCCAGTTACATAAAAGATGTACTAAATTATATAATAAAAGTGCGACATCAAAATTAATTAATATACCTATTATTGATTGTAAAGTGGTTGCTTTCACTGAATTTGCACTGAATACAGACTTTGAGCCAACAAGAGCCAATCCAAACACAGTGATCAGAATTCCAGTCCACTGAAAGTAACGCAAACGCCGCTTGAGAAAGATGACCTGGAGGAATAGAAGTAGTGAGGTGCAGCATAGAATTCACGTCTTTAACAATTTCAAACATGAGAAAAAAAGATAATTAGTACTTTTAAAAATATTGTTATGGATAAGCAACGATTACGGTATTTTACCTCTATCTCTCTAACAATAATAATGAGAATGTAACTAATTTACTAAGTACAAATTTGTGATCGACTTCAAGGTATATTGTTTGCCTATAGGTTAGTAGTACTAGCCCGTAGATGATGCGGGGTTCCAACTATAGAGTTGTTCGTCAAGGTCCAAGTGAGTTAACAATTAGCTTCTCTGTAAATAAAAACAGATTGGCTGAGATGGTCGGGTAAATGTATGTGTACTAGTTATGCCAAAGCACTTGGAAACTAAAACTAAATGATGTCTTATATGAAGATCCCCAGTAATAGGATTTTATGAACTATCATCAGATTAAACTTCAGACTTTAAAAATAATCGGCACTCGGTTTGACTCTTCAGCAACCGAATTTGACATTTTTTATAGTAAGAGTATTTTAATGAATTTAAAACAATTAGTTCCTTTGATAAATTTCGATAATGCAATGGGAAGACGAAGTTTATCAGAATTATGTGGTATATTTGAGCAATACATCTCGAACAATCTGACCACACATATACTTGTCAAGAACATGTATATATGAAAATTAAAGGCCAACTAGACAGGTTAAGAGAGAGTCATAACAAAGGAAAGAATATTAAAGTACACAAAAACAAATGTGATTACCGCTTTGGATAATAAATCAGTATATGAGATGCATGTTATAGAGCTTAAGTTGAAAAGTATCTTGTCACTCAATTATTAGTGGATTTCGCATCTAAAGTCGTACTTCGTATAGTATTTCGTTAATGACCGCAACTAAGAAAATTTATCAACCAGGGTTTATTTCAGTATGAATATCACGTATAAATAAAATAATATTTACAAACATTCCAAGACATGTGCACAGATGAAACAGCAATATTTGTCTGTTACGCAGTTGAAATATAGCTTAGTAGTCACAGATATGCGACGGGTTGTATAGTTTAAAACTGTTGCTTGTGAAGTTGTATATATTGTGTAGTAATAGTGAGGAGTATCATAAAACATAAGTAACGGGGATTTCGGTGAGGGAATTAACATCATGACATACCAGAATTTCACGCATAAAACAGCTAATGGAGTGGACTGTTTGGATGATACATAACAGCCACTGAAAAAGTAATTGCAACCATAAGAATATCAAATTTAGGAACTACGGTATGTTGTAACTTTATCAATCATTGCCTAAGTACACTGATAACTTGAACAAAACCAAAAACACACTGAAATTCAGCATAAGTAAAATTAATTTCAAGAACGAAACATACAGAAAGAATACCAGCAAATACGATAAGTGATCCTCGTAGCATTTGCCAGATAGACGCATCGATATACAGAAGACCAATACCTAACAGTAAGATAATTACAAGTGCATACCTGCTAATGTTGAACCCAATAGATCACAACATGTTGGCAGTATAAAAATCCAGTTGAAAACACTGTAAATGAACAGCCATTACATGATCAACTCACGGTGTGCTTACTACGTTTGGAACTCTTGATTCTATGAAACTAGCACCATGTAGTGTATTTCGTCTTTTTTTTCTGCACCTCATCGCCAGAAAAGCGATAATACAAAAAGCTTCCCCAAAGAACATAAGCAAAGTCTGAAACCATGGTTTATTAAAATAATGAGGTGAACGTGTGTTATTCGCAGTGTGATTGAAGTATCCACTAGCACTATTTAAATTATTAAATGTATTTCTGAAGAAACTTACATGCAGTCAAGCTGAACCTTTTGGAAATTGTGTTAATAGTCCCGGAAAAAAGCATCCCAAAGATCAAAACATACTGTTTCACGGAAAGGGCCATTGTAACGAACATCAAAAACAGGCCGCGTATACTGAAGGTCAGATCCGAGATAAAAACCTCAAAATTTGCTGGACACGATAGTGAATTATTCGCTGCTTAGGGTTTGGGTGTGATTGTAAAAGGTCGTTCGCGATCATAATCAGGTGTATTTCTCATTTGTTCTTTCAGAACCTAAATAGGAAACTCAGTTGATGATCTGAGAGTTTGAGCAAGAACGCCTACAATAATCTCCTCCATTACCACGTAATGTTCAGTCTTTGGTAGACTTGAATCTGACCTGAACGTATCTTTTGTGCTGGGGGATTGTTGGGAACTCTAAGCGAAATTATCTAGGGGAGAAAAGAAAGTCAACGACTCAATGAGCACACAGAACGCGCGTATATGTATTAACGAAAGCAATCAGCAACAATCAGAAATAAAGAAAGCATGAAATTAAGATAATCTGATTATCGTAACAAAAGGTCAATAATGTAGGTTTTGAAGTTGTTACAACCTAAGTAACAGAAGTAACGGCCGGGCTCCTCTAAATATTTCATAGCGAACCATCTCCGGCACGGGGGCATTGTTGTTAGTTAGGTTCTGCAGTTTAGGTTTACTTTTTAAACTTTTAGTAAGTTGAAGGTAAAGCCTTCTTCGGTTGTGTGTAATAGCTGGTATGTTTGTATATAACTTTTGCCAAGCGTTTATTGAAACCACCACTAATGCTAAGTGGATTACCGTAAGCTAGCGAACTGCAAACTACGGCAATGGACTGTGGAAGAAAAACTGAATAAAGAAATAAGGTTTTCGGATTGGAAATCAGTTGGCTTGATCTGATACTGGAGCCAATTTTCTCCTAGCTTCTTTGCGCATCAGGGCACGGACTGGCGGGTAAGCCACGGGTTTTCGCGCACACGTTACATATTGTCGTGGATTTTTTGTGTCGTTATTTATCAGCTATTAACAGGCTTTTTTGCATCACACATCTATTTCTGTATTGCTAGTGCTTGTAACATAGTTTTTATTCCAACTTATTAGCAGTTTGACGTATTTTTTGCTCACCACGTAAGTAAATCTGTAGTTAGCTTAATACAGTTATTTGTAACAATACAAACTCAAGCAAGTAAAGTTCACCGTGTTTCTAGTCAAAAAATACATCACAGATTGAGTTTTCATGAAAATGAGCCGTAAAATCTTTTACATATGGTTCACCTCCTTGATTGCGGTGACGGTGAACATGGATGTCGGTAGTTGTTTATAAAATGTAAGTAGAAGCAATCAAGCGTTAACCTAATTGTGAATATTATATAACTTGTTTGTATTTAGCCATAAAAATTTATATCCATTAGAGGTACCATTGTTTTGTACTGAAGTGACATAATTATGTAACGTATCTGAGAAAAATTATGTGAGTAACAATTGACGTTTATAGTGTTGTCCAGCGGCTTTCTGAACGTCTGCAGTAATAGTGTATAACACCACACCAAGTAGGAACAAAATCTTCATGAGTAAAACGATCGGTGTTTCTTTTGAGCATGGTGACACAACCATGTTTTTTAGTTAATACTGATTTGTGACGTGTCTGTTATAGGGTTCACAAATGAGTTATTATATACTCTTCACTCCGTTTCGGTAATACAGTTGTTGTGTTACTTAGGAAGTTATGAATGAATGTCACTACTTGTAAACAAAAGACTTATAGGCACAGTCTGTTACTTGCTATTTGAATAACTTATTGAATATGATACTGAGAACAAAGTTTAATTGTTTGTCTCAAAACGGATTTGTTGTTTTTCAGAATAGTATGAAGCTTATGGAATTTAGGATTACGGAAGATCGTGTGGAAAACCGGTTTACAAGTTTACGATAACTGTTTTATATTGCCTACTGCTATGTTCATTCATCTAATGAATTATTTAAATATAAATATAGCAACCATACGCAGTGTTTTACATTATAAATCCTGTAAGTTTGTATAATTATGGTTTAAATAAAGCCAAAACAAATATTGACGCAGAATCATGTGACTGCATTACATTTCGTGGTTTCTCACAAGTTGCATACAACTGAATATGCATTATAATTTAAGATTGAGGGAAGAAATAGTATGAAAGATAATAGAAAGCAAAGAATTGGAATGACCTAGGTTATCAATAATAACTATACATATGTATATGCTTGAACAGGTCAAAGGTCATTTGATGTTAGACTTAAGGGAACATAAAGGATGGGTGGTGTAATAGTCGAGTGAAGCTCAGAAGCATACAAGATAAATTGTGTGATAATTCTAGATGTAATGAATAAATCAGTGAATTAAGAACTAATAAGATAAGTGAAGACAATCTGAAGAGTTAACATAATTTAGCAAAGAAGTGTGAGTGGAAGGGTGGTCTAAGGATTACGTAATCCATCTTATCAGGGAACTAGCTGCATGAAATTGTCTAGTTCCATACTAATACTAACTTGATAATGGACGTAATCTGACAACGAAAAATATGTAAGGCGGTTGTTTAATCTGTAAGGTTTTACGTGGAAGTCGCATTGTTGTTTTATTTGACTCGTTGATTCATCACAATGAACAACGATATAACGCTAAATTCTAACGACAGTTCGTAACTAATACAGTAGTACAAATTCTTAATTTTCACACACAATTATTCGTTAAAGCGATTGGTAAACCTCCCCATGAAAGTATGAAGAAGACGAAAATAAAAAATGAGAAAAAGTTTATTGATTTTTCATGACTACTAAAGTGGAAAGATAAGTTTACAAGTTGTATAAATAGTGGTATAAAATAAAGCCACAAAGAACTGTTAATCGTAAACCTGCTGTCTAGCTGTTTATAATTCTTAAGTAAAAATTGTAGACTTTTCTCTCCACCTGATTCGCGAAGCGTTCACCATATTTCTCAACAATTTGTTGTTTGCACATTCTTTGGAGCCGTTGAAGTTGTATATATTCTTTACTCCGTCTCCGTAATGAAATTGCTGTGTTGTTTTGTAAGTTGTGCGTATTGTCTAATTTCCATCTGCAGCAACACCTAAGAAGTTGATGAGCTATGCAGTTTATATTTTATAATTTAAATAGCTTACCTGTTAGATTTCGTCTTTTAACATATGCCAGCAGGAGATGGCGGCACGGATATCGACACATATTAAACGTGCTACAATTGCATTGACAAATACTTACATCCACTTCGTAATGTTGTCCGCGGTCAACCATAAACAACCACTCGCCGCTTTCATATTCTAAGTTAACAAAACGCATTTTTTTAAGTTCGTATAACACCTTGGATCTTGCAAATGGAGTCAACATGTTAAGCAAGGGATAAGACGCTGTGGAGCATCATAATTGTATGTTCTTCCACTGATTATTTGGTCTTCAATGCTTTTTCTAGAGAATGTCATTGAACTCCACTTAAAAGCCTTGTACATGCATTTGTGCAAGCTGTCGCTTTTGCGTACATATCTTTTTATCTGCCTATTTAATGACTCAACACGATTATTCGTGTTGTTACCCAAAGTTAATACACTGCCGTAAAAGGCACGCGCCCACATTGTTTTACGTGGCATCCAGAAACGTGATAGGTACTGGCCTATCACTCTGTCTCTGCGGTTTATTATTCTGTAATATTGATTAAATCTAGTGAATAAATACATTAAAAAATTACCTTTCGACCGTTTCTGCGGTTACCAGTCGAGTCAAGTAGGTTTTTAGTATTTTATCATTTGTCTAAGAGAAATTTTATGTAACCAACCATTGGTGTACCTTTTTCCGGAAAGCGCGAATCACATGAAAGGCGCACAAAATGATGTTTGCATGCCCGTGTGTTATACGGACAGCCGCGCTTTCAGATCGTGCGCAATCCATCACAAATGTTTCTGTTTTGGTCGTGTTACCCATTATCTCCTTGAATTTATCCAAAATCCACGTAACATCAGCACGCTTTTCTTTTTGTGTCCATGCAAACATAACAGTTCGACCTCGACCCCAATTGTCTGTTACCACTAACTGGAATAATGAATACCTACATAGTAGAACAAAACGAAAATCATATTCACTTTTTATTATTAGTTTTATAAGTAGAATCAATACACACGACTTCGGGATATGGATTGTACAGCCGTATCTGATCATAACTGCTGAAGCATATCGCCGTAATACATCCATTTTCTGCATGCTCTCTAACTTCACCGTTTTGTCGCATCATCTGCAATACCTGCTTCCGAGTCCAACCTGAAATATATTTATATACACTTACCAGTGGAGAGTTCAGCTTTCATATTTTTGACATCAGCAGCGGTCACCTGCTTACCTGTTCTTTCCTTAATACTTTCGATAACTTCGTCCGTCGACTGACAGTGCAATATAACTGGTTTCAAGTTTTCTTTTTCTTCTGATGACAATCGTCTACTCAACGGATCACAAACCATCCACGAACTAGTACACGGATGGTTGTGAGACATGTTGTAAGATTTTATAACGTATTGTTGACCCTCCAATCTTACGCGAAACATCGATTGGCAATTTAAAAATTTAGACCTTAAATGTAACACATTAGTTAGAGTCCTCACGGTTTTTTATTCACATTCAGACCTTCTGATTTACGTTTACGACCAAACGTGCAACGAAACACTACGAACAAGTATTTATATCTCACATCCTTCAACAATCTACTTTCTGCGTGAACATAGTGTGTATGGGTCATCTGAGAAAACATAGATTTATCCTATCATACTTTATGGAAATCCTTTAGCGCATTATCAAATTCAATCCAGCTTCCGAATCTCTTGTTCAGCATAATACGTTGGAACGCGCCGCTTACGTCCACTGAAATTTCACTTGAGCATGAAGCACTAGAGACAACACGCAACAGTTATTAAAAAAGGTTATTCTTTGAAGAAAATTCACTGAAGGAAGAACAACAAATATTTAGGACTTACCCTTCAGTTGACATTTCGTCTTAACTCACAAAAACTATGCGTATCTATAACCTTTTACGTTATTTTATCTTTCTTACGTTGTTTTCTGGACCTTATCAACAAATTATATATAGCTGTTGACTTTCACTACAGCACTTAGGACCAAATATCAGGTTTCGAAGGAACAACAGAGCTAAAGTGTGCACTACAAAACAGAAAATACTCAATTAATGCTCTTAGCAGTTATTTAGTGTTTATGACTTATATATGGAAAAATTTAATACTCATAAAACCCAACACACACACGGCAAATGAAATACGGAATGCCCGCTTCCAGTCAGCGCGTTCAAGGCCGTTGAAACGAAACGGCGGACAGATTTGAAAGGGATTACCGTTTTTACCTTGCCCGCATCAGTTCGTTGCTCGTTTAATCTTCTTATGTGCTTTTGTCATGGATTCCTCAGTATTATGTCAAGCAGTACTTTTCAACCTCTAACATTTAAAGAGTGCGGCCCCTTGTGATTTTAGGTTGCTTGTAACTGTCTGGGACCGTTCACAGGACAGACAGGTTTTCAGCACGTAAGACATCCGCAGTAAGAAATCCTACGTATTACTCGTATCAGATTGAGGTCAGGCTTCTCAACACACATGCTGTAGGTTGCACCTCAAAGCCAGCATGTTCGACAGTTTGAAATTCTAAGGCTTGTAGCCTGAAGAGCATTTTAGCTCAATTTGAAGATAAAATTGAAGGCGATGACGGTGTGATCACGTTTTCTGTTAAGAGTCGGGATTGTGAGGCTGTCAGTTAAGGAATCTTCATCTGTGGAAGTGTCTGATCGATCTCTATCAAACGTCTGACTTCATATTTTCAAATAACTCTATTTCTACTAATGGGTTAAAGAACCGAGCTTCAAATAATTCACAAACTTCGCTGTGCGTGTATTTAACAACGTTTGCTTTAGTAAGATCAAGCCGTCATACTATTAGGATATCAGCGTGTCGGGTATTAGTAGGACGAGATAATTTCTTCAGAATATGACTATCGTCTTCAGTGTCAGCGGTGGGCTTGACATCCTGATGTGTTAGACAATCTTACTACGAAACATAAAGATTTATCAACATTGATAAATTCTTGGATGTGCACTTGATGTGTAACTAAGCTGAAGCAAAAGGATAGAGCAACTCCTCAAGGGATGTTCTGTCAGTAGTAGGCGTAGTCATGCAGGCAATGTGGGCAATTTTATTAGGATAAATAGTATTGCAAGCGATATGATACATTGTGATCACATCACCTCATAATCCTTTTATTCTGCACAAGCTACAAATTTGTATGTATCGAGCGAGCTTAGTAAAACTTTTTGAGTTAAAGCACATTCATTTTGCTCCTGTTCAAACACAGCCATTTTCCTTTTAAGTCAAGGACATAACATGTGCGTTCACCTACTCACAAAGCCTTGAGTAGACGCCAAAAGCGGTTTTGAGTAGTTTTGTGATTCACTGCATCTGGATTCCTGGAGGAATGTCACAAAGCTTGGGAGAGGGAGATACAAGGTCTTGTAGCAGCTCACGTGCAACTGAGTTTGGTCACATTTAGTTTGGTTAAGCTTTTTTGTTAACTTATTTAGCGGACAGAGTCATCCATACTACAACAAATTATCTATGTCGTTGTACATTTATTATCGTTGCGCTATCATGGAATATGTATGTTTAAACCTTGCTTACCGCCCACGCATATATTCATTCTGCTGGCTTTATTATTAACTGCCTAATTGATTCGATGACCCGTTCATTCCCCTATATATATATATATATATATATATATATATATATATATATATTTACCCGACTCACTGACTCACTCATTCGCCTCTCTGCTTTGTAGTCTGAATTATATGCTAATAAAACAGTAGTCTCGACTTCTCCTTGCCTTCTGATTTCAAACACCGTTGAGAATTATATGGTAACCTAACGAGGGTGATTGGTTAATGAAGAACAGCCACTACGGAATTGACAACTCCGACGTGCGAACACGAATCGATTCTCGACGATGTAATCGAATTCCGAAAACTCAACGCACTTCGTCTCAATTTGGATTACTATATGGACTATAATCATAACTGTGGATTTATTATATTACTATTTTAATTACACGTACATTATTTCACAAACCTTATTGAACGTGACGACAATAATCATAATAAATAACGGTTATTCACAAACAATTGATATATTGGTGCAATTCAGTAAGTCTGTCCTATCTTATATATTGTACCATATGTTAATATCATTGTTTTTGTCCGTCCATTTTTCTCTGTGAGGTACATTATATTCGAGCGCCATTTAAATTTTTTACAAACTTGTCTTCCGAAAACACTGTATCAAGTTTACAGCAAACCTTGTCCGCGAGGTCTCTTAGTCTTCCTGTCCCTTCTTTTAGGTAACCGACCCGAAGCTGTGGTTTATTAGACTTGAAAATTATTTTCTGGCTAACCGCATTTACTTACAAAGAGATAAATTCGGCCTCACAAGCACACTCCTTCCAGATGTAGTAGCAGATAGCAAACGAGAGGCGTTAGCTAAACCGGACACTGAAAAGTCATACAACGTACTAAAGCAAGTAGTAGTTAAAACTCTCTCTCTAGGTGACCAACAAGCTATTGAACAGCTTCTTAACCAAGTACAAATGGGGGATAGAACTCCGTCACAGCTAAAAACGTATATGAAAAGTCTGCTGGACGATAGGCAAATAGACGATAACCTGTTTTATCAACTGTGGCTTCGCCGAGTCCCATCAAGTGTACAACAGATCCTAGCCGTCGGAAATACGGACGTCGATATAGACAACATAGGAAAAATCGCCGATAGAATTTACGAAAGAGCCAAGTAAACAAGCCCTCCGTTACACAGCGTAACGATAGATGATAGACTTGGTACTCTGTAGAAAGAGGTAAATGTTGTGAGCCGCAAGCTTACAGAATTAACACAGAGCGAACAGCCACGAAGATCATAAAGATATCATTCGCGCGACAGAAACCGATCAGCTTCTAGACGACGCACAGCTCCCTTGATATGCTGGTATCATCAAATGTACGGCTATAGAGATAGAAAGTGTTCACAACCTTTTAGGTAAGTAGTACTCACGATTGTCCATGGTGGCGGTATCAACGAAAGTAATTCCTTCAAACAGTCACCTGTTTTATACACAAGACCGTACGACAGGCGCGCAATTCTTAGTTGATGCTGGAGCAGAAATCAGCGTAGTACCTCCAGTAAGCGAGGAGAGAAGAAAGGTTAATGCGTCACTAGTGCTAAGAGCGGCGAACAAGTCGGATATCAAGACATACCGCAAACGAAAGTTGTCCCTAGATTTCGGACGTGGCGCTTCGTACCGTATAGCCAGTGTAGCACCTCTCTCAGTAGCAGTAGGCCTCAGAATTCACAAGGGAAAGGCAAGATTCTAAAATATAGCTCGGCAGGCACCAACTAATTCAGAGTTGATGGAGAAGCTCCTGATGGGGTAGGAAAGTTACGTACCTGAGCAGAATCACCGATAAACAAGGAGGATCAGATCCTAATGTGAAGGTATGGACTTGCAAAGCGAAGGCAGGATTCCCATAACTGAAGAATATATGGAGGCTCATAACGGTTGTCGGCCAACACTAAAGTTTAGATTCTCAATATTGATATTAAAATAGTTCTATCGCACGGAGCTGTGACCAGGAGAACTACCACAACAATCACTAAAACACCACAGGCATTTAGGGACGCCCGTCTACCCAATGCGCTTCATACAACATAAGCAACAACCTATGGTGACGGGGAACAAACCAGGTTCTAGCTGAAGAGTGAATAAGACTTCCTAAATGTGGTCAGCGTGAAATTAAAAAACATTTTCATACCGTACTCTAAGACAAGGCTGAAGTTGAATACTTAAAAAAGAGGAAAACAGTTAGACCAAAGTACACGTTTGGGCGGGGATGGGAAGTGGACCATAAGGGTGTGAGTAGCACATTAAAATAACTATTAAAGCAACTCGGGATGGAGATGTTTGTAGATCTATGTTACATAAGATGAAGTATTCATTAATCAGTAAAGAATTTTGACGAAACCCTTATCTTTTTCTCCTTTGAGAGGTAGGTTGCTCACATCAATTAATTCACCTATCCCAAACCTCTGTTTTACGAATATCACGTATCTGTGTGAAATATTTTTGAGCCACACTTTTGTTTCATACAAAAGGAAGTTTGAAATTAGTAGTAGTAAATTTTACTATTTGTAGAAAAAAGGTGACGGAAAATTACATTTCCCTAGAACTACTGATGCGAGTAGCACATGAAGACTTGAAAACCAAAATAAAATATTGCTCAGTGTGTCACATATATAGACTCGGACATGTGAACAATAAAAAGGGTTTCATTTGGAGCTTAACATCTCCGGCCCAAATCGCTACCATGTTAATATCAGTAAGTTCGGACAAGGTTGTCGAATCAAGGCAATCGTAGCGGTATCGCGTTATTGTAAGCTCTAGAAAACGCCACGAGGAACGTTTAGGTGACGTGGAGAGTATAGAATTCTTTATGGATACGAAAGTTGTGGAAATTGAGGTCAGGTTTTTTTAATTTTACCCACTTATCACTTCCCATGCCTCTTCTGTCTTCTGATTCCAGACTGTGGGTTCTCTGAGTTTGGGTGCCGATAGTTGTGTATCGTACTCTGCCGTAATCGATTAAAGGATGCAACGGCAACTAGTATGAGCTTAACGTACCGATCAAATGTACCTCTGTTAATTTCACTGCAAACATTTTAGCATGGTTGGAGATTTACATTCATTCTCTCTGTTAAGCGCCTTCTCGTTCTTTCCTCTTTTTGACACCATAATTGTAAAGCAAGTAACCAAGTCCCTATCCATACCTAGACAGTATTCCTCACATATGTCACAGCTCACGACAAGCTGCTTCTCCTTGTTCCCTTAAGAAAAATGTACACTCAGTAAAGAGTTCCATTTCCACAGTAATTGGCCGAAATATCTCTACTACAACCCCTTTTAAAGCCTTGTGTATAAATACAAACTCGTAAAATGATCGCTAGTCAAAAACCCGGTTGTTTAGAGTGCACAAACAAAATTGGGTGGGGAATAAGGACAATTTTGGCCCTCCAGATTAACCTATGTACTAGATTGCAAAGTGAGTAAGTGCTTCATAAATTCTGTGTGAAGCATCAGTGTATGTGGAAGAATCGGATAATGCTGGTAATCAAGGACCTCAGGAAAAATTACCTAAAGGCAACTAAAAAAGACTGCACTGATTAGAAGGAATAACGTATTTTACCGTAAATAGATGAGGTGTAATATTAAGTGTATACACTGACTAGCTGAGGTAGTAGGTCGAAATGTAAACTAGAGTTGGTGTTTGACCTGGTTAATACGGCTAGTTGATATCAAGTAAAATAAGCATGGTCGACATAAATACGGCTACGTAGCTACTTCGCATACATCAGCAAACTTCCGTAATTTATTGTGTGCCCAGTTTGGCCCGCCACTAATTATTGATTTTGCTCCCATCTTCCCTCAGGTTAGTCAGTAGAGTAATAAAGGGATTTTTATACTAAAAACTCTAGAAAATATGGACAACTCTGAATATAAATAGTCCGCAACATAAGCCAGTTACCAAATTTAGTCGTTCATTTATAAAGATTAGTATTTGTTTGTAGCTTTGAATTGGCAAAATCAATTTTAATTTAGACACCTAGTTTTCAGATGATAGAACGAATTACAGATCAAAAACATGAAATACGGCAAAGAGATCTCGTTTTGATGAATTGTACATCATTCTGTTCAATCCCGAATATATTTATCTATACATATGAAGCTTTGATTATTATTAATATCTTTCCGAGAGAGCATGTACACATCATTTTTACAGGTATGATCTATAGTTTGTGACATTTGTTTGTAAACATTAAGATTGTTTCAGGCGTAAGAAGCCCTATAGCTCTTCAAAGAAAGCATGTTGGTGAAAAAGAAACAAAGGAGAAGCAAAGCACTGGAGCATAAACTCTAAACTACGATTAACAGTTTGTGGTGAAACAGAATAAGGGATGACGAATCGGTAGGTAAAACTCGTGCTACCTTATGTCGCTAAAGTGAAGTGTGGTTACAGCCATCCAATAAAAAATTATGGTGACACAGAACAATTAGTTGTGTTATGTAACAAGGTGGAATGGGTTCAAATGATGGAAGGGAAGTCAAAGTTGAAATAAAGAAGGCTGCTTAGTGGAATACAAAGCACATCAAAAGAGAGTAATGTTAAAAAACACTAATATCGATGAATTTGATTTTTATTTCATCTTTGTATTGGTTGTTTCAGTCTTCCTAATAATGTTCAGGACTGCAGTTGATCAACCTTTTTGGCGCATGTACATCCTGTGCGGGTGGTTAGAAGTAAAATCCAGGACGCGTGTTTCGTTCTATTAGGGGCTCGTCAGCAGAATGTTCCTGCATCCCAAGGTGAACATCACATTCGGGATGCACACATGTCGATGAGAGACTGATCAACTGCAGTTCTAGCCATCAATGGGAAAACTCAAAACAACCAGTACAAAAATTAAATAAAACTTCGCCCCATTGCACAAGATAGTGACTATCTGGATTCAGAGGCTAAGTAAACGATGTAATGACGTTTGAAGAGATCGATACTGGTGTCGAGCCCTAGAGTGAACAGCCGCTCTGCAATGCAGCTACATCCTGCTGAAGAGTCCTAAAAAGAGCGAAACACGCGTCCTGAATTTCACTTCTAACTACCACCTATCTCTGTTTATGTAAATGATTGTCCTTCTTAGTTTTTTTACATGGTGCCAGCCACAAGATCATAACTTGAAAGTTTGTGTTAGCATGTGATATGTTATCTTGGTAGATTAGCGAACTCAACATGGTTCCGATTAACGAGCAAAGGATAATAACCTCAGTATCACTGATTGGTTTCCTTGTCCTTAATCATTAAGAGCCTGAAACGAACAAAATATCCTGCCCCACAAACATGAGTAGATTAAAGTTATCGTCCTTACCATCAGTGATTGCTGGTCCGTGACTCCACCCCTCCTTTTGTGATTTGGGCTCATTAAGGTTCATTTCAGTAAAAAATATGTCTCATACGATGCTATGTGTTTCACATTCTGTTGGAAACCAGTATTTCTACAAGTATCATTTTACAAGCATGTCAAGCTTTAATTCTACGAGAGCATATGAACAATAAAAAGACATGCTGAATTAATGAAAAGATCACAATATTACATTACAGGGGGTAAACAGTAACAATGAAAGATTATGTATGCATGAATAAAAGTAGTGTAAAAGTTTATAAGTTAACTGTGGATAGAAACATGGGTAGATTAAAATAATTAACATGTTTTGTTGTAATTACTAATGATATCAGAATGGTTCAATAAAATGTACTGATATCTGGAACAATCATGAATAAAATCAATGGTGTGTAGGAGACGATTAAGAAGGAGGAATATTTCCATATTCTATGACAATGAAATAAGCATCAATAATATCGGTGTTTAAGATCGCGAAAAAGACGACGATAAGACAGATTGCTTTTAAGCATGAAGTTCAGGCTCCATTCCGTGAATGAAAAGAAACTCTGCCGTTTTAAAAAGTTGAATGCGAACGATGCCTGATACATTTGGACAAATTTTACGAAGAACCTTAATATCAATATGTGGATCATGGAGTCATTAGAACTGAATGAATTTTCAGAGATGAATTTTTTTGTCGTCTTTTAGTCGCTATTGTAGGATGACGGGAATATTTTCTGTTATTGAAGTTGTTAACAAACGCCAGCCTGAGGTTTGATATGGCCACGCAACTAACGGTAATGTCAAAACTCCAGCTTCTTTTAAACAACCATGGTTATACCTTTGGATCCCTCATGTTTAGTGGTGGGTACTGATGTATACATAGTATTAATTACTTGTTATTTAACTAAGCTCTATATACATCAGTTTTCTGGTAACACTTAAACTATTTTCAAACTGAACAGTGAACTTTTGTTGACAATTTCGTGCTGTTGTCGAAGGATAAATTTTTATTTCATGTAGGAATTTATTTTGTTTCCATGGCTTGTCCAGATTTTACATACCGTCCAAATGCACATGTAGAATTAGCGAAATGTTAATGAACACTAGTCAAGCCATTCGGCAAGCTGAATAGTTTTGATGTTAAATAGCTGATCATCAAAAGTTTAACAGTTTACCGAGCATCACCAATATCAAGGATAACTAATGCAGATTAGTGAGTTGAATACCATTGACCAGGACAGAGTGGGAGAGGTTCCGCAGTGTACTTTTCTAACTTGTTCTTATCAACAGATGTTGTTTCAGAAGGATTCTATTTGTTCTGTACAGCCCACAAGGAAGACATTTCATCTCACCATTACGATAGCATAAGGCAGGTTAGGTGTCAAGTGTGATCTGTAACTCCGATGTGAGCTACAAAGTCACGCTATGCTTACCCGACTTCAGCAGACTTCAACATCCACGTTGGTGATGTTCGTGACCGCACCAGAATTGCTTCTTGAGCTGTTTAATATATACTTTCAGCCTCAATTTCAATTCCGCGACACTTTTAGGCATCCATCATGAGACGCATGACTTTCTCAAAACAAATAGGGCCGAACGAAAATATGGGTGATAAGGCTAAGGAGCGAATCTCAGATTTGTGTAGTATCGAGGAGAGATACTTCAATATTTGAAACTTCAGGCTAGGCTATAGGAAAGTAAAAAGCGACTTAATGATGGCAGATAACAGAACAAATACTTACTCTGACAAACTTGATACGGTTCTCCCAGAGGAAGCCTTTGAAAAATTGCATATCAAAAGGAGAAAACCCAGTCGTAATCACATATTTCTCATTAGTTGTACCCGTCTGTGATGTCATCCCAGTAAGTGACCGTAATCCCCCAGCGTATAGTCTTAGGAAAGACCTGATGCAACGATATACTAACCCGTGCATTACCATTTCCCACTAGATCTAACCTTATCCGATGCATAACTCGCAACTTGTCTGTTATCTTCATTTACGCATTATTCCTACACTTCTGAGTGTTCATACTGTTTGCGTTACTAACTTCCAGTGATCGTCTTTTGTTAGCTTATTCGAATTAATATATTTTATTTCCTTACCCTTTAAACTATGATCAACTAATTTTCTCCGTGGCGATGTAATAATTGCTGGTTCCAGAAACCTTACTATCCTGACGCAAACCTACCCACACAGACCCAAAATAACTGCCGAAATGACCAAACAAATGGAGTTAGTTGAATACAATCGACTCGTCGGGCGTCATCAGTGACCTGAAACAATACTAAAACGAACAAACTAGTTACGTCCTCGTTCATACCATACCTGGTACCGCGAAGACCGAATAACAGTCCACCATGGATAACTAAAACGGTCAGGAAACTCCTTAGAAAAAGGAAGAATCCCTGGAATAAGTTCATCTCTACTGGCTTAGAACAATACAAATCCAGTTATTGAAAGATTAGAAATGCCTGTAAAGCGTTAATAAGCAAGACTAGACCATCATACGAAAAAAAATTTGTTAGGGATTCTAGATATAGTCCGAAACGGTTATTCTCTTATATAAAAAGGTGAACTAAGAGAAGCGATGGAATTCCATCACTTTTGATACGAGATAATCCGTTAATCTTAGCAGAGAATGATGCCGAAAAAGCTGGAGCTTTATCAGAATATTTTAGTGAAGTGTTTTCTATCGGTAATGAGGAACGACCAACGATTCATCACGACCGTGACGACTCGCTGATGGATCCTGTAGTCATTGAGAAAGATGCTGTTTTAAGGCTACTTCAGCATCTCAAACCTGATAAGTCCAGTGGTCCTGATGATATTCATCCTAGGATTATGAAAGCCATATCAGATGAAAGTGCTGAACCATAAGCGATACTATTCGACATGTCTCTGAAACAGTCCAGACTTCCTAGAGACTGGAAAGACGCCATAAAGAGTCCGTAGTATAAGGCTGGGTGTAGGGATTTAGTTAGTAACTATAGACCCGTTAGCTTAACTAGTGCAGTTGTAAAACTGATGGAGAAAATCATTCGGATAGCTGTTATAAACTATTTTGAATGGCAAAATCTTTTCTCCAGGGAACAACATGGTTTTCGGAAAGGCCTATCTTGCTTGACAAATCTTCTCATTGCACGAGAAGATTGGGCTGCGGCAAAGGATCGGAATGCTCCTGTGGATGTGATTTTCATAGATCTAAGTAAAGCCTTTGATAAGGTTTCCCACTCTGGTCTTAACTTCAAACTGGAACGTTTTAGAATCCATTATACAGTCGTCGATTGGATTAGTAACTTTCTCCATGACAGGAGACAAAGGGTAAGGGTTAATGGGACTCTCTCCTCGTGGGTACCTGTAAAAAGTAGGGTTCCCCAAGATACAATCCTAGGTCCTCTTCTCTTTTTACTTTATGTAAATGAATTGCCAACTGTAGCAAAATCATCCGTTCTACTCTTCGCTGATGACATAAAGAGTTGGAGACCCATACATAGTATGTCGGATAGAATAGTATTACAGGACGATCTTAGCTCATTGGTGGCATTGTTAGACAGGTGGTCACTAGAAGTAAATCCTAATAAGAGTGTAGTGATGCAGTTAAATAACTCTGATGAATCGTATGACTATACACTACATGGATTCGTACTACTCAAAGCAAGAAACTATAAAGATTCGGGAGTCATATTAAACAATGATCTCAAAACCACACTCACTGTAAGGCTGCTGCTGCAAAAGGCTATAGGGTATTAAGGTATTATTCTCTACCTGAACACGTAATATCAGCACCGTCTGATTGTTGTGTCTCCACAGTATTACAAACTGCAAGGATTAACATAGGTCGATAGACCTCCTATCCTTATTACTGATGACTGAAGATTGAATTGATCATACAAAAATTACTCGACACAGACTTTGTACATAAATTTGCAATATACAGATAATACCATATATATTCAAGAAACGTATTACTGCTTTTTGTACCTAATCATAAAACCTGTCTTTATTATATAAGGAATAACAATCATTACGGTCGTTTTAAAGTACCAAGGACAATAACCTACGACCTTGCAACTAATTTAACTACATTAGAACGTCTAAGGGATGCATGGTTAGTGTGGTTATTTTCATTTATTTTATAGTCAGAGCGTAAAAACGTGTTTCCTCCCAGGTAACATGGGTTCGTTTTAACGTGAATTGGTGTTAATGTAGCTTTTTATCCGAAAACAATGCTCTAATCGTATTTCTACTAGTTGCACTGTGAAAAAAACCCAGGTTTAGGGGGTTCACTGTATAATTTTTGAGAAACATGTGATAAATCCCCAAAAAAGTTATAGTAGGTTGGAAATTCAGATACCGGCTTCTCTGAGCCTGTGGAAAACTTTACATTACTCCAACATTTCGTACGAGTTATAGGTCCTTAAAAATGTACTCAAATTGACTCCACGAAGTTCACTTTTCTAGAAAACTACTTTCTGTCGCATTTTTCACAAGACGTTTTGTTTTCGGCCTTAGTTGTACTGTTTCAGTTGAGTGTTTCACACACCAAACTCATCCGAAAGCAATACAGAAACTAACGTAAATGATACATATACTGTTGGCAACAAACTTGTATGAAATAATCACTTTCTTTGGTTTAACAGCACTGAGGTTAGATATTTTCGAACGATATAATGCTTATATCCTCCATGAAGGTACTGAACTTTTCAGCTTCTTGTCCACACGACTTCATTCCTTGTAGCTAATTATGTTTTGTTAGAGCACATGAATTAGCAACTAGTCGACGGGACATACAAAATATTTCCTTAACCGGAATAACAATAGAAACATTCAAGCTGCATCACCTAGTTAACTAATTCCCTGCCAGTCGCAAAAATACTGGCATAAGTAAATGTTTCGTTTTTTAACTTATACAAGACCTAAGTACCGATATTTACATCATCTCTCTTAATCATAGTGGTGAATTTTTACTTAAAACGCAAAATATGGTACATATGGACACCAGATATGAATGTGTCAAACCAGATTAACGGAATACAGATTCGTAAAAGTAGCTTTGAGCAACGTAGAGTGAGGGCTAGGGATACAACATGGTTTCTAAAATCGAAGGAAACAAGTAAGTTTTAAGCCTGTGACCTAGTGACTGAAAGTCGGACGCCTTAACCACTGATTCACTTCTCCACAATCAGATGTCTATGCATCTATCTTTCGTTTCTTGTACTCCTACAGGTACTAGCTCAACTGCAAAGATCCTAGTTTTGCACGAACTAGTAGTAGAATATGAGATCCATGTTATTCACTCATAAAGTTTTCCAGGAACCTTGTACATTAGGATATGAACTACTGTAACTTCTGTGATATACTGGTTGTTATTCTTTTTGCTATGCTAATGCTATGTGACGTGCTGAATTAACAAGCACTTTGAGATGATTTGATCATTTTTATTCATAGTTCTATTTTTAATTAAAAAAAACATTTAGTTGAATTAATGAACTTGGAGAATGCTGGTCTCCAGGACCGTGTTATAGATTTGGAAAAACGAAGTGCTGAACAAGCCAATGAACTAGCTTGTCTAAGAAGCTCTTTGGCTGATTGCCTACGTCGCTTAAATCTTTTGGAAAGTGCTAGAGGTATGAAATTGCATTCTTCTTCTCAAAGACCAGTTTTGCACAATAATGGTAGGTATTCATGCCTTTATTTTTGCATACCAATATTCTTTTTAGTAACGTACTAATTGCTACTCACTCTATAGTAGTAAGAACTTATATTATCGGTGTGTTGTTAGTACATTTTTTATGTATCTATATATGACCGCTTTCCAACGAAGCTACAGTAATTAATTCAAAGGTAGGGAGTAGCTAATTGATATAACTGGATTCTAAAATATTTGATATCTGATGGAAATTGAAACGCCTCAAATCAAAGTGCTTTTTTGATTCTAATAGCGTCCTACCTGTAGAATTAAGTTTTTCCAGTCTTAAAGGGTATATATGTTACGGCCTCCATTTTCACGATGTAACTATATATGACTTGCGTCTGCAGAATATTTTGAATTTGTCACTTTTTATGCTCCAGATTACCTAGAAATAATTATTGTTTCTAATATTTCTGCTTATAGTACTAAAAATGCGTTTCAGTGTGTCCTTGGCTAATATTCAGATCCCTGTTAACTTCAGAACTTACTAGTGATATACATAGGCCTCAATTCATACTTTCAGCAGGATCTGTTTTAACGCATAGAGTTCCGTTAGCCTTTTCAGTCATTTGATGCGTCTTACATTTTTGTTACACTGACTATTTTAACTTGAAGTAGTCTAGGGTTGAGGAAATTCATAATGAGAAGATTTAAACAAAGAAGATAAGTCAGTTTGTCAGATTTTCGGTCTGCACCAATCTCAGTTCATACTCATGAAAAAAAAACACTTAAGATCTCATGGAAACTGGTATCCTTGGTAACTTAAACACGCGTCACACGTCCCTACAACCAGCAACATCATTGAGCCATCCAGACGATGATCGACCTTCGGGATTGGAATGCTTACATTGACCAACTATTAAGTCATAATAATTTTCGTATTGTCTAGTCTTTATTCTACTGAGAACTATACTCTTTACTAAAAGACTCATGAAATAACGTCTGTGTACGGTCACATAGTGTTCTTAACTGGGATGAAGCAAGCATTTGCATTTTCACCAACTATATACTTTTGAGGGGTTGAATGTATGAGTAGGACCACATATTCATATCAAGGGTGTTTTCGGGGTGTAGAGTAAATTAAGTAAGACCGTTCATTTATTTCTGTTTTTTTCCGAGAGGAATAAATTTCTTAATCATGCCCGTGTTTTTATAGACTTTTTCAATGGTATTTATTGTTCTCTTAAATATAATGCATCCTTAACCTAATACCATTACACCTGTTGAATGTAGTGAGACCAGTCTCAAAACACTTTACAGTCTAGTTTATATCGTTTGAATTAACACTTTAAGTCTTAAACTAGCTACGTATTGGTCGATAATTTTCTTTTTCTACATTTACTGAGCAAGATCTTTCACCATTGATTTATATAGATTAGATTTTAGCGTTTTTTCTATATTTTTGTCTTATCTGTTATTAATTTCTCAATTCCAATTTGCCATTCACTTATCAATTATAGATAAATAAATTTAAGAATGGATGTAACGTTTATTTTACAACACAAAAAGATTATTAGTACATTGTAAGGAACCTAAAAAATACGTCACAGAACTTAATGATCATATCACACAGAAGTAAAAAGTTAAAACATGTAATAGGTACAATAATAAAACAAGTTGGAAGGGAATCCTTTCGTTTGTAACCAACACGTTGGAAAACTACAACAGGATAGTTACTAGCTTCTATGCTGATTCATGTTTGATGACATTCCAAGCCAATAAGTCATGTTAAACTTAGTAACTCATCAAGGAAGTTACCGTGTGCTAGGAAATACAAAACTTCCACAACAATGCCTCACTTCAAAATTCTGTGTCTCATCAAAGCTTCAGGGACGACTGTGGTCGATTTTCGGGGAATACATATGGTTATAAAGAGATATCATTATAAAGAGCATTATTTTCTCACAAAGAGTAGGTTTGATAAAACTAATCACATTGCAGAATTGTGCGTTCAAAATTTGCGACAACACTGATTGTGATTCAGGTTGGCATAAAAAATTATGACTTTTATCATACATGGATTCATCTCGTCTGCTACAACACTTAACTTCACATTACCTGAGCGTTTAATTGTAGCAGAATATTTTTTTGGAACTTCTAATCTGTTGACCAAAAGCTTCAACCCACAAGGCAATGGAACAATGTCAAGGAATTCATTTGGCTAGTACCAGGTTGTCAACATAAGTTCATACACCATTCGCTCTTAAAGCATATTGGAGGGTACCTGTACCAGTGGTTTGAAATTGTAGATCTACAGCTATCCTACATGGACTCTATATTCATCACAATTTTCACACTTGTATAAGTTCACATGGTTCACACTTAACAACGTTATCAGTATGTCTTCGTTAAGATTTCTCTTCATACAATGCTGCTACTCTTGTTGTTTAGCATTCGGAACATGGTTGGACAGAAGCGAAATTATATTCCAACTAAACGGAGTTGAATGAGAGTATTAGTCACAATAAAAAAACGTTAGTATATTTATAATTTTACACCAGGATATACTAATCTTTTCCAATTATCCGTCCTCCATGAAATATCCATTAATCAAATCTGTGATCTACTATCAGTCTTCTTTGACGTATTTCCTTCTGGGTGCCGCTGTCACAAACACTTGTTTCATAATCAAAACGATATAATCTGGTAATGGCATACTTATCTTTTAAGCTGGCCTCACAGTGAATTTCGTCTATAATAACAATTGTAAATTGTAGTATTTTAAGACGACTCACTTTTGTATACCTTCTTGTATTTGTCTGTTATGGTTGGGTATAGGGCGCATTGTGCCTATAGAAATTTAATTTTTAAAACAGATTATTAGATAAATATTATTACTGTAGAAGTACTTTTAAAAAAGAACTATAACTTATACCGTAATGACAACTGAAAAATGGAGTAGTGGGTTAATGGTGAAGACATTCAACTTTCAACCACTAGGTGACAGGTTCGAGTTTCGTCTTACTTCAGTTTTACCAACCAGGTGGTATCATTAGTCCTCTTACATATAGTATGGCTTAAAGATAAATCTATAAATCTGTACTTGGTAAGTTGAATTGAGGTCACTTCCTATCTTGATACAAGATCTGTTTCTCTGACAATTTCAACTTTCATTTGATCAGTATCTCGAAAGTTGCTTAGATAGCTTTGAAAAAGTACGTGTTGGTTCCTTGTGGTAGTATTAAAAGTATTAATTAGCCTTATGACCACCAGTATACCCGGTCCTTTCAGAAAGCCCTATTATTTATCAATAATATTATTAATAATTCAATATCTGTAAAATATAAGATAATTCTCATTGCTTTAAGTGGATTATATATGGATAAGAAAAAGATTGATGCATCACGTGTATATGACCTAAACCTTAGTGGGACTAAGTCTTCTCTATTTCAAATCGGTTTAACAACTAATTTTCAATTAGATTGTAAATTGCATTTAACATGTATTGTAGATATATCACTCTTAATATAAATAAATATTAATCCTTGTGTGTTGAATATGATATACATTACTTTGACTATAGTTGCTTGTTCACCAACTCAATAGTGTTGATCTGTTATTATCATTGTTGTTGTTGTATTAAACGTTAATCGATCTGTAGTTTGTATAATTAATTGTTGAGTATGAGGTAAATTTACTACTCCTATTTATGTTTTCGACTAAACAATTTGAGTTGATGTGTTAAAATATTACTTATTGACAATATTTTACCAATGATATTTTCTCTCAACAATATTCAAATGCCCTGATACGGCCGAGGGTGGGGAGAGTCAGCTCTCCCTTTCTAAATGCCCTCACACGGCCATGTCTATGCAGCTACTGCCAGAGAAGTCCTGTCCACGGCCTTCTCGTAGCATCACTGTTGTTTACGAAATCGAAAAGACGGAAAGTGAATGTGTAGCGCTTTAACCCGGTTGGTGGATGTGGAGGATCCACTTAGAGGAACTGCAAAATCCTGATTCCAAACCAATGACTCACATGTGCTACAGGCTTCTGAAGGAACAAATGGCGTATGAATCTATTGTTGATCACCGGTTACCATGCAATTACATCTTATGTTGCTACACTGCTTTGTGCATTAGACCTCTAGGTGAAAGGCTGGTGATATGGCCCCCAAGAAAACCATCTGCTTCGGTTCGGTCACTCGGCCAATATTCCTTTTCTCACACAAATCGGATGGCGAAGTTTAGCGCATATATATTTGGTGCCTTATTGAACAATGTTTATGTGTTTAAATAAATAAATAAATGTATGATAAACTTCATCTCTTGACCATAATTTTTCAACTTTTGATTATCAACATCATGTCAAATATTACATAATAAAAATTATTTTCACAACTAATTAAATTTGTTATAACGACTACAATGTGAATTATTGATGTCTTGAGTAAAGTCCTAAAGTTTATAAGTGGAGTTGCGTAAGGTGTTTTTTCCCCAGAACTACTGATATTCTCCTAAGCTCATTAGTCATTGTGTGAACTGTCCGGTTTATTTGAGAATTTTTCTTAAAACCTCTCGATGTGATGTTGAAAAAGTTCAGTTTTGTCTTCTGACACGAAATACGATAATATATCATTAAATCGGTCTCACTAGGTCACATGGTATACACAATTATAACCATCGGTTGAGAGCTTAATTATACACGAGACATTAGTTTTACGGGCACAAATACAAGCAGTCCACATGCAGTGAAATCCAGAGTAGGAATCTGGGTTACAGTATAAAAATAATCACTTATGGTATAAATTACGTAGTGGCTGTTTGTCTTTGCTCAGTAATCAATCAAGAGCTATTTTCACTAGAAATATCAAATTTTATGACTTATCTATGCAATGAGAAAGTTTTATCCCTGATTCGAATATGTTGGGTGGTGCAATTCCCTTGTACTGTTCATAGCCTTAACCTAATCCAAAAGTCGAATCATTTTGAGAAGAATCATTAATAGAGAAAAAATAATGAATTAAACAACAACCAACTACTGCGTGCACAAATACACTTACACTATTTTGGGAAGTAGGACGAGAAGTTAGCATATTAAAAGTTCAACAAATTAACACTACAAACGTAAAGCTGTTTTTCTCCACAGTTAAAACGAAGAACAGGCTCCCATGGGGAATTTTGATATACACGATAAAAATTTAAATCTGATCGAAAAATGGAAGAAAGGAGTAAACATTGAACAATCAATTTATTTGATTGTTACAATCTTCAAAAACAGTTCCATTTATCGACTTTAATGTGTAAGTAACAGATCAAAACAAATTTATCAGCTTACAGAAATAGAAGCATAATTTATCAGAATATAAAGAGCAATTTTAACATTAAAGAGCATATTTGGAACAACGATGTTGACTTTAGATCGTCTTTTTTTCATAATACATTGTTCATTTATATCACCTTGATTCTGACTGGCTAAAAATTGGCTTTACATTCTCAAGCTTATCCTAAGTTTTACTGAAGGTCATCAGTAAAGTATTATTTCACCTTAACGTTGTTGGATTTATCATATATCCTTCATGTAGTGAGACATTTCTTCATCGAACCTAGATTTTTGTCAAGAAATATTATTTAATTGATTGAGTAATCATTTTGTATTGTTTTAAATGTTTCTGGTTATATGTGTGGGTATGTATTCAGCATATTCGTCTATTGTCTAGTGTTACATCCTATGACCAGTCAAATATCACATGACAAAATCGCCAATCAGAATACCGACTCCTGTGTTAAACCGATGATACGTCAAGCAACACTACAAAGCCTTGGTTCAACTGTGAGCCCCTATTTGTCCTCTGTTTAGTAATTTCTTGCTTAACGTAACCCGTTTAGTCTAGAACATAGATATCAGCCTCCGCTATATGAATCGTATATTTCAGATATATGTAGTTTATATACAAACAGACCAGAACCCATCACAACATGAAATGAAGAATAATAATTATATATGATCAAGCCAAAAGTGTCTGAGATTGTAACTAATAAATTGGAAATAAATTAAAAATGGTAACTAGTATAACAGTAGCCAATAGATCAAATTTATTTTCATTTATTTTAACACACAGATATTGATACAAGGAGGCACAAATACATATGCGCCACACGAATCTCATTTGATATGTGTGAGGGCTGTGATACTGCCCAGGTGCCCAAACCGAAGCAGATGGTTTTCTTAGTGGGTCACACCTGGAGCCTTCGACATAAAGGTCTGGTCCAAAAGTCAGTGGAGCATCGTAAAGAGATGCAGTCCCATAGTAGCCGGTGACGGACGATTGGTTCCTATGCCATTCGTTCCTTCAGGATACTGGAGCCCATATGCACCATTGCTTTGGGATCCGGTTAAAGCGCCGGACATTCGCTTTTCGTTCTCTCATTTTCGTAAACAATACCGGTGCCACGAGGAGGCAGTGAGTAGGACTTCCGTGGCAGAGGCTATATACGCGTGGCCATGTGAGAGCATCTGGAGAGGGAGGGCGGACTCTCCCCACTCTCGGCCGTACCAGGGCATTTGGGGGCCAATAGATCAAATGGAAGCTTATGATAAAAGGAACATAAATATACATATAATCTAGTTACTTAATAGTTATCCAATAAGTATATATATATATATATATATATATATATAATAACAGTTCATAAATAACTCCTAACAGTTATCATTCATTTGTTCTCCATTCGAATATAACACCTACTTGAACATGTAATCGAATTTTTAAGAAAAAAAAGAGAATTACTGTCGAATCTAATCTTTAAAAATTCAACAACGATCTAATGCAAAGTTATGATCTTCCACGTCTTACATTACATTAGAATAATTGAATGAATTAAATTTTTAATTCTATTTTAATATCTAGTTCAACGACATTTTGATCATGTCTTATTTGAGAATTTAATCTTGAACCGCCTCTTGTTTTTTTTTATTTAATTTTGCTTAGTTTTACAAATATATATAAAATAAAATAAAAAAACTGGAATCAATACAACACTAATATTATGATGAGTGTTAGATTTGGTTTATATAGTTGTTAATTGAAATGGATCAATAATAAGCACATTATCATCATCATAGATGCTTTTTAGATTTATTTAGCCTTATTACCCTGATACAATTGAATTGTATATACTGTCTTATCTATTCTTTATTATCTTTTCTATATTATTCTTTTTCAGTAAAACAAAATTATTTCAATTTTTTTTCTTTTTTTTTTGGTTTTAATACTTTCCATTTTTATCTGATGATGATTATTATTACTTTTCAAGGGTGTACATAATAATTATACTCCTTGTTTCTATGTGTGTGCGTGTACGTGTGTGTGTATGTATGTGCATGTGTGCAAATGTCTATATAGTTTCTTTCAACCCTCTGGATATATTGTATGTATCAGTCGGCTTTCTTACGTATTGCTCAGTTTTTCATTGCATATTAAAATCTTATGCATGATATATATATACATATATGGCTATTAAGAATTTTGTGTACATGCACTCATCTATATATAGTTTTATTGTAGTTGGTGTTTTTCTAACTTCTTTCTGTTAAAACTCAGTATTGGTAATGGTGTTGTTGTTCGAGAAGAAATGTTACCATGATTATTCATTTTCTCCATTTTTCTCTCCTTTGAATTTACAACATTAAGTTTTTATAAATTTCAAGGGTTATATATATACCTTTGATTCATAACGTTGCGATGAGTAAAATAAATTAACACTTTAATAACTCTTGAATTGTTACCATAGGGAATTAGTGAAGATCAATAACTGTCTTATCATGTTATGGGGCTCTTCATCAGCGCGCACACTTTCCCACGGGTTGGGACGCAGTACCATTAACTAGTTCGCAGGATTGTACAACCACCTTTCAGTGGGATCGGTGGGTAATAACTGCCTTATACCCGGCATGGTTAAGCTCCATTGGTCATTGATTCTTCCCTTAGTAGGGTCTTAAATGTATACTGATGAGGAGTTCCACACTAGGACGTAATAATTTTCCAGTACTTTCTGGTTTTCAATAGCTGTCTGACTAAGATTAGTTCATAATGTAAACTATGAGTATTCTTGTTGATTTGTTCCATTACATCTAGTACACGAGGTAACGAAATAGACCTTGTTATCTTGATTACTTAAGATAACACCTAAACTGAGATCAGATGGCTGCTTAGGCACTGAGGATGGCTGTTTGATATAGGATTACTGGATGGTTGTAGGTGGTCGGCAGGATACTCTGCTCAACCTAGCTTCCTTGTTAGTTGGTAATCATCACCAAAACTTACCTACAATCTCGACGGAACTAATACTGCTCAATGAATCTCAACTCATGTCACCCAGCTTCACAGTTTGTGTTGTTCAGGTTGCTACTGAATTTTTTATAGGACTGAAATACTTACAATTGACTGAATATTTAGTAATGACTAATGTCATATTTGTCTAATCTTTCAGTGTTGATTGTATTCCATTGAATTAGCACTAAACCTAGGTCGAGGGCCCCCTGCCGATTACTTCCAACCACCTAACACCTCAACATAATGCACGCAATCTTGATTCATTCAGATTAATGCAACTAGACCGATAGAATCTGATCAATATGACAATATGACATTGGTCACTATTCAGCGACCATTCACTGATATATATGTTACCTAATAACCTAGTTATTTCTGTTTCCGATGGTTGGTTATTCGGTTAGAGTAGCGGTTTAGTGGTTATAAATCGTCCATGCTTTAACCACCTGAGAATTGGAGTGATTCAAAGAGTACCTCACCTAAGTTGGGTTCAGCTTTTTGAATCAATGACTAAAGTGTTCAACTTTTAGTCAATAAATCCCAAACTCAAACCTCGTTCAAAATACTTCTGTCTACGCAACTAGTTAGTATCTCTAGCTCTCACATTTAAAACCATGCGCATAATTCTGTACCTGATAACTAGGTAAATGAGTATCCGTTAGCTTTCATATTTTTCATCACTATAGAGTGAAAGGGATAATGATGAACGTATCGAATGCTTAATTGTATCCCTGTAGATTGTATATAACGGGGAAATAGACACTATTCCTATATTTGAATCATAACCCCTTAATATTGAAATGAACTTAAGCCAATTGGCAATATATTTTATGGACAAACTAATCATGTTCTGCCTCTTGGATTTTTGCTCAGAATTTATTTGTCGACACGTGTACAGATGGGCTAAGAAGTAAATGAAAACTTGTCACCGTTATTTTATTAGTTCATCCACGTATTATACTCTCACTAAAGTCATCTTAGTGTAGTTTTTCGTGAATATATTTTTGGTTAATATTATCACAGGAAGTTTTCGTGGAAAATATTCACTTTTAGACCAACACCTTCAGATTGGAGACAGTTTTTAAAACTAGGAACACACTGTACAGGTGCTTTATCGTAGTATACGACTTATCATCAATGTATATCGGCGACCAGACCAGTGTCTTAACGGAAAATTTAACCATCTAGCTTATAGAACTCGTCAACGTCATAATTCCATACTTACACATTACACTTTATACAGACTGAAGTTTTGACAATGGTGATGTGATGCTTCCTTTCTCTTGGGCATCATTTAATTAAACATCCAAACTAAGATGTTACACTACTGGTTACGGTACTTTTAAATATGTTCTGTGTTATAACCACATCATGTTAATTAATTTTGAAACCTTACTATTTATTTTTACTCTTATTACCACCATTGTTCATTAGTAGCTATTAACTGTAGACATTTGTATTTGTCTAAACTCTTTTTGTTAGTATCTCTTGTTAACAGAATTTGTTCGTGCTTTCTTTTTTTTTTGTTCATTCAATTGTTAATTCTTGATAATTATTTAACTTCAGAAGGGGTTTGTGGAGATTTTAGAAATTTCACTGATTGAAATCATGAATCAATTGAAGCTAGAACACCATGGAAAACCTGGAAGCACTGGACGGCCGTTTCGTCCTAGTACGAGACTCTTCAGCGGTGCACACCCACGACCCCGCACCCCGCGAGATTCGATCCCAGAACCTATCAGTCTCGCGCCAGGCGCCTAACCAACTAGACCACTGAGCCGGTATCCAATGTTGTTAATGTCTAACTTCAACCAATCCACGACGTTGCGCCACCGTATACCATTGTCTTCAGTGAGCGGGGTGCGGGATCGTGGATGTGCACTGCTGAGGAGTCCCATACTAGGACGAAACGGCCGTCCAGTGCTTCCAGGTTTTCCATAGTGGTCTAGCTTCAATTAACTCATGATTTCAACCCGTGAAATTATTTAACTTATCTAATGAAAATGTCTGTTTGTCTGATCCATTTATTTATTCATTCGATCAGTTGTGTTATTGGATAATTTTTTTAACAAACTTCTTCAAGTATATGATGTTATGCATGTAAACTACTACACCAATGTGTTTGTTGTCATTATATCTATGTGTGTACATATATATATATATATATATATATATATATATATATATATATATATACGTATTGTGTAATGTTAAGCTTGTAAACTACTACACCAATGTATTATGTAACTTCATTATTATTCTATTTAATTTTCACATAATCATATCGTTTCTTTTCTCACTCAGATAACAATCGTTAGCTTAATCATTCATTTTCCCTTGTTATATAATAATTTATTATTTATTTATTTTTTCATAGGCTCCAATGTGACTAAAACTAATTCACGTACTGACTCATCCTATTCATCAAGACGACATACAAATTCTCGTAATCCTACTTCTACTGGACATCAATCGAAAAATTCACGTGACAGTTCATTAGTTGTTCCACATTCTACAACAACGAGTACAACAGCAAGAACTCGTTTAAAAAGTCCTCAAAGTGTTCGATTAAGTTCATCATCAACTACTTTAAATAATCAAGCGGTTGGTGTTAGCGGTGGAACAAATCAAACAAGGTGTTTATTTTGATTATTACCTTGGTTATTATATTATTAAACAATGGAATTCATTTTAGATTGATTGATTATTGGTTTACTTCATATAAATTCATTGTTTGTTTATCTAAGAATCTATGTTTATATTTCATTGGTAAAAAAAGCATCTTATTATAGGCTATATTGAAAATGGTTGAGATCATGAATTAACTGATGTTAGACCACCGTTGGAAACCTGGAAGCACTGGACGGCCGTTTCGTCCTAGTATGGGACCCCTCAGCAGTGCGCATCCACGATCCCGCACCCCGCGGGATTCGAACCCAGGACCTACTGGCTTCGCGCCTGTGCACTTAACCATTAGACCACTGAGCAGGCATCCAATGGTGTTAGTGTCTAACATCAACCAATCCACGAAATTGAAAATGGTTAGATTTCAAGTTTCAACTCATAAATCGGCTTCAGTTGGACAACTTTAACTCTAACCCTCTTCTAGTATGGAATTCCTTTAGCATGACCATCTCACTAGGTGTCGAATTCAGTCTGTGATGTGAAGATTTAAATTTAGTAACATCCAAAACTGCAATCATTATGTGCTTTCTGGTAAGTAGTTTCCAAACGTAGTTCCTAAACTTCTAATGAGAAGCCGTGACCAGTAGAGTTCCACCATGTTGGGGATGTGACATATCACCAATGACAATGAATGATGGTCGTACAACATCGCAAAATGACTGAAATTATAAATACAGACTATTATTTATTATCTCAGTATGAAGTCTTTCAGGAGTGCGAACCTACGTTTGCATCATGGACAGGACTCTCAGGGCCTTCTGCAACTGTTGGAGGGGCATAATCTGACTTTTCGGTGTTTTCTACTCGGATGAAATATCTGTCTAAGTGCACTGTAGTTTTCAACGGTTGTCTAGCTTAAAGTCAGTTTGTGATTCAAGCCAAATACTTTCTATGATAATGGTAATTACAACAATATTAAAAACTGATCAATTTACCTCTTTTAGACACTTCTTTATGTCCATTTAATCGTTGGGGGAGTAACTAACATGCCACTCCCTCTAATTTAACCTGCCAGTTAATATTATCAAAGCTATATTCGATTGATATGTTTCACACAAAAACACATGCACACTTCCACGAACCTCTGTATGTATACTGGATTGTTAAAACTCAATTTTCACTATCTGTAAGGGGTTTACATTTTCCCGTTTCTGATTTTAAGGACGGCAACCGATCAGTCTCTTGGCATACATGCATCTTGAGCGCATTGTCCTGGTATTGTTATCAAGCCACAATTCTTTGAATAAAATAGGATAGTGGCTAGTAATGAAATCAAGGAGGCGTATTTTGTCCTGTTTAGAACTGTTCAAATGGATGGACTTCAGTCCCACTGTTGATATCCACACTGAGACTACTTTAGTCAGTGGTTCCTTGGTTATCTATTAAAATTCAGTTTCCACTAGCTGATATGGTTTATTTAGAAGAGTAATGTTGTAGTTTACTATCATACAATTTGATTGTTTATGCTTCACTCTACGTAACACGTAATCATGTATGTAATTTCACAATATTAGTTCTGATTACGCAAAATTTGTAGGTATATACGTAGTGTTTATAAGTCCTCATGAGCGGAGTCCCTAACAGTAATTTCAATGTCCCTTAATGTTGAACAGTTACTGAAATGATATACTTTGTGAGGAAAATTTCACTGCAAGTTCTAAAAGACTCCTCATTTTCAATAATACTATAGATAGAAATTTTAATATATTAATTTAGTTAAATATTTATTATATTTGAAACCTCTTCATAGTTAGTATACCTGTGAGACTATTTTTATTGACATAACTACCAAGTGTTTAAGTTAGTAGTAGTAGTGTTAGTAGTATATATATATTTGTGTTTATTATTAATTATTGGTTAGACGAAATCGGATTACTAGCGCTAGTTCAGAGGATAGACAATTTAATAATTTCAATAATAATAAACATGAAGGTGACAATAAAACTTTATCTATGTATGAATATAATGATATGATAATGTCACGACAAAGTGAACCCATTACTTACCAACAAAAATCATCCACTTTAAAATCGAATACATCTTCACGATATTATGAAGCTTCTAATGGACCATCTGGTTACACAGTATTTTGGAGATCAGCTTATGATGGTGAATTAGATGATATATATCGAATGAATCAGTGTCAAAGTCCTACAAGTCAACAACACCAACAACATTCTGTATCTATGTCTTCATCATTTCGGAAAAATCATACAGTTGCTCCACCTCCACCACCACCACCACCACCTGCTCTCCCACCATCATCTTTATGTATACCGCCAAATCTTGTTCGTCGTGGTCGTCCATCCTCTGGACCATCTTCTTCAATATATCATTGTGCTAATGATTCAGATGATCGTTCTGTACATTTAACATCAACTGGTCGTTCTCTTCATCCTACTGCTTGGAAACCTGGTGGAGTAGCAATATGTCCTACAAATCGAGAAACGATTCCATCAGTGAATAAACCATCATGTATACCCAAATTTCATGATGATGAGCAAGTCAAGATCTACCACATATTCTTATAATATGTTTTGGTGTGATTTAAGCATTTTTAATTTAATACTTTTAGTTATAATTATTGTTTTTGTGACTAACAATCTCACTTATTTCATAAATTCCATCGAAAAAAAAAGTATTAAGCATTCAATAACTATCAAAATTTTTATTCACAATACATAAACTGTAATACACTAAATGTTTAACACTACACTGGTGATTTGTATATGTCGTTACTATTTATAACTGCACTTATAGGAAGGGAAATACGTTGTGTATAGTTACGTAACATTTTCATTTTATTTTCAGTTTTTATCACTTATTTGCAGTCGTTTATTTTCATTTGGGTAAACCTATGATTGATACTTTGTTTCCTACTCTTTTTTTTCTTCTATAAATCTTTTAGCTCCAAGGAAACTACTTATTTACCAGGTAACTAATAACATTTTCAGTTTAATTAGTTTGTTTCAATTTATTTTAATAATCCAATTCATTTGTTAAAGATTATTTATCCGGCTTCATGCTATGGTGTTTTAGTTTATGTACAGAGGGGAGTTAGTAATATTACTCGGCTAACCAAACGGATGTTTACTGAGCGGAATTTGGACCTGAATCGTCGACTATTTTATTCACCAAGCCACTATTACACTCAGTTTCGAGTCCCTCCATATGTATAGTCTAACTGCTCATTGTATTTCTACATGTGAATAAATTTGTCACTTTGATATATCTTTCTGATACTATTAAACTGCCTATCATGAATATTCTTCTATGATGAGCATTGTGAACGATGAAGAAAGACTGTATCCTCTTGAACTCACTCGCTTACCATATCGAATCTAGACATGAAAGAACAACTGTCCATCAAGAGAGATATTGGTTCTACGTGAAAAGATTGATTTAGGTGTGCCTACTACACCTTTATAAATAGAATAGAAGGTCGGATCACTAAAACCAATGCGGTGTGTAGTTAACGTTAATAAAAGTGGTAAACTTAAAAATACAATAAACGATCAGGAAATAAATGCCAAATCTAGTTTTTTTCCCAAATAAATTATACAGATGTAAGCCTAGCAAGCCATTTTTTAAATGTAATCACTTGATTATTTGTAATTTAATTTTCATCTTCAACGGTAATTGATCACTGACCATTATATCATGCTTGTCTAGTCTTTATTGCTATTCTAAATCTACTGATCATTTGATTGGAATTCGATCACCTCTGAGGATTAGGTACACATAACAATGTCTACTGTTCAGTGGTCAGCCAATGTGATATCTTAGTCCTGAAAGTGGTCAGTCGCGGCTACGTTTATGTTTTCTTCTATCACATTGGGTAAAGTGAGTCCGCATTTCTCACCAAGGATATCAGTCCACTCAAGATATCAAAATCAGAGTACACCATTCCTTTAAAGTTTTAGTTCAACACGTTAGCAGTGGAGGAGCCAGATATAGATTTTCTGTATACGATTATGCAAGATATCATGAATACGCATGGACTGTAAGACAGTTTTCAGATAGAAGATCAAATTTGTTCCTGTCCACATTGATTAATCCTACTAGCTCTACAGCTGTGATCAGTTTATGATACGATTTCATTGAAATATTGAGTTAATCTTAGTTGCACAACCTTTGAAAACCTGGAAGCTGTATAAATCCGTTTCATCTTAGTATGGGACACCTTAGCATTGTACATCCACAAGCCCACAGGCGGGATTCAAACTTAGGACCTTCAGTGTCGCTTTCGAACACTTAGCCTCTAGACTACTGAGTCGGCATTCAACGGTGTTGATATCTAGCCTCAATCAATTCACGGAATTAAGCGACCATCTTCCATTGTCTCCCATGGGTAACTGCCTCACCTTATACAAATTAGCTTTACTGGTCACGGCTCCTCATAAGAAATTCGGAAATTTTCTCTCGAAGCTAGTCACTAGCTAGCACATAATGACTATCAGTATGAGATTATAGAGATTCTTTAGTTTCATTGAAATGATGAACCGATCTATGCTAAACCACCATTGAAAACCTGGAAGCAATGGACGGTCGTTTCGTCCTGGTACGGGACTTCTCAGCAATGGCCATTTTCCTATATTGAAAATCTGATACAATTATCAATTTTCCTGTTTTATTTTCTCTCTTTCCATTCTATTTTACTTTGTATATTTAAAAAAATATCTTGCTAACCAGGTGATGGAATTCTACGATTTTATATTCGTGGACGTCCAGTCAATGTTTATATGCCTACGCAAATTATGCATAATTATGATTTGTCAATTCCATTGAAAGCACCGGATACGACGTTGAAACTGGAATGGATGTATCCTTTTTGTGGATTGTTTTTTTATTTTGTATTTACTTTCATAAATCATTACTCTTTAACAAATTTTCTTGAATTACTTAAATTTTGCCTATTAATCGCGTGACCTCAATCAGGTGGTTTGCATCCATTAAAATAGCTCAAATCAACGGTCAATAGCTTCATAAATTGATGCCACATCTTGGTTTGTAGGCCTTAGTTCTTGTTTTATACAGAACACTCAGTTAATTGAAGAGTCTCTATACTTCAAAAGTCGGACTCTAATGATAAATTGAAATGTTTATTATTTTATTCAGCAAAAATCGTTTAAATTGTTGACTGATTGTAGCTAGATGACTACTTGGAACCAGGGAGCACTAGAAATATTTTTCATCCTAATAAGTGACTCCCCAGTAGTGGATGATCACGTCTCCGCTAAGAATCTATCTCAACATATTTAGTTCTCTCAGTGAGCACGTTATGTTTAAACCATATGGGGTTTTCCACTTTTCACGATAATGCACAACCATTATCTATTACCACTGATTTAGCCTCTATGACATCTGAAACTCTACTAGTCATATCTCGCCTATAATTTGAGAATTTTCGTCGAAATCAGCTCCTATTGAACAAATGATTACCACTATTTACTAGAATAGGAGGTTTGTGAAGATGTTTAACTCCTTTTTTCAAAAAGTATTTTTCACTGTAATATCATTCGAACTAAAATATTCTCTTTAATTATCATCCTAATAATTCGTTACGTCATCACCACCATAATCTCTGTTTAGTTATGGTTATCGTGGGCGAGACTGTCGAAATAATTTACATTATCTTCCAACTGGAGAGTTGATTTATTTTGTTGCAGCTGTTGTAGTATTGTATAATATTGAAGAGCAATGTCAAAGACATTATTTGGAACATACTGATGATGTAAAATGGTATGTGTTATTTTTTCCTTTGAAAAAAAGTTTATTTCATATTTTACGTCATGGAATTATCTTAGATAACTAATGAAAACTAAGAAGCACTGAAAAAAATTTTCTCTCTTGATATAAAACTCCCCAACAATCCAAATCTACAATGTCGATTCAATGGCCTAATTGCTAAGTGTTTTCCACGAAACTTAAAGTTCTTGTTTGTAATCTCTGGATCGATCTTGGATGTACATTGCTGAATAGTTCCATAATAGGATGAAATAATCTTGAAGTGATTCTTCGTTTTCAATAATTATCTAACCAAGATTAGTTCGTAATGTAAAATATGAAATTTCAGCAATTTCCCCAATAATCCCTACAGTGAAAAAAGTACATTTACAATCATTATATATTATAATGTTATTTTAAAATGTTTATGTAATGATCGATATATTTTTCGACGTACTATTATGCAACAACTGACACTATTATAAAGTGTAAACCAAGCATTTACGAGCGTTTACACGCTAGACCTAAGGCCCTGGGTTGAAGTCTCGAGTACAGGGTCGTGGAAATGCATTTCTCAGTAATCCCGTACCGGAACAAAACGGCCGTCCAGGGATTCCAAGTTTTCAATGGTGGTCTAGCTTAGATGGACTCATGAATTCAACTGTGAAAATACCAATTATTATTCAATACAATTATTCATTTTTACTTTACCTGATCACTCATTTATTCCAAGTAATCAGTTTTACTGTCGAATTCTTGTTCATGTTAATACTCTTCCATTGGGCTGTTCAACAGCATATTTCACAGTTTGCTTTACGGACTGATGTTAGTTAAACGATCGTTAAAAACTAGAAAATAATAAACAGCCGTTTCGTTCTTTTATGTTTTTCATCAAGTAGGCATCTACAACCCCTTATTTAGGGATCGTACTTGGGATATTGAGGTCTTGCAGTGAGCATTTAACCTTTAGATCCTTAAGTTGGAATCTAATGGTTTGTGTGTGTAAATTCAATCAACCGTCTTCCAATGCCATTGGTCAGTAACTATCTCATACCCAATATGGTTGAACTAGACTGATCACTATTTCGTACTAAAACTCTGAAAATTACCTCGTGAAATTAGACACTGACGATCACATGATTACTATTAGTATACGGGTTACACCACTGATTTTCTTTGTAGTTATACATTTTCTTGAAATTTAGTCATTTATCCATTAAGACATCAAATGCATGGTTGGTCTGTATGTATATTTCTGTTATCAGTGTAGTTTTACCGAACGTTTCATACAAAAAAGTCATAGACCATACTCTAGTACAGTGTTGTGACTTTATGTCCGGCTTTTTATCACGTGATTTATCCACCAATCAAAATACGACTTATACAATCTTAGCACTGTGCCAAACCAATGACGTCCAACCGGTATGGGCAGCCTAGCATCCTTATTGGTCCTATGTCCGCCTAGCCCGTCCATTTGAGTCCAGAACACAAATACCAGCTTCCACTATGCGAATCGAATCATTTATTTCAGACATACTCGGTTTATATATTAACCAAACAGACCTCAACGCACCATAAAATAGGAAATAACATTTGTATACAATAAAGCCAAAAGGTGATTGTGAACGTGGGAGGCAGTAGTCAATAAACTGAACATAGCTTAAGAACAGTAAATCGTACGATAATAAATTATAGGTAAAAATAAAGCTTATAATAAGAGGAATATAAATACACATAATCTAATTATTGAATAGTTATACCATAAGAATGTATAAATGATAATAGTCAATTAATATGTCTCAGAAGTTACTCGTCATTTAATCTTTGCTCGGATATTACATACAGCAGTAGTCAGGTTATTTAAAAGTGAGCTCTGACACGAACCAATATCAACTGCCAATCATTCAGTCACAATTAATGTAGAACATGACATATGCGTACGTCTCCATAGGTTGCCATATCATGTTAAATCGACAGGATAGAGATAAATATCTGTTAAGCTAAGATAATATAGCTGCAAGGATAATGAGGAAGACTAAAGATTGAAAATATGGTTTAAAAAGCTAGGGTGAAAAGATATATATTAAGGAGGAGTCTTGCAACTCATAATCCCAAGTAAGATAAAGAGAGAAGCTATCTTCACCGTTGTGATCTTTCCTAAACCATATCACTCAGCATCTTAGGTACTGGTCACAGTTATGCGTTTCTCAACCAAGAAGTCTGCACCTACCAATATGACTAAAACTAATGGTCGATAACATCATGGACTGATAGAATGTTTTGGTATGGTTACCCATAGCTTTCAACCAACTTACACTTACAGCACCTAACAGCAAACATTGGGGGAATCGGCGTTTAGGCATTCGTGACATATGCGTCAACCTTCTCAGTGAATAAAGATCTACAACCTCGTTAACTTATTTGACGTTTTTGACATTACTGGTCCCTTGATAGTTCTATGAAACGCAAGTTATTTTTCAGAAGACATCTATAATCAAAAGCATGTAGCCTACGCATGTCTTCTACATTCCAAGACTGTCTTTCACGGCCACAAAGTAGAAGAAAGTAGATTTCTACTTAGTATACCCCTTTTTGTTTCGATAGGGAAATCTTACCTACACCACAAATGACTCAAGTTGGCAAAGGTTAACTGAGCTTTCTAAATCGATATCAAGATTTCTACAGACATCAACATAAGTTGTAGAACCAGTAAATACTAAAAACAGTTGCTCAGCTGTTTCATCATAGTTTTCAATTACTTTACGGTGCTTACTCATTTTGTCATGTGGAACCAAACCAAAAATATTTTCACATATCATACTAACTGACCGAGTTGCTACTTAATGTTTAAATCAATTAACTTTAATTCATTAAAATACAAATTCAAACATTATCTCACTTCAGCCTAGTCAACTAAAGTAGAGTGTCATATACTCTCTCCCACATATAAAAGAGTGTAATTCAAGGCTATTTATACAAACAATATACCACTCAGCAACTGAATTAAATCAATACAATTCAATTAATTAATTGTAAAGATAACAGTTTTACCTAAAGTAGGGTTTAGAAAATAAGGATTCTCTACCTAACGATTTTATTCTCTATCTCAAACTTCTTTATATCAACAATAAAATAAAAAGGAAATGATCAATAAAATGCATGGTGATTTCTTTTTTCCCTCTTTCCTGAGAACAGATGAAATAATGTTTTTCTTTGATTCTACTTTTAAATTTAATAGTTTTAGAAATTATAAATAAGCTTTAGTGGTTCGTTCTTCTCTTTTCATAATTGATTTCTTATTTGTGTGTGTGTGTGTTTGGATGTTGGTTGGGGTTAGTTTGTCTGGTTATGAATTTTCTGAGAATTTGGCATAATAAAATTTCACAGATTGAAATCATGAGTCATTTGAAGCTAAAATCTCCACAAACCCCTTCTGATAATAATCATCTGCTCACCAGTGACTGACTTCAAGAAATACTCTTGGAGTTCTAGTGGGAAACCGTTACCAGTGGACTTCAACCAGGTCTGTTGTGAGATATCAACTCACTGAAGACAATGGTGTACGGTGGCGCAACTTCGTGGATTGGTTGACTTTAGACATTAACACCGTTGGATGCCGTCCGGCTCAGTGGTCTAGTTGGTTAGGCGCTTGGTGCGAGACTGATAGGTCCTGGGCTCGGATCTCGCGGGGTGCAGGTTCGCGTATGCGCACTTCTAAGGAGTCCCGTACTAGGACGGAACGGCCGTCCAGTGTTTTCATGATGTTCTAGCTTCAATTGACTCATGATTTCAATCAGTGAAACTTCTAAAATCTCCACAAACCCCTACTGATAATAAAATTTGACAGTTGATCTATTGTGATCTGTTCTCGGATCAGTTAATCTTGATAAATGTATTGATACAATTATGTAGGTTGTTTAGATTATGATAATCCTAATATTTCAATAGATTTTACTACAAAAATAGTTGGCAGATCAGATTGAGGCTGATGGAAAATACCAGTTAGCTCAAAAGCCACTTATAAATAATTGTAATTTCTTTACTATGTATAGATATATGTAATGGGTTTTGAACTAATTTCTTTGTACTTATGAGTTACTAATACTGTATAACCGCCTAAATTTAATTAAATGAAATGCGGTTCGAATTGAAAATCTTATAATTGAGATCAAAATGCTTTGTGGAGTGGTAGGATTTGTCTAATTCATATCTGTGTCATAACATCGACTGTTTTCTGATTGGTTGTTATCGCTTTTAGTTTGTTAATTTTGTTTTGTCTCAAAGTTATAGGATTTACTATATATAGAGAGTTGTTTTATTTTAATTTTTCTTTTCTGTTCAAAATATAAAACTATCCTGAAAGTCCCATCTTCCCTATCTGTGATTAGTGTGACAGATTTTATTTTATCAAGTCCGTCATAGAACTTGTTCGTATTAGAATAAGCTTAATCATTCTGTAATTAGCGATTACCATAGGTCCTAACCGAAACAAAATCTCAAGTTATGACAAATTCTTACAAGGTTTGTTTAGCTAAATGAAATGCAAACTAACGACAACTTGACGACACATAAGAGATAAAAATCTGATCGTTTATAAAACAGTTATTACCATTCTTAGTCAAGATTCATACTGTACTAGAGGAATTCATCTATAGTTGGCAATTAACGCTCTATAACAGAGGATAAAATAACGTTAGATAGGATGCTATAAACACCTTCGATTTTCTGTACGTAAACTAACCTTGGAACAAGTGTTCTTTACACATTTCACTCCTTTTCTCTCGTGTTGAAGTTGTTGTATAGATTTAGTCTTGTGTTATTAGAAGAGCCTAGGAAACTGATTCAAGCGTTCAGTCAGAAGATTTATCAGTTTGATTCAATAACTTCGAATAAATTGAACATTATGATCATGTTAATAATTAAATAATGATATATTTGTGATGTCTCAATGATTAGGAATTTAAATTTTCGACGTTTTGTAACCTAACATAAGCTGCTACTTTAGAATAAATAAATAAATAAATAAATAAATAAATAAATAAATTTCACGGATTGAAATCATGAGTCAATTGAAGATAAACCACCATCGAAAACCTGGAAGCACTGAACGGCTGTTTCATTCTAGTATGGGACTCCCCGACAGTGCGCATCCACGATCCCGCACCCCGCGAGGTTCGAGCCCAGGACCTATCAGTCTCGCGCCAGGCGCTTAACCAACTAGACCACTGAGCCGGCCGGTATCCAACGGTGTTAATGTCTAAATTCAACCAATCCACGAAGTTGCGCCACCGTACACCATTGTCTTCAGTGAGTTGATATCTCACGACAGACCTGGTTGAAATCCACTGGTAACGGTTCCCACTAGAACTCCAAGAGTATCTCTTGAAGTCAGTCACTGGTGAGCAGATGATTATTATCAGAAGGGGTTGTGGAGATTTTAGAAATTTCACAGATTGAAATCATGAGTCAATCCCGCGAGGTGCGAGATCGTGGATGCGCACTGCTGAGGAGTCCCATACTAGGACGAAACGGCCATCCAGTGCTTCGAGGTTTTCCATGGTGGTTTAGCTTCAATTGACTCATGATTCCAATCCGTGAAATTTCTAAAATCTCCACAAACTCCTTCTGATAAGTAAATAAATACCCAAATTAATAGGAAGTCGCTTACATTAAGTCACAAAACGTCAGAAATTCAAATTACTACTTATTGAAATGTCATAAATATATCATTTCAACTGAATATGTACCTACCTGTTCCATTCTCTACATTGTTCATATACCTAACTTCATGTTAATTTATTGTGGTCGTCAACATTTTCTGTAAAAAAATAATTAAAATAATATCCATTATCATGAAATGAGGTAGTGCAATCCATACTCTTGTCCTGATTATTGCCTAGTACAATGAACTAGTGAAAACTTTTTATCATTATGTATGTATTATTGACACTTGTAAACCTGTATTGTTGTTTTAATGAATCACATGATAAACAAACCAATACACTAGAACATATATATTAGTCACATGAACAAGTGTGGATTATGTTTATATATACTCTTCAATTGCTTTTATCACAATATATTGTAAGTTGGAATGTATTGTTGATGCTTAATAATAATAATAATAATAATAATAATAGTAATACTAATAATAATACTGGTTATGTCATGTAGCTCCATTCATAATTTTTGCCAAATATATGCAGTTTGTTTTAATCATTATTCATATTTCTTATCCATGATAATTTTTGAATAAGTCAGTATTCCAATGTTAAATTGTTTCGTCCTCATTTGGAACTTCAGCAGTACATATTTACGGGTTCACATATGATATTGTAATATGGGATTAGAAATTAGACATATTATCTTCTGATCCAGTGGTTTTGTTTTACTAATTTTTAAATTCACTCTTATGTAAGTTTGTATTTAACTGAGCAGCCTATCATTGTTTCTTCAACTGAAATGAAATCAATCTTTTTATTGAAACAATATCTTCTAATCTTCCAACTATGTATTTTTCAGTCTTTGAACTGATTGTTTATAAAGTAATCTTAGTTATTATTGTAAAGCCGACGAAAGTTGAAGTGATCCAATTAAGACCTAATGATTGAGATCTTGAACCGATTGATGTTAGACCACCATTGAAATCTCTGTTTTTTATTCTTTCATTAACAGTTTTGAAAACAGATGTATACAGATGGTTAGGCTACTGTGATCGAAAATTACATTACAACAGTTGCAAAGTAAAATCACATGAAATGATCTGTGTGTAAACTCTAAAGCGAAACATAATCTCATGCATCACCCCAATTATCATCATAAAAATAAATGTTAATCAGTTTCAGTTTTACTATATTTGAAGTGGTTACGTTATCACCTAAACTGGCGAATGGAACGAAGGTCTGTGACAAAACAACAGGACAAACTAAAGTATTCAAATTCGCCTCATTCCTGCTAACTAGAGGGAGAATACCAGATTCAGATGAGGGGAAGGTATATTGCACAAGCAGCCAAAGCTCGAACGAACCAAGCATACTACTCGAGCGCATATATAGTATAAAATTGTCCTTAGGAAACGTCATAAAATAGCGTATTCAAAGAGGAAACGAACGAATGACATTTAGGGTCCTTCCGAGTGGGAAATTCAATCTGAAAGTAAAAACGGACACTTTTGGCTCAAAAATGAGAAGCTCAAATTTCTAAAATAAAATTACAAAAATAAGACGTTTACCAGTTGATTTCTGGGGATTTAGCATCCCCAACATGTTTACTGAAAGAATAGTCTTCCTTGCAAATTCATCAATATTTATCAACCTACTATCTTAAAATCATCCTTAAAAAACCTCATTCGTGAATACTGTGTCGCATATCATTACTTGGATGTTGAAGATTTTAACAGCTAGTACACTGAATAGTGTTATCCAACAGTATTTCTAAAATAAATTGTACTAGTCAAGCTATACTAACATAGACTATCAGGGTGACTTTGACTGTAAATCATCTAAACTGTAGATCAAAGACTGTTCTTAACAAGGTCTCATTCAAGTCCTTACGTAATCAATAAACATATTGACGTAGTTCCAACTTACGAGAACAAGGTCAGTTTATCACATGATCATTTTGACAAAAAAATAATTCATGGAAGTTCAAAAAGACAAATAGAACATTTGCAGATAATTAGAACAGGCTATTTTGACAACTCCGAAAAGCATATTTGGATAATGTTCATGTAGAGTGGCAATGAACGATTTACAATTGAAACCATCCAGCTTAGAGAACAAAATATGATGAAAATTACTACAAACCACCTCAAGTTAATGAAACATTATTTTTGAATCAATATTCTTTTGATGTTATGTTCGGAGCTAATTGACAGGAAACTGAATATATGTTTCATGGTATTTGTCACTCATTGAACCCATAAAAAAACAGCCCTCTTAAGATTCTGAGTACCCATCGGTGACGAGTGCAAAATACCACAAAACCTAGGTCGAACAGGATTTCCTGTCGATTATTTCCAATTGCCAATTATCAAAACATAGTATATGGAATCTTCAAACATTTAGATAGATGATCACATTACAAATAGAATTGGACTAGGTAAACAGCATGTTAGTTACTTCTCACTAATACATCAATGTAAATATTCTTTTGTTTAAGTATAAGCATTGACAAGTTAACAATAGTGAACTTTAGACTAAACAATACACAACTCATGTCACAAAAAAAAAACAACAATAAGGTTAAAAAACCTTTGTAAACATATTGTTGTTCAATGGATTATCGTTGATATCTTTATTCATCAATTTATTTACATATATTTTGCTCTTAAACCGTTTTTCATTTTGGAGCAAATACAAAGGGGTATGAAATGTATGATGGTTATATGAAGAAAAAGTGCAATTTTAAATAAATATCTTCTATCAAAAAATAAGGGCGGTTACGAAAATTTATCCTCGGTTTTAGTAGAATAACAAAACCGTTTGATTATTGGACATATTTGTATTGTTCATTCTATGCATGTTTATGCGTATATGTGTTCACGTTTCTTGTTATATATTCTTATTTCAGTAGTATGATTTGATTTCTACTTTTAATATACCTTGTCATTTACATAGATAATACATGTGTAAATATAAACTTGTTTGTTTTATTACAGTAAGAGAGATATTTCAGATAACTTTCTTAGAATTTATACATTTTTATGTAGCATTGAACTATACAGATATTGCCTGTTTATTGTTCATAATACAATATAGGTGTAATTTAAATACTTAATAATGAAGGAACTATATGTGTAATCAGTCAGTTAACCGCTATACATTAAGTATGTATACATATAAATATGAGATCAGTTACATGAATTTTGTTAAATAATCAATGTCTATTGTACTCCAATGTTCAGTTGATCGATTTTTAGTATTAATAGTTTGGATTTTTGCCAATTTTTTTGTTTGTTTGATTTCTCATAAATTTTAAATATTTCCAGGTGTTTTGTGGAGATTTTAGAAATTTCACTGATTGAAATTATGGGCCAATTGAAGCTAGAACACCCTGGAAAACCTCGGAGCACTGGACGGCCGTTTCGTCCGATCTTTGGACTCCTGAGCAGTGCATATCCACGATCCCGCACCCCGCGAGGTTCGAGCCTAGGAACTACCAGTCTCGCGCCAAGCGCCTAACTAACTAGACCACTGAGCCGTAATCCAATGGTGTTAATGTCTAACTTCAACCAATCCATGAAGTCGCTCCAGCGTACACCATTGTCTTCAGTGAGTTGATATCTCACAACAGACCTGGTTGAACTCGACTGGTATCGGTTTCCCACTTGAACTCCAAGAGTATCCCTTGAAGTCGGTTACTAGTGAGCATATGATGAGGAGTCCCATACTAGGACGAAAGGGCCATCCAGTGCTTTCAGGTTTTCCATGGTGGTCTAGCTTCAATTGACTCACGATTTCAATCAGTGAAATTTTAAATATTTGTTTATTTCGCTAAATATACAAGGAATTTCATAATAATCATGTTCTGCTATATTATCTTTTTTATTAATGTCATTCGAAATAGTTGTACCTAGGATATTCGACTTTGTATTGATTGATCATTGAGAAAGTGGTGAATACCATGTTGATCTAGTTCTTAGTGCTAATCGAGTTCCAACAACCAATCTGTTATCTGACTTACTTACTTACGCCTGTTACTCCTAATGAAGCATAGGCCACTGACCAGCATTCTCCAACCCACTCTGTCCTGTGCCTTCTTTTCTAGTTTCATCCAATTCTTGTTCATTTTTCTCATGTCTATCTCCATTTCCCGGCGTAATGTGTTCTTTGGTCTTCCTCTCTTGTTTTGACCTTGAGGATTGCATGTGAGGGCTTGTCTTGTGGCGCAGTTAGGTGATTTCCTTAATGCGTGTATTATCCACTTCCATCGCTTCTTCCTGATTTCTTCCTCTGCTGGGATCTGGTTTGTTCCCTCCAACAGTAGGTTGTTGCTGATCGTGTCAGGTCAACAGATCCGTAGTATTTTGCGTAGATAACTATTAATAAACACCTGTATCTTCTGGATGATGGCTTTCGCAGTTCTCCAATTTTCCACCCCCTGTTATATGACTACGATAATGCATATACTATTTTTTGATGTTAAATGTCTGGTAACAATCAGAATGAAACCGTAGATTTAGGTCTACTGATAGATGGGATTAGTTAGCTCAATAGTTGTTAGTCTTACAATGGGACTAAGTAACACGAATTCAAAACTCATGAAAAGTATTATTTCTTTTAAGATTCCATATATTTCTTGTTGTAAATTACTAACTTGTATGAAACATTTTCAGATAATCAAACAACTTTATCGAAAATAAACTGATATTATAAATTGATTAAACTTGTCAAGGTGACTTCATTGAATGAAAATGGATCCCATGGAATAGTGATATCAGGAGGGAAATCGAGTTACTGAACTATTTATTCCTCAATAAGTTACTGGATTGACTGATAGGATGCTTTAGGGTCTCCGGTTACTTTTCAGAATTTGTTAAGATAATAAAAAAATTAATATTCATGAATAATACAAGTAATTTGAACAACTTATCCAAGATTCTACTGTGTTACGATTTATTGTATAAAAGCTGTAAAAGATATACTTAACAGTTGTACAAAAAATATCCTATTGATCGAATGAGTATGAAAACATTTGCCCTATGACTCCGTTTTTGAATAACTAATTATGTGTTCATTATATATATTATAGGCTCATCATTGATCATCTGTTGTTCCGTCCTGTTTGGTTAAGAAAATCGATTATTATTTAATTATTTAAACACATAAACATCAGTACAACGAGTCAACAAATATACGTGTGTCACATTTCATTATTCGATTTGTGTGTAAAGACAAAGATACTGTTCGGGTGTCCAAATTGAATCAGATGGTTTGCATAGGAGACCAACCACCACTCCTCCGACCATTCATCTAGAGGTCTAATTCATAAGGCAATGCAGCGACGTTTGGAGGTCCAGTTCCATGGTAGTCGGTGACCAACAATAGGTTCACATGTCATTTGTTCCCTCAGGATCCTGGAATTCATGTGCATCATTGATTTGGAATCAGGATTTTCCAACTCGTCTAGGTGGATCCTCCATATCCACTAACTTTGTTAAGGCATCGGACATTCGCTTTTCATTCTCTCAATTTCGTAAACGAAAGTAATGTCGCGAGAAGGCAGTGTATAGACGCAGCCATATGAGAGCATTTCGAGCGAGAGAGCTGACTCTCCCTACCACCTACCGTACCATGGCATTTTATTACTATCATCATTATTATTATTTTTTGATAATAAATTATTTTTACGTAACGTAGCATAGTTTCTAGTGTGTTGTTGCATGCAGGAAATTCCACATTACTAGTATGTTTTATTGATTGAGTATGTATAGATTAGTTTAAAGTTGTAGAAAAAATGATTTCCCTCTTTTCTGGATAGTTTTTTCTTTGAAGCTAGTTTTTAGCTTCCATTTCTTTCTGACTGAGTTTTTGTGACTTGGCTTGTTGCCAAAATATAGTTTTAAGCGGGAAAAATCTATAAACAGAACAGTCACTCTGTTTACTTATTGTTACTTGTTGTAAGCAAAAAAGGAGTAAATACAATTTCCGTCTTGTATTTTTACTTTGAATATAGCATTGCTATCCATCCTGATCGTATTACTGTGGCTACTGGTCAGTCTGCAGGACATGATAAACAGTTTGGAAAAGTGAGTGGTGTTTTTTTCTTCTGTCAGTTTGTAATTATGTGATACTATTACGGAGAATGTGTAATGCCGATAAAGTCAGATATGTAGAGTTTCATATAATAGTACAGCGTATTCACTAAATAATCATAGGATAAAATGTCTAGAATACCTTTTTCCCATTTTATGAGATGGTGAGTAACATCGGAGGTACAACCTACGATCATTGACATGAAATAAGTTCTTAAGGTCATTGATTGTTGTGTTGCACTGTGCATCGCGGAGCTCAAACGTTAGTTGTGAAATTACAGACGGGACAAACTATTGAAAAAAGTCAATGATGTACCTACTTAATATCTCAGCCTACGTGTTATAGTCGAATCGGACCTCAGAAAACAACAATGATTTCATATTTCTCAGTCTTATGAGTTCTTTTGCACTCTATTCTTTTTTTTTACATAATACTGGAGATACTGATTTCACTACGATTACTCTGATTTCCATCTGGAAGAACTTGGATTGATATATATGTGTATACGAAGCACACTTCGTTTTTATCCTTAATCAACTGAATTATTTCTGCTCTTTTTTAATACAAATAACTACATGACATACATACCTCGTAAAATACGGTAATCTGTGGAATCTGTTTAACTCCGATTCCCCAGTGAAAATTACGTCCTTATACGTATCACTGACCCACAAAGTGAACAGGAAAAATATTGGAAAATGTTGGACTTCGCACTTTTATTGAATATCAAAAGAGATGGTTCCAATCACTGCTCCAATTCGTCCCTAATTGTGTAGTTTTTGTCACGTTTATGAAATTTTAAGCGACCTAGTAACTTCCGCCTTCTTAGCTGTTAATAAGTTGCAAGTTTTCCGTCATCATATATTGAATTTAGTAGAAAATTTCAATAGTTGTTATCTTACATATGAGTGATTCGTCAGTAAATTATACTTTTGCCTTTCCAATGAACAGAAGAATACTTGAAAATTCTAGATATCACAACTTTAGAAAATACTGAAACAGGATGATTATCCTCACATCTGACTGATCTGTCATATCTGACTGTACAGTTAATTGTTCACCGAAATGGTGAAAAATTCTGAAAACTGTAAATTCAACATGAAATGGTATTTGGCCGAAATTTTGAATTTTTTTTTAAAGAAAAGAGTTTCTTAAACTATATTTTGGATATCGTCATCGTTACTGATATATTATTTATAGTTGCCTAGCAACATGTTGTATCTCTTCTCTAACAGGTTATTAATTGCAAGATACGAGTATTTGACTATGAAAACCCAAACATCTATTCAGTGTATGAATCTCAGTTAAATAATTCGATTAGCAAACGACATAGCGTATTTGCAATCACCTCTTTAGTCAAATAATTTTATATTGACAAGTGCAGAAGATAATTAGGAAAAGATAGATAATGTAGAAATCAAAAATTATGTCACATTGTGTTGTCGGTAATCATTTGATGTTTTTAATATGCTGAGAATATAAGATTTCAAAACGTATATAAAGTTTTGATTGGTATTCATGATTCATAGGGTTCAGACATGTCATAAGTGAAGCAGTAGTCATCAATGGAACTTAATAAATAAACATCGTGACATATCCTGAAGTGATGGACGCTGACCCTATGGTTTTAATGGTTAAGTGTTCTTTGCAACATCTGAAGATCTTACGTTTGACTCCTATCGGCGATGTGGATAATGCCAAGAAGTCTTATCTGTTCAGTGTTCTCTGGTTTTCATTGATACCCCCAACTGAGATTAATCTGTGACATAAAACTTACCAATTAAATTCTATCTCTTAGATTCGATCATGACCGTCTCTATATTATGATGGTTTCTCTTCCGTTAAATTTTAATGGTCCTGTTACTTACTCCATAACTGATGATTTTTGTTTAATGTTATCTAAATAATTTATCCTCCTCCATAGTTCTCGTCTTTCGTCAATTTCTTTGTTTACTGTTGGTCCTTAAGTTTCATCTAATCGGTAATTGAGATGTTTTTTCGTTACTTTGAATTGTTGTGACCAGTAACGAACTACTGAAACTAAGTCAACTTTTTTCCCCTAGTTGTGGACTTCACAATACTACACATCTATTCATTAAGTTAGACCCGAAACATTGATGCTTTGCTGAGAACATTATGCCTTTAGACCATTGAGTTGGAATATTATAGTCTCATTACACTCAGTCTGTGATATGACATAATCAGTCTATTAGTCAATCATAAGCAACGTAGAACCTGGTATAGATGCATATCAGACCAAGTTATCATATCATATCACTGTAAGATGGGATAAAAAATGAATATCAAGATGGCAGGAGTAGTAAGATTAGTACCAATCGTAGTATAAGGATATTAGTAGGCATTCTATTTGGTTCGAGGGATAATGAAACCGTGGAACAAAATACATAAAATAGTTTTTAGAAACACAAGATCCGGGACCATAAAGTAAATGAATAAGTTCATCTTCACCACTCCGGCTGATTTTGGACCATGTCACTCAACATCTCTATAATCAGTAATTATTATCGTATGTGAATCTTAATCAGATAGTCTTTATCTACCAAAACAATTCAAACCAATAGTTATAGATTTTTTCGTCTTATGCCTATATCATAGTCCACCTATTTCTAGTTTCCTTTGTGAGTCCGCTCATCCCTCTCGAAATGCTCTCATAAGGCTACGTCTATACAGCCACTACCACAGAAGTCCTATTCACTGCCTTCTCGCGACATTACTTTCGTTTACGAAATTGAGAGGACGAAAAGCGAATGTCCGATGCCTTAACAAAGTTAGTGGATATGGAGGATCCACCTAGACGAGTTGGAAAATCCTGATTCCAAATCAATGATGCACATGAATTCCAGGATCCTGAGGGAACAAATGACATGTGAACCTATTGTTGGTCACCGACTACCATGGAACTGGACCTCCAAACGTCGCTGCATTGCCTTATGAATTAGACCTCTAGATGAATGGTCGGAGGAGTGGTGGTTGGTCTCCTATGCAAACCATCTGATTCAGTTTGGACACCCGAACAGTATCTTTGTCTTTACACACAAATCGAATAATGAAATGTGACACACGTATATTTATTGACTCGTTGTACTGATGTTTATGTGTTTACATAAATATCAACATATGGTTATTGTTCAATTATTTTCAATGGTAATCAACTGTAGTACAATGTTGTATGCGGTTTATTTTTAATGAATGATACTTTTTAATGATATCACTCATGAAACGGATTAAAATGGATGAGAAAACAATGTAACTATTTTTTTATTATGTGGGTCGTGAAATTAATACAACATAATGTTCTCTCTCTTATATCTCTTAATTGATTATTGACAAGGAATTTATATATTAAAATAGAAGTGAATTAGAAAGAAATATATGTTAAAATGTTCATTCATTCATATAATAGTAATGAATTCGTCAATCTACTGTTTATTGACACAATAGAAGATATACGAGAAGTCATCAGTGTAGTTGAAATGAAATAGATCTATTAAGGAAAATGTTTTACATCGCGGATAGAGTTTAGTCTATATAACCATTAAGATACAATAGTGACTACTTGTCTGTTGTTTCATAACAATGTGTGGAACGTTTTAGTGGTGTAAATATCAGAGACCTTATTCCCTGAGATTGAACTCAACATTCTTAAATCTTGTGTTGAACGAATTACTTTTAGACCATTGAATTAGAATTCTATGATTCAGTTCGATTTTTGTGATGCGGTTATGTATAATGATTATTTCGGGGGGTCTCATAGTAGCAAAAAACAAGTATCCTATGCTTCCTTGATCTTCAATATTTATCTAGCTAACAGGAATGTATGAGATTAACAACTAATGATGCGTTGAAAAATCTCTACAGAACACATTCATAAGATTACAAATGATTATACATTTACACATGAAATACATTTAATTGAAATCCAATTGTGTTTGTTGATAATATGAACTTAAGTCTTACGTTAAAATTGAAATTCTTTAATACGTTCAACATTATCGATCCTATATATGATAAGTAGAGCACAGATGCCCCATTAATTCGAGTATGTTAACAGTCTGATAGTTATTCTTATTGAAATCTTATATATATATCATAAGCTACTGAAAAAATTGGTACTGTAAATTAAAATGTAATTATAATAGTGATAAAATGAACATCTTCAAATAATGTGACTTACTCCTTGTTAGGAAATTCTTCAAATATCCAATGAAAATTTCAAGTAGTTTAAAATGACTGATAAAAACACCTATCAACGTACAAAGCAAACAGTTAGATTAGAATACATAACCAAATTAAAACTAGAACTGATTAGAATCAAATTATATCAAATTAAAATGAATGAACTATATTGTTATCGTTATATCTGAAGAAGATTAAGCTATGGGTAACTTTAAGGAATTATTTTTAGATTTTTATTATATGTATATAGTTATTGGCAGTAATGTTGTTAACGAAATTGGGAGGATGAAAAGCGAATGTTTGGCGTTTTAACCGGGTTAGTGGATTTGATGGGTTCACCTAAGGAAGTTGGAAAACCCTGATTCCAAACCAGTGGTGTACATGGGCTCCAGGATCCTGAGGGTACAAATGGCGTATGAACCAATTATTGGTCATCGGATACTATGGGACTGCATCTCCTTACTTACTTACTTACTTACTTACTTACGCCTGTTACTCCCAATGGAGCATAGGCCGCTGACCAGCATTCTCCAACCCACTCTGTCCTGGGCCTTCTTTTCTAATTCCATCCAATTCTTGTTCATTTTTCTCATGTCTATCTCCATTTGCCGGCGTAATGTGTTCTTTGGTCTTCCTCTTTTCCTTTGGCCTTAAGGATTCCATGTGAGGGCTTGTCTTGTGACGCAGTTGGGTGCTTTCCTCAATGTGTGTCCTATCCACTTCCATCGCTTCTTCCTGATTTCTTCCTCCGCTGGGATCTGGTTTGTTCTCTCCCACAGTACTCCGCCCGGAGTCCCTCCGGGGGCTACTGCCGGTCCCAAGCCCGGATAAAGGAGGAGGGTTGGGCATGGGCTTAGCGTCCCCATCCCGTAGAAAACTAACTCGCTAAAAAAACGCTAACCAGAAAAAAAAAGAAAGAAAAAATTATTCAAATCTTTTAAACTCTGCCCTGGGAGTCAGAAGGTCTTCATTTAGAAGAATTATGACGCCTCATGATGAAAGCCGAATTCCTTCGGAAGTTACGAGGGCGATGCCCCTTCTGACAACCAGAGCGACCATTTATTTAGGTACATGGAATGTTCGTACAATGTGGGACACCGGAAGAGCCTTCCAAATCGCTGCATCTCCTTACGCTGCTCGATTGCCTTGTGGATCAAACCTACTGGTTAAAGGCTCCGGGTGTGGCTTCCTAAGAAAACCACATGCTCCAGTCTGGGCACCTGAGCAGTATCACAGCCCACACACAAATCAAGCAATTTGTGTGGCACATATGTACTCGGTGCCCCTTTCGTACCAATATTTATGTGTTCAAATAAATAAATATAGTTGTTGTATAATTATTAAGTAACTATATATATATATATATATATATATATATATATATATATATATATATATATATATATATATATATATATATATATATATATATATATCCGTATTTCTTTTATCATAAGCTTCCATTTGACTTACAGGTCATTGTTATACGATTTATCATCCTTAATTTATTCCCAATTTATTAGCAACAGTATCCTAAACACAGCCACGTTTTTGGCTTGATTTCGTATAATAATTTTTTTTTCCATTTTGTGGTGTGGTGCAATCTGGTCTGTTTAAATAGAATCCACGTATATCTGTAATATACGATTCATACAGTGAAGTTTGTGATTGTATTCTGGACTCAGTAGAAAGGGCTAGTAGAGAAGGACTAGTGAGTATTCAGAGTCATTTCAAGACTGCCATTTCTGGTTGATTCATCATTAGCTTAACACAGGTACAAGATCATAGCTTTCGATATTGTCATGTGATAATTAACAAAGGCAAAAACACACCGTTACTACTTAAATCGTTTTTTAATGAATTGAAACAATCCATCTTAAAATGTAACTCGAATACATTAAGTATAATATCATCGAAGTAGTTCAATTCGAATAAAAGATTATATACAACATTTGGAAAAAGGGAAAATCGTAATGAAACAGTAAAAGATTTGTAACTAACTTAATTGACATTACTAAATCAACGAATCCATGTCGGATACAAACAGGTGTCTACCTCAGTACAATCGTAGATGGTCGCGCAACTTCGTGGATTGGTTGAGGCTAGACATTAACACCATTGGATGCCGGTTCAGTGGTGCGTTAAGCGTTCGCGCGCGAGACCGAACGTGCTGGGTTCGAATCTCGCGAGGAAGGATCGTGGGTGCGCACTGCTAAGGAGTCCCGTACTAGAACCAGATGTCCGTCCAGTTCTTCCAGGTTTTCAATGGTGGTCTAGCTTACATTGACACATGAATTCAACTATTACAATCATTACAATCTCCATAAACCTCCATTCTAAAAAAATCACTATTTTGACTGTTCCCATCAGTAAGCTATACTTACAAAACCATATTGATATGGAATGATAATGTAGTATCATCATCATCATCATCATCATCAACATGATTAATTATGCCTTTTACCATCCGTTATTTTTCTTTTAACAAAATAAAGAAAATTGTCTTCCGGTTTTTACCTTAAATCATTTACAAACAAAAAAATCTAGCCACATGTACGAATTTGGAGTTCAGTCGATTTGAAAACACTGAAAATTATTGGTTTAGGCGAATTTGACCGTTCAGTATGTTGTTTGTCCTTTTCAAAACGGTTAGTTAATTTATTTTTTTCTATTGTTTTTTTTCTCTTTCGTTATTTTTATTGTTATTATGACTACACAAATGATCTATCGTTGTTATCCTAAGTTCAAAGGTTGAGATCATGGGTCAGTTGAAGCTAGGCCACCATGGAAAACTTGGAAGCGCTGGACAGCCGTTTCGTCCTATGTTGGGACTCCTCAGAAGTGCGCATCCACGATCTCGCCCCCCTGCGAGATTCGAACTCAGGACCCACCCGTCTTGCGAACGAGCGCGGGGAGCGAGATCGTTGATGCGCACTTCTGAGGAGTCTCAAAATAGGACGAAACGGCCATTAAGTACTTCAAGGTTTTTCACGGTGGTTTAGCTTCAACTGACTCGTGATCTCAACTACTAAAATTATTATAATATCCACAAAACCCCTTCTGATATTATTCTAATTTGTTTAAAATTTCAATATTGGATTAAATGGTGAAAGAATGGGAACTTTTGATTTACTGACATTAGCTGTTTACCGTAATTTCAATGATTTATTGGGAAGAGAGAAGTGAAATTGTTGGACGGATGCTTTTTTTGGTATTGTTTTTGATGGTTTAACTGCTAAGTTTTGATTGTTCTACGAATAATATTATGGACGCTTACTTGATTCATGTAGAAGTGAGCTCACTTATTCTACAAGCACTTACAAGTATGTGAATGTTACGTCATGAATCTGTTTCCTCATTAGCCTGTTTTTAAAATGTAGTCAGAAAGAGAGAGTTGTTTCGATCTAGTTTACATCTTCGATGCGATAGATGACTCAGTATGATCTTGAGACTTGCAGCATGTGAGTTCGATTTGTGACTCTAAGGCTAAGGCCTTGAGATGACAGAAAGAAAAGAACCATCCTGCCACTGACCTATGATTTGATAGGTTGGCAAACAGAAAGGGTCAGGGAGAGAGCGGGAACTGTTAGACTATTTATTCCTGGTTCAAACTAACTCAAAAGGCGCATGAATGAGTGGTTGACTAACGAAACCAAACACGCAAAAATGAGAAAAATACAATCATAAGCAAACTAAGATATAAGGGAATTAAGTGAGATAGCTCACTAAAAATAGCTCCAATTATTTGTCATTACCTGTTTATTTCTCGCTTCACACTTCAACATCGTCAAAGTTACGTATATATTTGCCTGATCAGTTTGGTTTTAGGCTTGGTCGCATCATAATCATCATGAATGAAATTGTTGACCCTTATTTCTCCGTGTTTTTTAAGTATTAGCAATTGGCCAACATAGAATGGGATAATAGATTAAGAGTTCAGGCATTCGCTTTTGAGCAATTCACCATAAGTTTGAACACCTCTGTATTTAAACTGTTTTAGACTGACCTATAATATCACTAGACGACCTTACACATGGAACGTATGTCGATGTCGAGTTTGATGGGTTAGTTGTATTATTTGGTAGAGAGAGGCTGTCACTTAATTTCAGGTTTAAGACTCTACTACTTTGATTTATCTAACCCGACAGTGTCAAATGAAGTCTAATTTAGTCTAGATTACATGAACATATACTTAGTTACTAAGTTTTATCAAAGGTTAATAAATTACCAAACTGAAGAGTTTTAGTGACCCTATATCTGACTTCAGTTAAATCGTGTGCTTATTGTAATCGAAATATACATACCGCCGATCCTCGTATACTTTTATCGACTTAATTCGTACTGGAGAATAACGGAATAAAATAAGCCAAACACGAAAATAGATTTTGAATACGTATACTACGCACACATTGATCCGGACATACAACCAGGGAAGCGAAGCGAAACGAAACAAAGTGACGTGCAGAGGAAAAGGCTAGTGAGCCAACCGGATTTAATCAAGCGTGACTCAATATTTATATTCAAACAAAAATAAATTACATACACAATGACTAGGGTAAGCAATTAACACACATACGATCATTTGAAAAACAGTCAACGTTAGTAAGTGAATGATTGACGAAGTCAAAAGTGGCTTGAGAAGAATGAATATATTAGCCTGTCCATAAGCTAGAATAATAGCCTATGTTGGCCTGACATAGTACCAGCCACTACAGTTTTGATCGACTTATTCAAGTAGAATCTTCATAATTCATGTGGTAACTATAGATAGTGATATGCTTTGTAATGGTCAATTAATTTCATTTTGTTCGGTTTATAATTAATGCGATTGAATTCTTTTTTAAATATTAACATCTCTTAGGAAAAACTAAATAATTCTTAAGCAAAGATCGGTGGTGGCTAGCAGTGTAATTCAGAACGCGAGTTTCTTCTTATTGGATTCAAGTCCCGGATTGAACATCAGCTCTGAAATGCAGGTACATCTAGATGACGAGTCCCAAATGGGACTAAACGCGCGTCCTGGATTACTCTGCTAGCCACCATCAATCTTTGTTTTAATGTTTGCGACGTAAGGCAACATCGAGGTAATCCGTAAAGGATGCACATACGCTAATAAGAGACTGATCAATTACAGTCCTAAATATCAATGGGAAGATTCAAATAAACAATACAAAATGAATTTAAATAGTTCTTATTTATCCTTGATGTTACATCATTGTTTTAATTAAGTGTTGTTGCATATCCTGCATCCTCTATTAATTTGGTGGCGCAACTTATCTTGGATACTTATTAGAATGGTAATGGTAATCTGTGTTCTATCTTCTCTACGTTTAATTAAAATGTATGTGTATGTGAATATGACAACTTTGACTTGAGACCAGTGATTCCATCGCTTCTTGGTTTTTGATGATTTTCGGTGATAAAAGTCGACTCAAATTTGACGAAATTTCGATGGTTATCTATCTACGAGAGAATATATATATATATATATATATATATTAGGAGTTAAGAGACAAGCAATTGAAACCTTTGGGTTAGGTTTTCTGCTAATTGGTAACTGTCCTTAAAGTGTGCCTATAATCTTTGAGGAGTTGTGATGCTTCTCATGACATTCGAATTCAAGTTATTTAGTATCAAAATGTGGGATGTTATCATCGATATATATATATATATATATATATATATATATATATATATATATATATATATATATATTAATACTATCATTATCTGTCTGTTGAAACTTCTGTTGCTCGATGGATGGAAGAATTTGAATGTTTAACTTATGCACTGAATTCTATAGAATGCAATCTTGAACATTCGAAGAAGAAAAATCCTCGCTCGACTACTGATCAATTATTACTTTTCATAACTTGGAACATCACTTGACTGAACAAATTGCTCTTGTTGGAAATCTAATTATAAATCATTTTGTTACTTTATGGAACAGATATGATCTGAGCTTATTCTCATTGTTTTCAATGTTCATTAGATAATGTTATATGTAGCAATTACTAGCTTTTTTTCGACCATTCATTTAATAGATGAATACTGCTTATGAGAGAGGTAATTTTCACTAAAGATTTCATTTCGAACTGTTGTGAACAGTTCAGTGTAACAAAGTTTCAATACACCTGTATGAAAAATGTTAATACAGTCAAATATGAAATCTTTAATGAAAATAACATTCATATGGATAGATTGGGACAATCATAAATCAGCTAAAAGATAAGTAAAAGAAATATCTTTCATTTTCAACGAACGAGACATACATCATTATTGGCTGAATTTTCTTAGAGACAAATATAGGTTTATATCAATGAATACACATATAAATGAATTGATTTAGTTAATAAACTTCCTTTCTCTATCTTAGTCTTTTCATTCGAGTAGCTGGTCAGTCTCATATATAGGCAAATTACATATCAATATCAACGTTCGGACACCACATTTCACAACACTTATAAACTAAAGAAGAGCCAGAAGTGCTAGAAATCACATTCCTTGGGTTTGTTGCAAATAACTTCAGTCATGGATACAGTCCATTACTTTGTTTTCTAATAGCAACATATTGAGTGAATAAAAATTGATATATTAATTCAGTTTCGTTTTGTGTATTATCGTTGTTGGCTTGTATCTATTTATCGTATTGTTAATCAAACTATTTACTTTTATAGGATAGCGGAGTTAAATTATGTGCAGTTGACGAAGCTACAGATCATGTAATTTCAATATGGGATTGGCAGAAAAGTCGCAAAATAACGGAAACTAAAGTAAGATACTAATTAATTATATATTTTCCAAGCTATATATGTCTATAAATATACTTCAGATACTCCTCATTACGTGTGTCGACGGAGGTTATCTGGAACATTTTCAGTGTTCAATGTGTATGTCGTATCCTCCAGTACTAGCCATTCATCTGTCCACTTAGTATCTGGGTTTCGCATATTAGAGTATATTTTGCACTATATATTTCATTTCAAGATACTAGGGCTATTCACAACTTTCTCTAATGAATGCATCAGCGTAGCGCAGCTCCACATGAAGAATAAAAGCCATCGGTGTAATGAAAATTACGGTTCGAAGTGAAACCTCTAACGAAAAATACATTCTGATGTCTAGCATTCACTCACTGAATGAACGGAAAAATGAGAAAAACTTCCGTATACAGCACACTTAGTAAACAATGAACATATCGCGGATATTCTGATCCCTTATGTTATATCCCGATGAGAATAATGATTGGTAACTGTTGGAATCTATTTTTGGACTAATACTATACGTATATTTTTATCGCATAATTGTTAAGTAACCAAACTATTCATATTCATGTTTCTCTTATTATGAGCTTTATTTTGACCTATGAACTATTATTATACGTTTTACCATTCTTGAATTATGCCCTGTCTATCAATTACTATATCCCACATTCACAGCCACTCTCGGCTAGATCTTATACAAATGTTATTTCCTATTTTACGGTACGATGTGGTGTGTTTGGTTTGTATATAAACCTAGTATGTTTGAAATACATGATTCACATCGCAGAGGCTGAGATTGGTGTTCTTGACTTAATAGGTAGGGCTAGGCAGGAAGAAGGACCGATAAGGACTCTAGACTGCTCGTACGGTTTTATGCGTCATTTGTGCGGTTGATAAATCACTGTTCTCTAATTGGCGGTATGAATACGTTATATATTAATAGGGCACAAAACCACAAGTTATAACACCTTATCCGTACTAAATGTCTGATTGTTAAATTTTTTGGGGTAAATCAAGAATGTATTTGGCTCATATAGATAAAGACCTGCTATTTAGTCCACACTTCCATTCTGATGAGCAGTCAAATCTCGTCTAAGAAAATAAAGTTAATTTATTTTGTATTTGTGAATAAGATTCATCACCCACCAGTCTACTTGAGGTCTTAAAACCTAGAAGATTATTTGGAAATCTTACTTTAAAACTTAGTATATTGACACAACATTTCTTATTCACTAAAAATAAGTTTTTAGTATACTTACTAGCAGTATGCAGTATGTATGATTTCTTGTTGCAAGTTATTACAAATCTTTAATTTCCATATATATATACGTACTTAGTTTTTAACTGTATATCATGAATTTTGGTTTATTTTGCTTTGTTACGACCTACTATACTGTACCTACAAGTGTAACAATCGCATGTTTACATTCATCGCCGTTTACATATGTTCATAGGAATTTGGTTGTTTGTGTACATAACTACCAGGGCAGTCCTACTCACTGCCTTTTCGCGGTGAGGGTGTTGTTTAACGAAATTGAGAAGACGTAAAGGTAATGTCTGGCGCCTTAATGGTGTTGGTTGGTACGGAGGATTCACCTAGTGAAATAGGAAAACCCTAATTTCAAACCAATGGTGCACATGAGTTTCAGAATTATGAGGGAACAAATGACGTATGAACTTATTGTTGGCCACCGGATGCGATAGGACTGGATCTCCTAATGTTGTTCCATTGCCTTATGTATCAGACCACTAGATGAAAGGTCTGGAAAGTGGTCACTTAAAGAAACTATCTGGTTCGGTCTGGGTACCCGGGCAGTACTCCAACCCTCACACACAAACCGACTGATGAGGTGTGGTGCATATATATTTGGTGCCTCGTGTACCAATGTTTACGTGTTTAAATAGTAATAAATATAACTGTTTTATAATAATAATAATATGAATACGGATGTGAATATGAATACAATGTAGTTAAAATCCAGTTCGATAAATAAAAAAATTAATGTTATAATTAAACTTTAGGACTCGCCTAGTGCAAAATTTACTTTGAACTTATAATCTAAATTAATATTTTACATGAAGGGTTGTTTATTTATTTAAAAGATATTGATAGTTATAACAAACATTGGGCGTGAATCACATATCCGCCAGTTATAAGATAAGACAATGTTGTACTCTTCTATGAATTGATTGTAAATATATATGCCAGTGCAATCCTCTAACTCAATAATTTCAAGGTAATATGTTTGCTGGGTAACTTGATTGTTTTCCTGTCGATCTTTTAGGGTGTCATAGACATGCATTGTTAAGTCATTTGTTAAGATAAAACAACTATCTAGTGTTTTACCTGTTTTTCGATACTTCCTTCAGTTAATATCAATTTGTAACTCATCAAGTACATATTCGTGTGCTCAACTTTAAGATCGACTTTATATCTGTGGGTTAATGATACTACCCGGATAATCAGATCGAAGTAAGTTAACTGGTACTCGGGACCTATTGGTTACGAGTTGAATCCCTGTACTATTAAGTCATTACTCCATATCGATCCCTCCATCTGTCTGTTTCTCTCTCTCTCTCCCTATATATATATATATATATATATATATATATATATATATATGCAATGAATATAGTATCTCACTTTTTCTCACAACCCCCTCTCTTCATCAGTTCATCTTACTGGCTACACGTTTAGCAACATCTAATCATTTTACAATACCATTAGAAATTATTTTTGTTTTTACTATCCATTGAGATTAGTATTGATTAGTTTTTATTTTCTAAAATACCAGTACGTGTTATATTTATACAACAGTAGGCAAAATATAATACCTTTCAATTCTTTGATTTTCATTGTGAAGTAAACATTTTTGTATGAACAATTTCTGTATGAAATGTTGTCAGTTCGTAAGATTCTGTTGGGAATTATTACCAAGTAATTTTATGTATTGAAGTGATGAATGATTGAAACTGCTGTTAAATTTCATGGTAGTCTCTGTTGGGGACGTTAGATCCCCAGAACTCACTTGGGAAAGGACCTAATTTTATAATTTTATTTAAAACATTTGAATTTCTCTATTTTCTCACCAAAAGCGCTCTTGTCACCTTCATGTCGTATTTCCCACTGGGAAATATCTTAAATGCTATTGGTCCGTTGCATCTTTTAGTATGCTATTTGGTAACTCTCTCCAAGGACGGTTTTGTACTGTATATATACGTTTTGAATTGTGTTTGTTGTTATCGCTCGTTTCTGGCAGTTTACAGAATATACTTCCCCATTCCAAGCTTGGACTTCTCCCTCTAGTTAGCGGGTCTGGGACGCATCAAATAGCTAGCTTACTGATCTTTGGTCACCGAGTCTTGTCCTCGTTTGCCGTTTAAGTGAACTCTTGATAGCTTCAACCCTATCAGTCTCCAAGATAACTGACTCTAGTGTAGATCGATAACCAGTAAAAAATACTGATTGTATTGAAAAGCAGTTCATTCTAGTTTAATATGATTTATGAATTATCGACCCCAAAATAAATTAATACTCGGGGTGAGTATAACACGGAGTCTGTATTGTTTTCGTTTTTAATTCCAATTTATCAGCACAAAATCTCGTAAATTATAAAAAGTTTCCTTTTTTTCCATTCATTTATGATTTGTGATGCTGCGACGTTTCACACGTCAATGCAGATTTTCATTTCAGTAACAAGATGATTAACGAACACATAGAAATATCAGTATTAGTATTTGTGATTATCAGAAATACGAACTATTGTAACTGAATCAAAATATGTATAGAAGAATACTAGAACGTATTATCAAATCAGATGATAGAAAGTGAAAGTTTTTAATTGAAGCTTTTTCGTATCGGTTTTCGATTTCATTAAAGATTCTAGCTGAATAGCGTATGTGTATCCTAATCTTCTCGAATTCATGATTATTTTGTTTATTACTTGTTTTGAATTAGGAATTCTTATAACTTTAATCGTTTAGTAATAATAATAGTGTATCCCACTTATATTTTTCTCTTGTATTGATATATCACACATTGTAGTGTTTATTCATTACCTTAATCTCAAATAACATAGAGGTGATCATATCTGAAGTGCAACGGTGAACCTTTATTGTTGGTTTAAGAAAAACGTCATAATTCGTAGTAACTTATATCTGTTATTCATTACCGTTTTGTGACTAGCAGCAATCAGTTTCTAAATAAGTGATATATATGTATATATAACTATCATAGTAATGTTAGTGTAATATCTGTAATATCATTGAAGTTGTGAATTTGGCTAAGATAGACCACCATTGAAAATCTGGAAAAATTGGACTGCCGTTTCGTCCTAGCATGAAGCTCCTCAGTAATGGGCATTCGCGACCCCTTACACAGAAATCGAATCTAGGGCCTCTGGTCTCGAGCGCTAACGCTTAATATCTAGACCACTAAAGCGGCATCCGATGGTATTAATATCGAACTTGAATCAGTGACCAGTGGAGCTAAATCTTGTTGAGTGCGAGGCAGTTACTCACCGAAAACAGTGGAAAATAGTTACGAAATTTCGTGGATTGGTTGAAGTTAGAAATTAATACCATTGGGTCCCGGCTCAGTGGTTTAGAGTTTAAGCGTTCGTATGCGCGATACCGAAATTCCTGGGTTCGAGTCTTCCTTGCAGGATAATGGATATGCTGTGCTGAGGAGTCCCATACTTGAACAAAATAGCCTTCCAGTACTTCCAGGTTTTCGATGTTGGTCTAACATTAACGGTTGATGATTTCATTTAAACATCATTTCGATTGTCTGTTTCAATATATTTATTAATTATCCTAGACAAAGAAGTTGATTTAAATTAATTTTATCACTTAGTTCCATACAACGTGAACATATGACAATTAAATTCGTCATAGATTGGTCTCAGTTGGACTACTAATAAAAATCAAGAAGTTTCAAACAGTCGTTTCACTTTTGTACAAAACTCCTCAGCGGTGCGCACCAACGACCTAAACCATAGTCGAACATTAAATATTTTAGTTCTATGGCGAATAATTAAATGATAGAACTACTGTATTAGAGTTGAGCAATGCACATATTGAATAGCAAAAGTAGGCTTCATCTTATCTTTCAAGTACATCATATTGTACTTCGTCACTGATCTCCATGATATTAAAACTAAAAGAAACTTTGCATTGGTCGTTCACACACGATATCGACGGCCATATGTTCGAATCCCGCTAGCGGGATCGTAGATGCACCCTACTGAAGAATCTCACAACAGGATAAAACGGCCGTTCAATACTTCCACGTTTTCAATGGTGCTCTAACATTAATCAGTTTATGATCCCAGTCAAAAACTTAATAATCTCTACAACCCTATAATGTGATAATAACACTGAACAATCTAAACGATATTCCATACTTACTTTGATTCTTTCTAAATATTCATCATAAAAATAATGTTAGACTTCATCTACATGTATCATCTCATTAATATGCATAAGTAGTGACCTACATATATCATAATAATGATTGAAAATATTATAATTCAAACTTATCATTTATCAAAGTGTATTTCTTCTTCAATGCCACAAGATTTAGCTTTGTTTACTTACAAAGGCCAAGTGTATGATAAAGTAATAGTAACTTAGTTAAAAATCAACCACATTTTTCATCTGAATTCTTCTAGGTTATTCTTGTGCTTTTCTTTTCTAATTAATGTACATTTTAATGAATGGATATGAAATATTCTAGTAATGAATAAAAGTTTAAAATAACCGAGACAAATTTTCATTTCTTCTTTTTAGCCAAATAAAAAGTAACTTTTAGTAAATGAAAAGTGAAACTATTGACATTACAAAGTGTAAACAGATCTAATGTAATGAATGGATGTATTTTATTTATTTAAACACATAAACATTGGTACAAGGAGGCACCAAATAGATATGCGCCACATAAATCATTCGATTTGTGTGAGGGCTGTGATACTTCCCGGGTACCCAGACCGAAGCAGGTGGTTTTCTTAGGGGGCCACACCCTGAGCCTTGGATCTAAAGGTCTGACCCACAAGGCAGTGGAGCATCGTGAGGAGATGGAGTCCCATGGTAGCCGGTGACCAACGATTGGTTCATACGCCATTTGTCCCCGCAGGATACTGGAGCGCATGTGCACCATTGGTTTGGGATCCGGTTAAGGCGCTGGACATTCGCTTTTCGTCCTCTCAATTTCGTAAACAACAGTAATGCCACGAGAAGGCAGTGAGTAGGACTTTCATGGCAGAGTCTGTATACGCGTGACCGTATGAGAGCGTTTCGAAAGGAAGGGCTGACGCGCCCCACTCCTGGCCATACCAGGGCATTTGGGGGCCTGATTTATCTACTTATGAATTGAATAATCTACGACTTATGAATTGGCCTATAAAAGTATAGATTATCCGTTTCTTTAAGTCTTTATGTTGAAGCGATTCAGCACATATTGGTCTTGGTTAGAGTTAAGTATTTAGGGGGTGGTGGTTAGGATTAAGATTTTCTTCACAAACTGACATCAACTTTAGTGAGAAAAATGCTTTTTAGCAAATAGATGAATTAATTTTCCCCGAAAATGTTAGAGGTAGAATCTAACTAGTTTTTCTTTAAAATTAATGCCAACGTGTTGAGGTTCATTTCAGGAATTGAGGACGTTTAGGCTTAAGTATTTAGGATTCGCTTTTTATATACAATTTACAGTGAATGAATGGAACAATTGATACGTTTGATAGTAATATTTTTACTGTATGGTGGCAGAAAATAATTTATTCTTCTCATTTTAAACGTCTTAAGCAGTGCATCCAGTAACTATTGGTTATGCTTTCGTTTATTTAGTTACTCAATTTTAGATAATTCGGAATAATTTCTCTTGAAAGTATGACTTTTGTTATGTTGTAATTTTTCGTCCATCAAGTGAGCTACACTTGACACGTCCGTAGCATAATGGATTAGTATTTTCGTCATAGAAAACTTTGCATTTTTCATGTAAGCCACCAAAATAATAGAGAATCAAATACACTCTCCATCATGAATGACGTTAGTATAAATAATAATTCCCGTCTCATTTTGGTTGATTGCTCAGTACATGGTTAAAGTTTCGAACGAGAGTGGAGTTTATTCTCATCCTTTTAGTTCCTCTCTTAAATTTGAATGTTGCACTTTTGATTGTGAATGGCCTGTCCCCATGTGGTATATGCTACTTATATGATATTAGTCGTGAACAGAAGGTCTGGCAGCAGAGAGACAAGAGGATCGAACAGTAAGAATGGCAACTAAAATGCAATTTGTATGAAAATGCAAGAACAATGAAGTCTGAGTTATTTTTAGGCAATTGGTGGACATTTTGCAAATTAAGCATTTACTTTATGATTGTAAGATTAATTTAACAAGTCCTGTAATTTTGTGTTAAATACATTCGATTGTCCCCACCCGTGTTCTGTTCACTACACCTATACTATACTTTTACTATTATTCTTGTTGTTGTTAATGATAATTTCTAACTCTTTTTCGGTTTTCATAGTTAGATATTGAATATCATTAGTAAAGACTGCGAAAATAATTTTTTCTTTCCGAAATCAATTATGTAAATCTAATGTCTTTTTTTTACAAGTGAACTCTTGACATTGACTTTTAACCACTTTCTAGTAGATGACTGACTGACTTTATAGTTTCCTAGAAATCTTCTACAATGGGATCATAAATAACAGAAAAAATTTGAAAAAGAAGTTTTACATCTGAAATTAATCTATATGTAAAGGGCACAATATAATACAGTGTGTTAGGGTTGAAGCTATCAAGAGTTCACTTAATCTGAGAACGAGAAACAAGACTCGGTGACCAAAGATCAGTAAGCTAGCTATTGATGCATCCCAGACCCGCTAACTAGAGGGAGAAGTCCAAGCTTGGAATGGGGAAGTATATTCTGCAAACTGCCAGAAACGAGCAATAACAACAAACACAATTCAAAACGTATATACAGTACAAAACCGTCCTTGGAGAGAGTTACCAAATAGCATACTAAAAGATGCAACGAATCAATAGCATTTAAGATATTTCCCAGTGGGAAATACGACATGAATGTGACAAGAGCGCTTTTGGTGAGAAAATAAAAAAATTCAAATGTTTTAAATAAAATTATAAAATTAGGTCCTTTCCCAAGTGAGTTCTGGGGGATCTAACTTCCACAACACAGTGGCAGGTCATAAGAATTCACCTTATCAAAGAATAATTTGATATTGACATATTTAAACGTATTATGATTTTGATTGTACTAAAAATATTTTGCATTGTTTTTTTAGTATTATTTAAATTTGTGTTGATTTTATTCCGGTTATTTATTTACTCTGAAGAAGTGGCTTACATTAAGTCACGAAACATCGTCAGAAATACAATTTTTCTACTTATTGAGAAATTACTTACTTACTTACGCTTGTTACTCTTAATGAAGCATGGGCCGCCGACCAGCATTCTCCAACCTACTCTGTCCTGTGCCTTCTTTTCTAGTTCCATCCAATTCTTGTTCATTTTACTCATGTTTATCCCCATTTGCCGGCGTAATGTGTTCTTTGGTCTTCCTCTCCTGTGACATAGTTGGATGCTTTCCTCAATGTGTGTCCTATCCACTTCCAGCGCTTATTGAGATATAACAAAACGTATTTATTATCAAGTATGTATTGCTTTTAATTGAAATAAAATGCATTATTTTGAATTTTTATTAAAATTTATTGTTTTAACGAAATTTTGTTTTCTCTTTTCTTTTTTTCTTAAACTTCTCAGTGTTCCACAGAACCAATAACAGCTGTTGAATTTCATCCATTAGATGATGCAACCCTTGTAACTGGTGGTAAAGGTCATTTAGCATTTTGGACATTTGATGGATGTACACTAAGTAAAAAGATGGGAATATTTGAAGTAAGTTAAAAAGCAACAATAAGAAAATAATGCTTGTTTATTTTAATCAATAGTTATTTCAACAAAGTTCCTTTTTGGTTCTCTTAAGAAGAGCAAAGTTAAAGGATTATTATTATTATTGATGGTGATGGCTTTAATCAATATCATATTTTTGGTACAATATAGAATTCTTAGCTTGAAGTGTTTCAGCAATTTTCCTCTTCTTATTTTTGATCGATCTTGACGATATATATTGAGTGGTCTCCAGTTAGATGTAAGCAGTTCCACGAATTAACATCTTAATAATGTGCATTCTATTCAATACATATTTTACCAAGCGCCATAATATCTCTGATTGTACTTCTTTTTTAACTTGTACGGTGAAAGATCGTAAACATATCATAGATGCTCCTGAATAAGTTCTGTGATCAATAGACATAATGATGATTTGTTGAAACAAACAAAAAGACAAATAACTTGTTGAAATATCTAGACGGTAAGCACAAGTCGCTCAGATATTCAAACAGGCTACCTTAAAGATATAATTGAGGTAGTATGATATGATTCCACTTTATTGGGTTAGATTCTCTTCAACTGATACTTATCAACTTATATATTTTGAAAGTTAAACTTCACATTACTTAAAACTGTGTAATTAGTTGGATGTGGATTTATATCGCAGTATGATAAAATGTTCAGTTCGAATTGGTGCAAAGAAGTAATATAAACAATGTAGTCAATTAATATAATATGTAATACAAGATTCTAGATCATCAGAAACAGAACACGAGATCATACAGCCAATTTAATGTAGTAAGCGAACATAAATTAAAAGTTATTAAGAATAATATGAGTTCGGATCTTTCGGTTGAAAATAAATTGTTGAATTTTTTCAGGAAGAGATGATGTAATTAAAAGATGAGAAAGCGTTGCCAGAATATTGTGTGATCAACTGATGATGACGTCAAAATATTAAGGAAAGCTTCCCACTATTTCCTTTTTGGATATATAAATCTGGCTTTAGATATTTGACGGCTGTGACTTAAGCGAATTTGTAGTGACTAGACTTTTATTATCAATTGACGATCTTGAAAGATTTCAGTATAATGTCAACTTGCTGTTGAGATATTGGAGAAAACTTGTAGGTCAGGTGGATAATTATGGTGGAGTTTTGTTCTCTGAACTAGATGGTTTGGTCACTGAGTTCTCATTGTTCTTGTGAATAATCATGGATCAATATGGGACCAATAATCGAATCAATCGGAGATTGAAGTAAACAGTAACAAGTTAAAGGTCAACACTAACCGATCAAGATCGAGGTCGATAGGACAAGCTGTGCGTCGTATGTGGAGAACACTTCACTTGAAGTTTGTGCTGGTGATGTCGTTCAGAAGAACAATGAAACCTCCACGACAAAACCAACCACTTCAGAGAAAAAAACTCCATCCAAACCAACTTGTCCTTGATCCTTTTCTCATAAAATATTCAGAACACAAAAATATGTGAGAGAACAATTGTTTTAAGTAAATTCTATCATCAGGCTTTACAGCTTTAAGTCCATAATTGTTGTGTTATTTTACAATGGTCAAAATAAACCACGTTAGTGAAGTGAATAATGTTGTTGTGGGTGTGTAAGAGATAGTGAACTGTTGCATTTATCACTGTATAAAAACTTCAAAACTGTACGGTTTGTAAATTAGAAAGGTCAGTTACAAATAGTGTAATGGATTCGTTTTAAGTTATCACGCAATCAATGTAATAATAATAAGTGGTATGGATATGGAAATTTGGGTGAAGTGATAATTTAAATAGTCTGTTTAATAAATACACTGTCTGAGATCTATATTTTACTGAATTCAAAGTACATTAAAGCATTCCCTCAAGAATATAATAAATCTAATGCATTAAAACTTCCATTTATGTTTTCAGTGTCTAAAAATCATCCATGAAAGTCTTCTAATGTCAAGATTTTCAGTCGCCTCTCCATATCACATTTTGTCACACATCATCTCATTTTTGTTTCTGCATGATAATTTCATATTTGGATAACAAAAAATATCACTTATAGAGCTGCATTTAGTGATTAGAAATTGTGACTTAGTCTAGTGATCAAACTAGCACCAAGAAATTCAATGGCTATCATTGATTAATATGTAGGCCAACTGCCATTGTACAACAGCCATAACCAAATAATTCTAGTTGCTGATTTAGCGTATTTATTGACAGGCCTTTGTGCGGTTGACTTTAAAATATCGAGTTCCGTCTCCCCGAATTCGATCAGGATCACTAATAATATATAGTTCGAAATTAAATATGCAAACCACCACTATAATTTCGAATCTCTTGGATAACAAGATAATCATCACCTCTAATTGATACATTAAGTTTGAGATTAACAATCAAAAGTACTCGGTGGTTGGAGGTATTCGACAGGATTACCAATAAATGGTAAGGAGTTTCAGACAGTCGTTTCTTTTTTGTACGAAACTACTCAGCGGTGCAAAACTAGGCTTCATCTTATCTTCCATGTACATCAAATTGTACTTCATCACTGATCTCCATGATAATAAAACTAAAAAATCTTCATATTGAACAGTCTAAACGATATTCCATTTTTAATGTTAATATATATTTACTTACTTTGATTCTTTCTAAATATTCATCATTAAAATAATGTTAGACTTCATCTACATGTATGCATAATAATTTGCAAATTCATCAAGCTTAACTCATCAACAAAGCGTACCTATAATTTGTACGGAACTGAAGTTCGAACACACATCATGCACCATCTTAGTACTACAAACTACCACTAATTTATTCCCACCTCAACTGGCTTTCTATAGTGGAAGACTATGGTATTCACTATTGCATTCTCTTCCAAACTCAGTACCTTAAATTTCATTCAACGTTAATCATCGTTTTCTTATTGTACCCATTCAACTTCCCATTTGTTATACATTAACTTCCATTACATATTGTATCCCAATATTTTCTGTCCTATTCATTAACTTTGAAAATCTTAGAATGAGTTAGTGTTTTTACTAGTCTATATATATATGTGTATATAAATTATTTATATGATTATAGATTATTCAATGTTAAGGGTTTCTGATTGTTGGTGTTCACCTTACTTATAGTATTTTTTTTCATGGGTACGTATATTTGTTGAATATATATATATATATATATATATATATATATATATATATATATATATATATATAAGTTATTTGTTTACATCTTGTGTCCAGAAGTCAATCTTTTTTGTTTGTTTATTTACTTCCGTGTTGTGTAATATTTAAAAAGCTAGACGGTAGCAGTTTAAATCTACATGAATGAATTTCGTCTATGCTATTTTATATGTATATGTGTTTATGTAGGTAAACAATGTGTCGCAAATTAAATAAAATAATGAAAGAAAAGTAGTTTTTCTCAGTGATTGTCTAATTGATTTGAAATATAATCAATCTTGTTTTTTTTTCAATTCGCTTGGCTGTTTTCACCATTATTTTTCTCCTAATGCTATTTCTTTATATATATTGCACTATACTACTTACTAATATTCAGTATACAAAACAGTCGTCAATTATTTTTGTATGTATGGCTTCATTGTTGTATCGTAGTTTTAAACATGAAAGTGGATCTATGATATTTAGTGTATTTATCCCTGTTACTGTATTTCTTGACACTAATAATAATAATTATCATTTTCACTTCCGTATTTAATATAAACTTTTTTGTTTGTAGTAGTTTACATATTTTGTGTTCATAGTTCTCATTTTTCACTTGCCAACACAGATATTGGTTATTATTTATTGTACTGAAGCACTCCCTCCATTATACCAATACACTTAAGACAATTCATGAATTAAAGTTTGTAAAACTCACTATTTGTGTTGTTATCTACAACAGTATTGTTTTGTTGACATACCTTTTGTTTTTAGATTAAGATCATGAAGTGATTTAGATTAGACATCCATCGCTCGTCGAGAAGTACTGAACAACCATTCTTTCCTAGTATGATACTTCTCAACAGTGTACATCTACGCCCCTACCGTATGAATAAATGAATCTTATACGAAAATTCAAGTGTCACTTTGTTAGGTCACATAGGTCCGTCCATAGATTACAGTCTCTCCTATAGCCCTCGTCACTAATTGTACATCATGGATTCACTGTGTACAGTCGTGGCTGCACTTCTCTTTTTTCTAAAAAAATAGTGACAACCTTCAGTTCTCATTGTTTTTCAATAGTTACTCAGTCAATCTCAATTTTTATGTAGAAATCAATGTTCTTACCTGTTTTAGAATGGTAAACAGCCAATCGATAAACCGAAATTTATACTTTGTTTAACATTTGCTGAAAATGGTGATCTACTGACTGGTGATTCTGCTGGGAATATTATTGCATGGAAACGAGGTAATTAAAATAAAGTTCGTTATTCCTTGTTAAATTCTTTGGTATGGCCGTTTAACGTTGTTTTTTTTTGTATTTCTAAAATGTACCTAGAATGCTTCGCTTTCAAAGCAGCTCTGTTAAAACATGTTAATATTTTATGGTTTTGGACGATGTGATACGAGTTACTATACTTTTAATTTATTTGCGTGCTGCTCTATTGCCTACCAAATGATTTTTTTCCCTTTCTGTTGTTTGACCAATCAGTTGGTAAATAGAATGACATTGATCCCCATGCAAATATAAATGAGCTAATCGATTATCGAACTAGAAAGAGATATGTATCATACAACTGCCTTCCTATCATTACATTACAGCCTAGTTACACAGGACCTAATCAAAATCAAACAATTAGTCTGTTTTTTCTCCCAACATAATAAATATCTATTTGTTAAAAACCAAATACCATTTTACTATCGATTAGTAAATGATTCTCACATGCTAACTAAACATATTAACCATTGGTCACTGACAGTAGCCTTCCCTATTATATTTACATCGTTTAAACTGATCACATGAGGAATATTCTGTGAAGATGTGAGTTTCACAAAAATATTTTAATTTTCGTACAGATTATGGCACTTTCAGTAGAAAAAGTATAGTTGTACTAGCTTTCTTCATCAAGTCATAAATAATCTTAAGAAAATGAAGCTACATTTTAGCCAATCCGAATACAAGAGATATGCATTAATGATTAAAGTTTGTAATTTTGAGTTCGGATCAAGATCAAAATTCTTAATATGGATATGTTGTATGTTTTTTGTCTTAATTTTGAATATCAAGCATCTTTAAATCACTTTCGAAGTCATGTTAAAATGTTATATACATTTTAATTGTATTTGTTTTCGATGAAACCATAATTTATGGACGACCTTTGAGTGACACTAAAGTGATCTTGAGAATATCCACCTACTAACTAGGACTAATTGAGGGTTATAAAGCAGTGTGAGAAATTAAACTTATGACTTACAATTGATGGTTAGGCTTAGGAATTAGATTTAGGGTTTTCATCACGAACCGACTTCAGCTAAAATACCAATATGCTATTTAGACAAATGAATGAATTTCACGCCAAAATCCAAAGCGTGTTATCTTAAATCTGCAATATATAGCTTTTTTTCCTTCATTTAGTGATTGGATGTGGCATATAAGAAAAAGTATAATTTTGACTGAGAATTTCATTGCAAGCTCTATCCTAGATTTTATTGGCTTTTTTTCCATTCGGCAATTTGATAAACACTAAAACAATGCATTCACAGAAGGCACATGTTGATTACTGAAATGAAGTTTCGAATGAAATGATCTAAAATTTTCCGTTTCATTTAAGTGAGCGAATACTGCATGTAAGAGTATAATTTTTATTGGTATTTCGTCTCATTTCGTGACGTCCTCTCTATTACGTTTTCCCGTCCGACAAGCTGGAATGCGGTACGGTGGAGTGTTCACAGAAGTTGTATGTGAATCAGTTTGTGCTATTAAAAATTAATTCCCCAGTGAAAATTACATCCTTATACGGATCACTGACCCACAAAGTGAACAGAAAAAATACTGGAAAATGTTGGACTTCGCACTTTTATTGAATATCAAAAGAGATGGTTCCAATCACTGCTCCAATTCGTCCCTAATTGTGCAGTTTTTGTCACGTTTATGAAATTTTAAGCGACCTAGTAACTTCCTCCTTCTTAGCTGTTAATAAGTTGCAAGTTTTCCGTCATCATATATTGAATTTAATAGAAAATTTCAATAGTTGTTATCTTACATATGAGTGATTCGTCAGTAAATTATACTTCTGCCTTTCTAATCTTTGATGAATATTTTCGAATCATCATCATTATAATCATTATTATGACTTAGGTACAAATACAGTGAATCAAATATGTCAAGGTGTACATGAAGGCGGTATATTTTCATTATGTTTAACAAATAATGGACATCTTATATCTGGTGGTGGGAAAGATCGTCGTTTAGTATTCTTTGATGCAGCTCTTAATCCAACTGGTCATACTGAAGAATTAACTGAATTATATGGTGCTGTAAGAACTATTACACAAGGTCCTGGAGAATTATTAATTATTGGCACAACAAAGAATATGATACTACAGGTATTATATACTGTAGTATTATTGTTGCATTGAATATTGTCTGTTTTACCGTTTTTGGTACCGCATGACAAGCACTTTTCTATCATTTTTGAACGTAATTTCACTTTAACCGATCGTTGGAATAATGCTTAGGGGGATCAAAGTGTATGAACGACTTTGGAGTACATTTTAGCTGATGAGAAAACAGTGTTTTGCTGTGAAACGGTTTATGATGAGAAAAGAATTCAGTTTCCATACATTATCAAACGTTTATGTATGATTCATTAGGGTTTTCATCAGGAAATGACATCAACTATAATACAGTAATGAATTTCTTCCTGAAACATTCTTACTTCATCCATAAACTTCAATTTGCTGAATTTTCTAAAAGGTAAAGGTTGATGACACGCTGCATAACAGTACCTGTCAAATATTGTGAAGACTGAATAGATCATTATATCTCAAGTCCACCAGTTGGTGAGGTGTACAAACGAAGCATATCACTGGAGTAAGTAAATTGATCACTAAGCCTAGGTTGAGATGTGTGTACGATTATTCGATTTTGTCAGCTCTAAAATTCCTATTCGATTCAGTCTTCTCATTAGAATAATGGAGTCGGGTCAACCGTAGTTGAATCTTTACTGGATCAGCATACAAAATTATTTAATTCAACTAGTTGTCTCTAGTGATGTAAATTTCCTATTTTCTTTTAAATAAAGGCTGGTCCTGGTATGGAAATAAGTCCTTTAATGTTTGGTCATTCTGAAGAATTTTGGAGTCTTGCTAAACATCCACAAGCTCATCAATTTTTAACTGGTGGACGTGATCATTTAGTAATTCTATGGGATTCATTATCAAAACAAGCTATTTGGTCAAAAGAATTCACTGATGCTATACATTGTGCTGCATTCTATCCACTTCAATCAGTTTTAATAACAAATGGGACTATGAGTCCAGTTAATAATAATGATAATAATATTAATGATAATAATATAATTGATGAAACAAATAATTTAGATTTCAATGTATCAATGATGAATTCACATGATTTATTAGTAGTATTAGGCACAAGTACAGGACGTTGGTTAGTATTCAATTGTTTAAAACAAGAAATAATTGCTGCACATTCCGATGGACTTGGTGAACAGATCGAATGTGTTGCATATTCACCTGGTACGTTGTTATTACTGTTTTCTTTCTTTTGTTCTCGTATGTATTTATCTATACATTCTTCTTTGTTAAACCTGCTGTTCAATTGTTAACTCTATTTCTGTCAACATTACATAGTAGTGACAGATGTCAAGTTTATCTAGTTCTTTGATCAATGGTGATCGAATTCCACCAGTCAGTTTGCTGCGTGGTTGCCTGTCTAAATGACTTGACATAACATGCAGTATCTACTATGTCGGCGAGAAACTTGACAGACTGTCTTCTTCAACATCATATTTTCTTTCGTTGAGATCATGAATCGACTTAAATTAGACCACCACTGGTAGCCTGGAAGCAATGGAAGGCCGTTTTGTCCTAGTATGGGACTCCTCGGCAGTGTGTGTCCAACAGCCTGCGTGCGGAACTCGAATCCAGGACTTTTGGTCTTGTTCGAGAACGCTTAACCTCTAGACCACTGAGCCGGCATACAAAGGTTTTAATGTCCAACGTTAATCAACCAATGATATTGCGTGACCATCTTCCATTGTCTTCTGTGGGTAACTGCTTCATCCCGTCAATTTTTAGTCTTGCTAGATACTAAGACCTTTACCGATGTTTATAATAACTTTGATACGATGAAGTTAATCTTATAAAATAATCAGGTTGCGATTAGTAATTCAGATGAATAATTTATTTCATCAAAATTCCCCCAAAAAATATTAGGGTTGGTATAAGAAGTTAGATTTAGGAAGCCAGATATTGTTTCAATAATCATATTCATCAATAGTTATCCAGATATCTTTCAGTTCTCAGTTCTAAGAACAAACATGGAATTTTCCTGAATAATTTGAAAATATACAAACGTTGTATACATTTGAATTCGATTTATTTTCCATTAATTTTATCCGGTACATACTTGTCACTTCCCGGTCTTTATCTCTAGCATTGGTCAATTTTATTCTTATTCCTTAGTCTGGATTTTCGACGTTTTTTCTCTTACTATATATTGATAGTTTTTACTTACCTCTTGATAAGATAGAAACTATCCATTATTGCGTGATAATACTATAAATCAGAAATAAATGATCGGCATCTATCACTGACAAACCTTAATAAGAATGAATTAATACATGTTAACTTCGATTACATTATTCGGGAAATGAATATAGTAAGCCCTGATTATTCTCTAAATTAACTGCATACAACAATTGACAATATTAAGAGAATAAAGATATCTCTTCTATTGATTATAATAATATATTGTGAAATGGATTGATTTGTATAAACAAAAGTTGAGTTATACTTGAAAAGTGGGCATCAGCGATGTGATTTGTAGAGGAGACTGGAGTATCAAGTTTAGAATGAACACTGATGTCTTTATCTGGTATCTATTGTTAGAGATTATGGTTGTAGTGCTGTATTTTTATTGTCTTTCTATCGAGTCCATCACAGAACGTATCTGTATTATAATAAGCTAACGTCATTTTTAACAGAAATTACTGTAGCTCAAACCGAATCAAATAACAAAATAGCACCTATTAGTTCATAAACTCATTGACTATTGAATTGAGCCTTTGTGAGGTGAGTTCAAACTAGATGATTAGAGCCCGCGCATGACATATCTTGACTGATAAACGAGTGCAAAAGTTTATTCTATCAGTCGTTTGTGTCATTTCTGTCTAAAGTGTATATTCTAGCAAAATTTGATTAAAATATACTATGAGTGGTGTCATTAGATTTAGTTATGCATACATCTCTACGTTTAAAGTTGATATCTTATATGTAATTGGTATTTACTCGATCTGATGTTTTAGATCATTATTTTGAATACATAAGCTATTGCGTTCTAACTAAATAGATTCTAGGTATGCTCACTCATGAACAAGTTAATTTTGTATCATATTTTAACTGCTGAAAATTGTCATCAGTTTCAGTATTTTCTCGTGTAATTGTTTATACAAAGTCTTTCAATAAAAGACCTAACATCAGTGGTTTACTGTGAACTACGCTATATTTATCTAGTCTTAAGGTTAATTGAATTCTATCAATTGAGTTGTAAACACTTATCTAATTGACTTGCATACATTGTGTGCACTGTATTGCAGTGTTTTCAACATTTCATAGTAGCTGATAGAAAACCCTTCTTGGCTTAGATTCTATATAGTTCTCACTCATCTGAAAGTCATATAGGTAATTTTGCTCCTTGCAGAACTTCATCCTGTGTTATTCAACTTGATCGATAGGACTCGATCAGCATTAAAGAACTAGGGAAATGTAATATTAGTTGCTACTCAGTGACTAGTCATTTTTAAATTTAGTGAATGAATTGTATAAAGTAAAGAAAAAACAAACTAAAAAGTAAATACTAATAATCATGTACTTTTGTCTATACAAACCTATAATTTGATAGTAATAGTAATAGTAGTATATTCATACACTAATTTTATATATAGTTTCATTGGTTTTAAGACTGTAAAATAAGGAAGAAACTGTCAGTTGGCAAAGGTATCTAAAGTATACATACTTATTTGTTAAATGTTTTGTTTTTCTAAATAAAAAAACCCCACCTAACTTGTTTATATCCATTAGAAAATAACATCATTGTAAGTAGGAAGATGGTGAACATTGTTTTCACTATGATTTCATTGGTATATTACTGATGACTGGTCTATTCATACATTTAACTTGTTGACGTTTTTTTAAAGTTCATTCTTTTGTGGTTAGGTTGAGAAAAAATAAAAAATGAATTTTTCAGTAAGGTATTTTATGTGGATTACTGAATGCTATCGAGATCATGAATCAACTTGAGTAAAATAATCATTGTGAACTAAGATGTATTGGGGAGATATTTCGTTGTAGTACGGACTCCTCATGTGTACATCCTTCAAAGGGGGGAGGTCGAACTCAGAACCTTCGATTTCGTAAGGCAGTACTCAACCTCTAAAACATGTCGTAATTCAATAGTTTACAAGTCTAACCACGATCAGTAAGCAGCATTGCGCAATCATCCTGTTATAACTTGTGGCCTGTGTGCCTTGTTTATATATAACGTATGATACCGCCAATTAGAGAACAGTGACTTATCGATCGGACCAATGACGCATAAACACTGAACGAGCAGTCTAGAGTACATATCGGTCCTTCTTCCTGCCTAGCACAGCCAGTTAAGTCCAGAACACTGATCACAGCCTCTGCGATATGAATAATTTATTCATGCATACTGGGTTTATATACCGAACAGACCACAACGTACCATAAAATAGAAAACAACATTTGTACAAGATCTAGCCAAGAGTGACTGTGAATGTGTGAGATAGTAATTGATAGACTGGGCATAATTCAAGAATGTAAATCGTATAATAATAGTTCATAGGTCAAAATAAGCCTCATAATAAGAGGGACATGAATATGAATAGTTTACCTATTCAACAATTTTACGATAAAAATATACGCATAGTATTGGTCCATAAATGGATCCCATAGTTACCATTCATTATGCTTATCGGGACATAACTCATCCTCTTAATCTTAAAAAGATTCATCAACTTCTGAAAAGTATCGTATGCTCGCTGTTGAGTAACTTTGCGGTAAATTTCCGGAGCTTTAGTGTAGATTCGTGATCAGCAGAGTTCAACCATATTAAATATCAGGCAGTTACCGACCAAAGATGATTGCAGAAAATTTCATATTGACTGAAGTTAGATATGTAAGCTATTGGATGCTGGCTGAGTGATCTAGAAGTTAAGTGCTGACACTTGGAACCTATGGTTCTCATTTGACCTTCTATTGTGAGGTCTGTAGTCCTCACTGATGAGAAGTTCCGCATTAGGGCAAAACAATTTCCAGTGCTTTGTGATTTTCAAAGGTTAACTGATTTAAATTGAATCGTGATCTCAATAAAATAGTCTTTGTTTCATTTTCGATGCCTCATTTTTTTTATCCATTTTTAATAGTTCATTTTACCCACAGAATTTCGTTTTCTTCGATTTCCATTGTATGTTGTGCTTCTTCTATAAGTTTTTTTATCATCTCTATTTCTTTCTTTCTCTCTAGATGGAAATTATTTAGCTCTTGGTTCACGAGATAATGTTATTTATGTATATAATGTGTTAGAACGTGGCTACAAATATAATCGTGTTGGACGATGTTGCGGTCATAGTAGTTTTATCCTGCATATTGATTGGTCTGTAGATGGGCGATTTTACGTTCTGTATCAGGAGATTATGAAATACTGTTCTGGACCGCATTTGATTGTAGACAAGTAAGTGTATCTGCTTAGTAGTAGTATGTTACATTCCTTTTTAATTCAGTCAAATATATCATTCAATCTGTCTTTAGTTTTCACGTCATTGTATTCGATAATGGATGAATTTTCAGCCATTACATTACAAATGGCTAATAAATTTTATAGAACTAATCTATTGAAGTCTTCGGCTAAAATAAATATTTCTGTTGATCTGGGTTATCTGTCTTCTCTAACCCTCTGGAAGGGTAAAAAAAATCATTTTACAGAACTTGTTAGTTCCTGGTTTGGATGTTGATCTAGAGCGTTTATCATACACTGATTACAGGGAAAACGTTCGTCACTATCGATAACTTCCGAGTGTCGTTTCAAGGTATATTTGTACCTGAACGTTTTGTTACATTTATTGCAATGAAAATCCACTCCTTGATTAAAACATTTTAAGTAGTATAAAACGTTGTTGCTGATTTTTTCATGTTCAAAATCTTAAAACGAATTTTTTCGGTAGTGATTGTCTCGCAATCTTGACCCTGCACCTGGCAACCAAACAAAATGAAGCAAGTATTTATTATTCGCATTATCGTAATCCATGATAGAGGGCATTTCGTTTTTTGGTCAATTTTGTTGGATTACATGAATAATGTGAAGTTTCCTAGGACGAAAATATCACTCCATCATGCTATGAACGTGTCAAGTGGAGCTCACTCGATTATGATGGAAGAAAAATTACAACATAACAAACGATTTACGTCTAACTGATTTCGTAATGTAAATTATTCCAAAATATCTACAATCGAGTGACTAAATAAACGAAAACATAACCGTAATTACTATGATACATTCAGATGGCTTGACAACATTGAGTTTATCCCCGATCTAATTCTAACACTAAACTTCTTTCACTTGGTATTGTTTTGCTTGTATCTTCCCATTGAGGTTTAAGACTGCAATTGATCAGTCTGTTATTGGCATATGTGCATACTGTGCGTATGCCTCGATATTGCCTTAATTCACAAGCTATTTGTAAGCAATGATGAATAGTGGCTTCTTTTCTTCTTTAAAGCGTTTATTTAATTAATGTAGATTGTTCCTACAATCTAAATTCCGATTGGCTTTATGTTATGAAAGGTCATTTTTTAGCGCCAGTGAAAGCCCTCATTCAAGCATACTTTTGACTGGTTGTATACAAATGACTTATTTGTGTTTTTTTTTGTCACGACATAATGCATTCCTATCGGTTATGAGTAACAAGTGGGGACCTGCTCTATTTATTATTATATTTTGAAATGAATTAAAGAATGTTTATTTGTTATTGCAAATTGTATAGTTAACTAGTGGTCAGTTGAAGTTGAGTTATGCTTTACTCGTTCTGTTTTGATTTTTACGATTTGATGGTATCATCAATGTTTACAGTTTTAGTGTTACTTAAAGCCAAGTAACATTGCATAAATCTCAACAACAAAAAATTATAATGACTCAAGACATATGATTTAGCGAATACAAGTCTTATAAACAGAGATGTATTATGGCTAGCAGTGGAGTCCAGGACACGCATTCCGTCCTATTTACTACTTGTCAGCTTGATGTGCCTGCATCCTAGAGTTGATGTTCATTACGGAACTCGAACTCAGTGCAATTCGCTTCATCACCTCTGCTTATAATTCTTGTGACTTAAGGCAATATATCGAGGCATTCCGCACAGGATACACATATGTCAATAAGAGACTGACCAATTGCAGTTCTAAACATTAATAGGAATATTCAAGCAACCGATACAAAAACGAATTCAAGTTTGTTGTAATAATGCATTTATTTCTAGATTCTTCCCCTCTTCCCCTACCCTGTAACTCTGATTAACTGAAAATGAGTCAACAAGCTGTAGCTCCTAAAAAAAACAGTTTAAGTTTGCAAGAAAAGAACGATTCATTTAGCGATTTTGTACGTTTTTTTTGGTTACTGACGCAAAAGTGTTCTTAACAAAGTATACTACACTAATGAATGAGTATAAGTAAAAGCTTTAAATCATCATTCACCTGATCTAAGATTAATGAGACTAATTTTATATAATCAAATTATTGTATAAAATGAATGATTAATTTGATTGTTTCAAGTCTAGCTAACCATAAGTATGTAGTGTATACTGCTTATATTGACAGATATAAGAAGTATTGTAATGAACAAACACTCAATTGGAGACAATCAATTGTATTTCAACACAAAATTACAGAGGATCTTGGTGAAATATATGAACCATACATTGAATACTTCATTTGCGAATTTTCATTGTTTGTCCTTCACATTCTGTATGATTTTTCAAGTTCACAGTTCATTTTTATTTTCCCTTATATTCACTTCAAATCGATCTTCTTAGCTTTGTTTCCAGGTTTTCCACTTCCGATTGGTATTGCATACTACTTGTGTCGACAGATATAAGTAGTATACACCATAGTATGTAACACCAATGAGAAGTGGATATCCTTTCAGCAGAAGGTTGAGAATCCACAATTGAAGAGAACAGAAAGGGAAAAAGAAATAAATCATAATAACAATAGAATTGAAAAAATCATAAAGCATGTAAAGGACAACTGAAGGGAAATATGCAAATTATGTATTTAATGTTTGGTTATCATTGTTTTACGAAAATACTCTTTAATTTTGCATTAAATAATAAATTGGTCTTTCCAACTAGACTACTTCGTCCACCTGTGTACAGCCACTACCAGAGAAGTCCTACCCACTGCCTTCTCACAGCATTTTTGTTGTTTACGAAATTCAGAGGAGGAAAAGCGAATGCTTGGCGCCTTTACCGGGTTGGTGTATATGGAGGGTCCACCTAGAGGAGTTGAAAACACTGATTCCAAACCAATGGTTGACATGGGCTACAGGATCCTGAGGGAAAAAATGACGTATGAACCTATTGTTGGTCACCGGCTACCATCAGAGTAGATCTTCTAACGTTCCACTGTCTTGTGGAATAGACCTCTAGGTGAAAGGTCCGTGAAGTAGTCCCCTAAGAAAATCACCTTCTTCCGTTCGGGCACCCGTAGAGTATTCCAGCCTTCACACAAATCGAATGATTTGCGTAGCGCACATATATTTGCTGCCATCTTGACTAATGTTCGTGAATTTCGATAAAACAAATAAATATTTACTAAAACAATTTATATTTCGTCTTGATATGACTACCCCGTAACTTTCTTCCCTTTCATGTACATATATTTTTTTCTCTTAATGTGTTGAGATAATGTAACTAAATTGATTTCATAGACCAAGAGATCTGTTTTTTAGTATCAGAAGGGGTTTTGTGGATATTATAGTAATTTTATTAATTGAGATCATGAGTCAATTTGAGCTAGACCACCATGGAAAACCTTGATGCGCTGGACGACCGTTTCGTCTATTTCGGGACTCCTCAGCAGTGCGCATTCACGATCTCAGTTTTTGTTAATATTGCACTTTCCAATTTGTCTGGTTTTTTATTAAGTCTTTTTTTCATGTTATTTAATGATTAATAAGGTGTTGACGTTACAAATTTCTTCATTTAATGTAATAATTATGGATATATTTTCCTATCTCTAATTTTCAAGGTTGTCTCACCTAGTACACTACGTGATTTAGAATGGGCTAGTCAAACATGTACACTTGGTTGGGAAGTAGCTGGAATTTGGCCATCTGATTCAGATGGTACTGATGTTAATGCTTGTGATCATAGTCCAACTGCTGATATTTTAGCTACTGGAGATGATTATGGAAAAGTTAAACTATTCAAATATCCAACTAATAAACCAAAGGTAAGATTTTTATTTTAAATACTAATTGTATATTTTTTATAACTTGTGGCCTGAGTGCCCTGTTAATGGATAACGTAATAATACCGCCAACCAGAGAGCAGCGAATTATCGATTGAACCAGTGACGCGTAAAACACGTGCGTGCAACCTAGAGTTCTGATTGGCCCTACCTACCGCCTAGCCCCAACCAGTTAAGTCTAGAACGCCAATCTCGGCCTCTGCAATATGAATCATTGTATTTCAAACATACTGAGTTTATATACCAATCAAACAGACCACAAAGTACCATCAAAATAGGAAATAACATTTGTACAAGATTTGGCCAAAAGTGGCCGTGAATGTGGGACGCAGTGACTAATAGGCAGGGCATAATTCAAGAATGGTAAAACGTATAATAATGGTTCATAGGTCAAAATCAAGCTCATAATAAGGGGAATATGAATATGAATAGTTTAGTTGTTTAACAACTATACAATAAAAATATACGTTTAGTATTGGTCTATAAATGGATCACAAAAGTTACTATTCATTATGGTTATCGGGACCTAACAATATTTGGTTTCTTTTTTGTATAAAAAATTCTGTTTTGAAAGAAAGTACACATTGGAAAGGATAGTTAAATGAATTTGAACTGGATAAGATTCAATAAACTCCTGATATTGTCATGTCTACTGAAAAATCTAATATAATTGGGTTCCAGAAATATTTTAGAAATAAATGAGCCTTGTGACTTGTAAATATTAAAAAATGTGTTCTTATCCAAAAAGAACTGATAATGAACACCTAAAGTTGATCATATGTGATATGGATTGTGTATAACTTTTGAACAAAGTAACTATTAAGTTTACTCTAACTGTTGATGATAGTTGTTTAGTTAATATTAGTCTGTCAAGAAAGATATCATCTTTAATATTTATAACCTGAATTAAGTCAATTTAAAATGAAGTGTACATATTACATTACTGATATGTCTTGCTAATTGAACGCTTTATTTGGTTCCTAATCTATTCTCGTAACCCCCAAGCTAGAACTAAGCACTGACCTGTACATGAGAGAAAAGGCACAAAATATGCGAGAAGCACTTTACTCCAAGAGTTCGTTTTAGTACAGAAAATACAGATTTTTATAGTATTTTAGATATCCTCAGGCTTCCCGAAAATTCTGGAATGTTACTCAACATGGTAGCAGTGTATTATTCAGCCAATCAGAGACTCTACATGTCACTTTTCACTTTCTTGATGTTTCCCTCCCAACTTCTAGTGAGCGCTGATTGGATAGAATGCTTCTTAGTTGTTTTTTGAAACTTTCTTGTCTTTTGTGAGACGTTTTCTGGATCACCCCAACAATTACCATTAACTTATATATGATTGAAAGGAAATGTTCTAACAATAAGGGACAAGATTCACAGTTCACAATTTCACATTTAATACGATTCTAGATAAATCATTAAGTTTAAATACTAGTTCACTAGATTGGATACTGAATCAATGGATCATTTTACTTGATCTTACATACGTGCATGATACACTTGAGTTAGCTATCTGATAAACAATCAAGAACCAGACAGAATCTAAAATGACAGTTTATTGATACATTATAAAACGGCCAATAAATGGAATGAAAGTGAAAAAAAATATGGAACCAGTCCTACAGACAAATGACAGTTTTGTATTTCATGTAAACAGATATGCCCATCTTTGCTCACTGGCTAATCATGACTTACTTTTTAGCTAATAGATCAGAAAACTACCATAATGTGTTCAGTAGTCTTGTTTTGATTCTGATTCAAAGTTTTCTCGTCGTTTCAATCTTCTGCCAGTTGAAATGGTACCAAACAACGAGAGCCCATATGCACCATTAGCATTAGTTTGTAATCAGGGTTTATTTTTTAACTCGTCTAGGTAGGTACTGTATACCCAAGAACCCTGTTTAAGCTCTGGACATTCACTTTCTGTCTTCTCAGTTTCGTAAACAATAATAATGCCGCGAGAATGCTGTGGGTAGAACTGCTGATATGGAGAGGGAGGCTCTGAAAATCCTCAGCCGTACCAGGGCATTTAGGGTATATATATACCAATATGTACATGTCAGGGATCATGTTGAGTTTAAAACTGGATTCGTGTGTTACTGTAGAGAGGAACGTTAGAATTGTGTACATCGATTTTAACAGATTAACAGCACAAATGCATTATAAATTATGTGTAATAAACAATCAAAACTGTAATCTCATCTAAAATACATTTCAAATTCTCTCATTACTCTTATTTCCTTTACTTTAAACAAAGAAGCCACTTACTCGTTCAAATAGAATCGTGTCTGATCAACTTATGAAAATTATCCATAACCATTCATTCATTTGTTTATTCATGACACAACAAACCACATCATTTTTGACATCAAATGATATTCTGTTTGTTATGTCCCATATCTTTTTAAATATTGTGTTACCAAAACGCCAATGAGAGGCTTCTATGACCTTGTGTTTGTGCTAAATCAACGATGTATCAACAAGCACTTCTCACCTAACCCATCCCGTTCAGTTCAGAATACAGATATCAGCCTCCGCTATATGAGTCGTATATTTCAGATATACATGGTTTATATACAAACAGACCAGACCCTATCACATTATGAAATAAAAAATAATTATTATACAAAATCAAGCCAAAAGTTCCTGTGAGTGTGAGAGATTATAACGAATGGATTAGGAATAAGTTAAGATTGGTAAATCGTATGACACTAGCTAATAAGTCAAATGAAGTTTTATGATAAAAAGAATACGAACATGTATATAATCTAGTTACTTGATAATTACCCTATAGGAATATATATATATTAATAATAATCCATAAATAATTCCTGGCAGTTACTATTCATTTATTCTTCGTTCTCTCGTTTGATTTCTGTCATATCGGTTAATATATGTATATTGATACATATGTATGGTATCTATTTGGCATTTTGACAGAATGTTTGTTCTACTTGTCTAATTGTATACGACTCTAATGAACATCCCATAAATAACACGTATATATATATATATATATATATATATATATTTAAACAAATGAAAATCAGATGACACATTGTGTTTATGTAATATCTGATGTTTGTAATATAAAGTCCCCTTTTCGTTTTGACATTATCAATGATCCTTTCAATTTTCATGGTATTATGTTTTTACGTTGAGTGTATTTTGGTAGTGAATTCCTTCAAAAGGTGATGGTTGATTACATATTACCATTATTGTGTCATCTTAATTGTTTTCAACTTGTTAACAATAGGGTTTATGGATCAAGATTCTATATAGGATTCAATTTGAGGATATTTCAATCTTCTGATGAATAAAATGTTCCTAAATAACAGGATTAAAGTTAGTTCATTGAGTCGTTGATTGTTGGATTAGATCATATTAATAGGTGTAGTCTATCAGGTTAGAGTCGTCCACATATATACCGTAGCGGTTAGAAACGATGTATAGTATAACTTAGAATCTTATTTTATTTTTGTATACTATTTAAACACATAAAAATTCGTACTAGGAGGCACTGAATATATAAGTGCCACACAAATCATTCGATTTGTGTGAATGTTGGAATATTGACCAGGTGCCCAAATCAAAGCAGGTGATTTTCTTAGGAGACCACTCCACGGACCTTTCACCTAGAGGTCTAATCCATAAGGCAGTGTAACAACGTTAGGAGATGCAGTACCATGGTAACCAGTGACTAACGATGGGTTCATAGGTCAATTTTTCTCTCATATTAACCATTGATTTGGAATGAGGGTTTTCCAACTCCACTAGGTGGATCCTCCATATCCACCAACCTGGTTAAGGCGTCGAACTTTCGCTTTTCGTCCTCTGAATTTCGTAAACAACAGTAATACTCTTTGTGACTGTATACAGGTGGCAATGTGAGAGTGTTTCGAGAGAGAAAGCGAATTTTCCTCACCCTTGACCGTATCAGGTCATTTGAGTGTTCTAGTTTGTCTTAATGCATTCACCATGTATTTTTGTAGGTCGTGATTTCTAAAGTTTCCTATTCTACGAATTCATTCTTTCTTCTCGAATAAAAATTGTTGGTCTTTAACCTTGTTTATTAACACTGATACTGTTACTGTTTCTACTTCTTTGGCATTCCTCTTGGTGTGTTTTATGGTGTCAGAACTTGAACTATTGTATGTGTCAGATCGTTTGTTGCTCAAGATTGACTGAATGAACTGAAGCCCATCATTTCGTATTTCCAACTTTTGTATATTCAAAATATAGTTAGCATTATAGATCAAAATGATTTACACCTAAACTGGAAAGAATCTGTCTCAAATCTTATCATTGGTTGTGTAGGTAAAAATCAAGGTAATAATGATAATAATATTTTTTTAACACAGTAACGAGTAACAAGTCATGTATACCATTGTAGTTCAAGTAACCGTTTTTTTACTTTGAGAGCTAGTGGTACTACTATTACTTAAACTTCCAGGCTGTGAAGTAATTGGATGTTTTGTCGTTTAGTTCTGCACTTTAATAACTACTCAATATCAAGTTGTGTAATTACTTGATCAAATAATTTTGCCTATTAATTTATTTATTTATGATATGTGTGACTGCATAAATATTAACTTTTCACTTGAAATTATATGAAAGGATTGTTTTGATACTGGTTATTTAATCGATTCTTGATTGTGTTATCCTACGGTATCCGGTGATCAAGAATAACTTCATACTTCCTTTATTTCCCCAGAATCTCAGAGCTCATATGCACCATTAGTATTGGTTGGTAAACAGTGTTTCCCAACTCTTCTAAGTGTATACTGTGTTCCCCTTAAACCCTGTTTAAGCGTTGTCCATTCACTTTCCGTTTTCTCATTTTCGTAAACAACAATGATGCTACGAAAAAGCAGTAAGTAGAACTTCCTTATGAGTGACTATATACACATGGCCAAATAAGAGAATTTCGATAGGGATATTTAACCCTACCCACCATCGATATACTTGGGTACTTTGATTATTCACACATTGAAGTAGTTGTGAATTTGTTGCAAATTTTCATTTGTTTAACTACTAAATAAATCATACAGTTTCAGATTAGGTGAATGCAGAGATTTAATTGAAATAATAATAATAACAACCATAAACAAGTTCATATTAATCACCTTCATCATTACATCAATTCTCTTTTATCATTTTCTATTTCAGGCTGAATTTCGTGCTTATAATGGTCATTCAAGTCATGTGACAAATGTAACATTTTTATATGATGGATCTAGATTAATATCTATTGGGGGCAAAGATACAGCTGTATTACAATGGGAAGTATGTATTTAACACATGATATTATATGATAAATATATATTCATTATTTATTTATTCATTTTCTTCTTCTTCTTCAGTATTGTTCATAGTTATTATTCTCATTTTCTATTCATACTCTCACCATATCATCCATCTACAACTCAATGATACGTTTGAGGGCAATAATGCTGTCTGTATGGTTTTCTGATGCCTTCAAATTTAAATGTATTTGTCATAGTCATTCATTATTCATAAAGTATGATCATGTATTTGTGCAATACATTTACAATTACAGAAGAATACCATTTAGCATAGTTAATTTATTGTTATAGTCGATAACCCCTCTTCTTATTAAAATTATTAACATGTTTGTTTTGTTAATGTTACTATTTCTCTCCACCAACCCCCCCCCGAAAAACGCTTGTTTTATTTTTTACAAATATACCATATTATTAAATTGTTTATTTATTTATTTATTTAAAAAAAGATAAACTGCATCGTTTCCTCGTGATAAAACAAAGAAATATATACTACTACTGTTTACTCACCTACCTACCTATCTACCTATCTGCTTACTTACTTGTCTCTTCTCATACTTATCGATGATTTTTCTTCTTTGCTCATTTCCTCTCGTTTTTTTTTCTTATTTTGTCATCCTTAGTGACATTTTAGTTTTGCTAATTTGGGTAACAATAATTGTCAATTTTTTGTTTACATGAAACGAGTATTATTATTATTATTATTTTATTATTATTATTATTATTATTATTATTATTATTATTATTATTATTAAAATCCCTGTATTTGTGAAGTCGATTATTTCTGTTTCCTGAATTTTTACACTAATGATGTTTATATGTTATTAAAATGGGGAAAAAAACCTTGGGAATGTACACATACACGCACATACACACACACATAAATACATTGGCAAAACTACATATGACACTAAATGTGTTGACTGTTATATTGACTTCTATCAATGTTGACAACATTCGATAAAAGAATGAAACAAAACAAAAAAGGTAGTTAACAATGTTTTTTTTCACAGGTTCTATTTTGTTTCTTGTCTTTAAAATTTAATACATTTACTGTTTACTATCTACATTCCACTCTATTTCCTTCTATTACTTTATACAGGCATATAGAGATTTGATTTTAAATGCATTCATTGTTTGTATTTTTAATAATAATAATGATAATGAGGAGGAGAACGAGATTTTTCTTTGTGTGGCTTTTTGTTTGTTTTCTTCATAAGTTCTAATCTTTCTTCTCTATCGATATTGTGTGTAAATGGATGAGTTGTTATAAATGAATGGAGTATGGTTTTCAATTCTGTTCCTTCTTCTTCTTCTTTTTCTCTTTATGGTCATTGGTTTATATACAGAAAGATGTTTTAAAACAACTGATTATTCTAGTAATATTACATTAATAGATATATATATGTTGTATTCATAAATTATGGCTAAGAAAATGTCATAGATAGTTTTCCTTGGTGCCTGTGTATGTACTACTTAATTTGACTACTATTTATCGACACTATATATATATATATATATATATATATATATATATATATAGATGGACTTCTTGACTTTAATTAATGTTTCCTTCTACAGTTTATTTCATTGTTTATTCTTGACATTGTCGACTACATGTCTTCTTCATACTATACATACATAAATAGATAAACAGATAGATAGATCAGGTTTATGTGGATCAAATTCAATTGTGTTTTCCTCTGTTGATGTTCATTGTTCTTTCATTGATTATAACTTTGAATTTTTGCATAATTTGTTTAAATAATGCTCATTTGTTCTTTTAAAAATGAAATAAATTATTTTTTTTCTCCTATAGTATAATGGATGTATTCTGTTAGTGGTTATTACTTGTAGTTAAGTTTGTTGATCTGCAAAGTATAAAACTATCTATTCATTAGTTGGAATTATGAACCTTTTGATATTAAGATAATGATCTAGAATTGTAACTTACTCCTTTAAAGACTTGAAAATCCTAGGTTCCTCATATTTAGGGAGGATCCAGAGTACACTCTGTTAATGAGGGCTGAACGTATATCATATTCAAAAGACTATATGATATGAAATTTCACAAAACCAGTCTTGTTCACAAGCTGTTAGATGCTAAGGTAAATATATACAAGTATGATATCGTTACAGAGTATTTCCTGTTAAGTAAGCGTTGTGTTTGACAAATATTAATTAATTTAGCTTCTAAACATCGTTCTAGTAAATAGATATCGAACAACCGACAAGATACCTACTTTAACAATAGTTTTGCCTTGAACGTACATGAGTTTTGGTTAGTAAGTTATAAATATTAGTTCAAGTCATTCTGAATGTTGCTGTAATCTAACGAAAGAGGGCCTCCAAATGCCCTAGGACGGTCGAGAGTTGGGAGAGTCAGACCTCGCTCTCAAAATGCTCTCACATGGCCACTTCCAGGGAAGTCCTGCTCACTGTCTTATCGCGGCGGTGTTGTTTACGAAACTGAGAGGACGGGAAGCGAATGTCCGACGCTTTAGCCGGATCAGTGGACACAGAGAGTCCACCTAGAAGAGTTAGAAAACTGATTTTAAATCAATGATGGACATTAGTTCCAGGATGTTAAAGGAACAAATGCCGCATGAACCTATTGTTGGTCACCGGCTACAATGGGACTGCATCTCCTTACGTTGCTCCACTGCCTTGTGGATCAGACCTTTAGGTCGAAGGCTCCGGGCGTGGTCCTCTAAGAAAACCACCCGGCTCGGTTTGGGCACCCGTAGAGTATCCCATCCGTCACATATATCGAATGATTTATGTGGCGTTTATCTATTTGGTGCCTCCTTGTACAAATGTTTGTGCTTAAATAAATAAATTATGTTATAGGATATCGCTTACTGATACTGTAAAGCAGAATTTATACTGGTTTAATAAATGAATAGTCTATCGAAAATTTGGATTAAAATTATACTGGATACTACATGTGCGACAAGAGTGATTGTGCAATGGATCTAGAAGTGTGACGTCTACAATACTTTTGCTTATCTTTCTTCAAGCAATACGCAACCTACTAGTAGTATATGAAGTATCCAAAAATTCTATGATATGCTCTTATTCTATCTCTTGAATAGACGAATAGGGTTCATTAAATCACTGTAAATTCTAATGCACAGTTTCTGTAAATGATATCAATAGTGAAAATCTATTCTAATAGTTAAATTCATGAGCCAATATAAACTAGATCACCATTGAAAACCTGGAAGCACTGGATGATTGTTTCGTTCTAGTATGGGACTTATCATCAGTTCGCATCCACGATCTCGCATATGGAACTCGAACCCATGGCCTTTGATCTAGCTTACATTAACTTATGAATTCAACAATTAAAATCGCTACAATCTCCACAAACCACCATTCACCAAATTGTCTTGTTAAGTTCTTTCTCAAATTGTTCCTATGTACTCACTTCACTAAATATTTGTAATTTCTTTTCTTTATTGTGTAATAAGTCAATCCCATTAGGAAAATGGAACATCTGCTATTAAGGCTTGTCTACAGTTCAATAATTAACGCATGTAGAAAAATTAATGAAGTCACGATATTAGTTAATTAAGTATGAAAGGAAACTTTTTTACGTCTGGCTCTGTAGTAAGCACGAAAGGGAACAACTGAATGTATCTGAACACGAAATTACAGAATATCTCACTAAAATCTGAGACCCATACAGTAAACACTTCATTTGTAAAATATCAATCCATTGTCTCAAAATCGACTGTTTCTTTTGCAAATATCAGTCCATCGTCTGAGATTTCATTGTTCCTGTATTTTCATGCCAATCGCATTCCGTTCCTGTTCTTTCTTTCTCGATCTCCTACTGAAATACAATCTATTACTGACTATCGTTATATACTACTTATGTGGATATAAGTAGTTCACATCACAGTTCTATTTTAGTTCTTCAATTTTTACACTTCTTATGAATCTCAGTACTAAAACTAAAGATCTATTAATTGTCAGAATAACTTACAATGATTTACTTTATCTGTAGTTAACATTAACAGATTGGAGTTAATTAAATAAGTATTGTAAACCAGGATGTACTGAATAGCTGTTTCATTTTAATTTGGAACTTCTCTTAACATGGATTCATGGAATTCTAGAAAGAATTTATGACTAATAGAATTCACCCTTCGTTGTCGCGTGTCGAACGTTTACCTTCCAGACCCCTAAGTTTGTATCCAACGTTGTTAACTTCAGTCATTCCGTTATATTGCTCACTCTTCATCCACTGATTGTAGTGGATAACTGTCTCAACTCCACTGGTCACGGCTTCTCACTAAAACTCCACGAGTTGCATTTTGAAGCTAGTGAGCAGATGATAATTATATGTATAGGGTTATGGAAAATTCAAATGTATCGGAATTGAGACAAGTGTCACTCCTTGAACTAAATAACTACTCTGCTAAGCAGTTTTATACTCGGCCGAAGCACCTGTATGTTGCTTACAGGTTTCACAATGAATTTACTAATTTACTGTGTAATTTTTATTACGTTAAATCATTTCTCTGCTATTTGTCATCATATCATTGTAATGCTTGAGCTCTCTACTATTTGAATCATTAATAAGTTTGTACACTTGTATTCGATACCTGACTTTATAATATTAGTCACCTAAACAACAGTAAATTTATTGGCAGTTTAGTTATTTAACTTTGTCGTACTACTATTTTTAAAAACCAAGTGGACAGTTTTCTCGGTGTTTTTTGTACTTACCTGGTTATTTAAGTTTAGTAATCAATATCACTCCCTCTTTATCAGTAGTGATTAAAATCAATTTTTCAGAAATCTAATTGGATTACACCTTCTTCGTTAAATCCGTGTAAAGCTATGAACGTTAGTTCCTTGACTCATGTATTACTCATTAGTAGGGTGCCAATTTAAACAAGGTCAACTACAGTACTGTTCTACAATCGATGATACAACCATTTTCCAATTGTGAGCTTCAATTATCATTCAGTGGCGAGACTATAATTCATGAACGATCATTGATTTTGATACGAACTTCATTCATCCATCTGGCTAGATAGTTTCTTGGCATTTTAGCTTATGTCAAATCGTGACGAAAACTCTAGATCTAGTTCTTAACCCTAACCATCAACTGTTAATCATAATTCCAATTATTCACACTACTTTATAACCGTCATTTAGTCCTAGTCAACAGGTGGACATTCTCAGGGTCACCTTAGCGACGCCCAATGCTCGTCCATAAATTATAATCTACTAGATGTCTCATTATCAACCAATTAATTCTCTCTAACTATATGAATGTTTGACTTTTTTATTTTGTTGTTATTTATGTTAAGAACAGGTATGTAAATATAAAAATCCAATATTTTCTCATCAAATCTGATATCATGTTGATTTCTTATTTGTTCTCTCTTATAGACATTTTTTTCTCTCATTCGATCATTGAAATTAAGTAACATGTTATTAACACTTTAATTGTACATCTATGTTACCTGGGTAATTGATTATTGATTATGGTGATTAATTTTAAGAATATGTATATATCAGAAATGGGTTTTTGTGGATATCATAAAAGTTGAATAGTTGAATTCATGAGTCAATTGAAGCTAGACCACCATGGAAAACCTGGAAATATTGGATGGTCGTTTCATTCTAGTATGGGACTCCTCAGTAGTGCGCATCCACGGCCCCGCCTCGCAAGATTCGAACGCTTAGCCTCTAGGTCACTGAGCCGACATCCAATAATGTTAATGTCTAACTTCAATAATCCGTAAAATTGAACCACTGTCCACCATTGTCTTCACCGAGTTACTATCTCAAAACAGACCCAGTTGAACTCCACTGACCACTGCTTCTCACTAGAACTCCAGGAAAAAATATGCATATGTTTTTTTAAAGAGAGCAAGAACAAAGGTTACCAACTGTGTATACAAATTTACATGTATCTGCCAAAGCAGTTACATTGGTAGAACAGAAAGGAGAGCCTACGTCCGATTCAAAGAACATATTCCGAAGAGTTTGAGATCAAACGGACTAAAAGCATTTAGCAGCGCTGTCGCAAGACATCTCCTTGACACAGGACACGAAGTCGATATACTGAAGTCCTTCAAGGTGATCAACAAACCACCAAACTCAAACCTTTTGAAATTCGCCGAAGCAATAGCAATCAAACGTTTAAAACCAGATCTTTGTATACAAAAAGAAACAGTAATAAATCTTTCTTTGCCCTGGTAATATTACCCCCCCCCTTTTATTTATTACGTCATTCCAACTCTTTCCGAATTTTATAATTACATCATTCATAACTGACCAATTTCAATTCATATCTCTCTTTATTAACATTAATCTATTTTCAGTTACTTCATTACATAATCGTCTAATGTGTTTTAATTCCATGATTTCTAATCACTATCTCAATTTTCTGGAACTTTCCCTCTCAAACTCAATATATTCGAAACAAAATTTTATGACCTCACTAACTCTAACGAAATCTTTGCTACATTATGTTGCATATATTCATCCTTCATCGCCCTCTGTTGTATAAGTATGCCAATATCTGTAATAATGTTGAATTTCACATATTTTAGGTTGTAAGCAGCTGATGAGAACCTAACAAAATAAAATGAATTCATATTATTCTGCATCAATGTTTGTCCATGCTCTCTTTAAAATAATAAAGGGAACTATGTATATGTTTTTTGATGTAACTCACTTAACAAGTACAGATTTGTTTACTTACCTTTAAGATCCACTTATGTTTTAGAGCCAGTAAGTAGTAATACTATCCAGTTGCTCAAATTGTTATAAGTGCAGTGAGATTCAATCCGTGACGTAATGGTTAAATCCGGGACAACTTAACCACTAAGTTCTTGCTTCGAATATTAACTTTAATCATCAAGCTGTATCACTATTGTGATTCTCATGCAATATAAATATTTCAACGATAGTATGATTTTTAACTTTTAGGTTGTATGTGTGATACATCTGTCAAGTGATCATTAGTGACTTTGACTTTGTAACCGATTTCTAGACTTGGTAAATTTATGACCATTGAGCATAATCAGAAAACTGATTATGACACGAGCCCGAGATTCTATGTCAATCCTAGTGTGGTACTTCTCAGCAGTGTGCATCCACGACCCCGACACGTGAGATTTGAACCCGGGACCTATCGGTCTCGCGTGCGAAGGCTTGACCTTTAGATCACTCAGCCGACATCCAATAGTGTTAATATCTAACTTCAATAATCCATGAAATTGAACCACTGTCCACCATTGTCTTCACCGAATTACTATCTCACAACAGACCCAGTTGAACTCCAGTGCTTCTAAGTTTTCCATGGTGGTCTAGCTTCAATTCACTCATGAATTCAAGTCTTACAACTTTGCTGAAGATTATTAATATGTACTGTAACTGAATGGATTTATATTAAGAAAGTCATTATTTGTTTTGATTATTCTATTATTTGAAATATCAGAAGCTTCAGTAGTGACCAAGATAGTATCGTGGGAATTTTCACTATAAATAATTCATTAAGAGATCTTAGTTCTTGCGTATACGTCAGATAAATGACATTATGCTGTAAAGAAAATAGATCAATCTTTACGCACTTTTTAAACCGAATATACAAGTTTTACTGTTTGACTGACTAGTACAGAAATTGTTTTAATGAAATTTATAATAAACGAATGGTCAGTCGGGTTGTTCTTAAATTATACATCAGACATTGTTTATATCTAATGAAACTTTTAATACGTAAACGTGAATAATTGACAACAACTTGAATAAAGAATCGATTTGATCAGAATATTTCCATCTGTTACTTGCTTACTTACTTACGCCTGCTACACCTCAGGGTGGATGATTGGCCACCTACCAGCACTTTCCATCCAACTCTGTCCTGACCAATCTTTACCAGTTGCTATTCGTCTTTTTCATGTCTGCTTCCAATTTCCAACGTAGTGTGTTCTTTGATCTTCCTCTTTTTCGTTTCCCTTCAGGATCCTAAGTTAGTGCTTGTTTCGTGATGTAACTTGGTGATTCCTGTAATGTATATCTATCCATTTCTAACGTCTTTCCCTAATTTCTTCAGATGGAAGCTGGTTTGTTCTTTCACACAATAAGTTGTTGCTGATGATAGCGGACCAACGGACATTCAGTATCTTACGTAGACAATTTCTTGTAAATACTTGTACCTTTTTGACGATGGTTGTAGTAGTTCAAGTTTCAGCTCTGTACAATAGGGCTGTCTTGACATTCGTATTGAAGATTCTGACTTTGATATTGGTTGGCAGATGTTTTGAGTTCTGTATATTGTTCAACTGTAAAAAATGTGGTCGTTGCTTTGCCAATCCTTGCATTTACATCTCTCTGAGATCCTCATCGATGATACTATACAGATAAGTGAAGGTTTCCATGACTTACAGAGTTTCTCCATCAACTATGATTGTGTTGGTGTTCTCCGTATTTTCATCTGTACCCTATTGATGTACCGTTTTATATGCATAAAAGGATTTACTATTTGTTTCATTTACTTATCTCACAAAATCTATTATGATTGTTACTAAAAAGAAATAAAGCGATATTTGGAAGTGATAATTTATACCTGTTAAGCATATTTAAATGATTATTTTTAAGATTTCATCAGTCGCAATCATTGTTGGAACCGGTGTAAACATGCTTCAATCCATTTCGTTATGTTAAAGTGACAGTGGTATTTGAAATTAAAAAGATAAATTCCAATTAAATAAACTCATTCGTCAGATACTTGATAATTAGCTGCACTCTGAGTGTGAAAGTTAACGATACTACCTAGTTGCTAAAACCTGAGTTAGTTGGGTGGGGTTCGATCCGGAGGTTTATTGACTGAAATTCGAACACTCTGGCCTATAATCCTTGGCCACTATTCCTGAAATAGTATTAATAACGATAAACAAATGACTTATTTGTTAGAAAATATGGTTCTGAAGAAGTAATGAAATAATAATAAAACTCAAAATGATGAGCGAAATAAAGATAAGGCATTACTGTGACTGATACTTGGTCTTATCATCCAAAACCTCTGAACTCCAAGTAGGATTATTACTGAGTACTCAACCATTTAGCATGTACTTCTAAACATGCTTTAAATCAACACTAGTTCCACTTACTAGTCGATGAAGATCCACAGCCTCAACAACCAACTTGCTATATTTTTTCAGTACCCTAAATTTAACTTCAATACTCCTTACTTGATTGTCTTACAATATGAGAATGATATCTGGAAGATACGTGTGAAGAAATGCTAGTTAAACTACTAGTATCCTCTATTATCAAAGGTCACGTTTCACATCCACAAATGTTTCAGAAATTGTTAAGAACATATAGTGTTTAATTAACTTCACTTAATGATAATTTGCCTTATTGATGTTTGAAAGTTATTCGTACTGCTAATGATGTTTCAGTAAATATTCATTAAAATAGTAAATGATAAAATTCATGAACAGTCAGTTCATTAACTTCTCTAGGAATAAAGATAGAGATGAACATGAATCGGTTAGTAGAATGATACCTTAATGGCTAAAATATACATATAAGTTAGAAGTTCAAAAAGAACTGCTTTTATACTTCAGTTTAACTAGAAGTATCAACATAATGTCTAGTCGCCTAGATTAGTGGCTACATTACAACATGGTCGATAGCATCCGATCTGCACTAAGAAGGACCTGATATACATTACATTAATCACCACCCAGTGGTCAACCAATTGTAAATACATCTCAGTCGTACAGAAAGTCAGTTGTGGTTCGGATAGCTCAGTGGTAACGTCTCTGTCTGTAAAGCTGGGTGACACGGGATATAATCCGTCAGGGAGCATCAGCTCCGTCAATATTACAGGTATGCCGTGCTGAAAAGTGCCAAGTAGCACGAAACTTAGGTTCGGGGTTTCCTGTTGACTATCTCCAACCAAAATCGTACTTCAATATAGTGCACACAATGTCGCGTCACCTAGACTAGTGGCCATATTACAACCTGGTCGATAGGAATCGATCTGAATTAAGAAGGACCTGATACACATGACACTAATCACCACCCGGTGATCAATCAGTTGTAAAAGTATCACTAAACCTTAACATAATATTAAAATTTTCTGACTCAAATCTGAAAGTATACACGTATACTTGATGTTAACTAGGTTACATTTAACTTTAACTAACTAGTATAGTCTAGACATGAATCAAAGCAAACAAAAATAGAAGAAAGAAACAATTAAGTTAGTTCTTAGTTCATTATGAGATCAAATTTCGAATCATATGAGATTTCATCAGATTTATTATAATTATTCACAAAGCTTATGAATATGAAACAAAAAAGGTTAAATATCTTACTATTTATACCCTTAGTCGTTAAGTATGCATTTATTAACTGAACTCAACTGAACAGTACGCATAAGTATTTCTATGACAGAAATGTGTATTATGGTCTGATATTGTATATTTTAATCAATTCAAATGAATTTATAGCTACTAAATACAGTTTCTATTCATAGAAATATGACAATTTATCAAGAATAAAAGGGTTTCATTGGTAAGTGGTATATTTGTTCTTAGATTGAAAAGTTACTTAATTACGCCTGTTACTCCTCGTGGATAGGCATAGGTCACTCACCAGCACTCTACATCCAACCCTGTCCTGGGCGATCCTTTCCAGCTCCGTTTGTAGCTCTTCAAGGGTTACTACCGGTCCAACGCCCTGGTGAAGGAGAAGGGTTGGGCATGAGGTTAGCGACCACATCCCGTAGAAAAAACTCTAACCAGAAAAATTAATTCATTTTTAATAATGTTTTCTTTTTCCCCATTATTATTACATTGTTATTACATGGTTAGATAAAGGTAAATTAACTTTTTTTCTCATTTGCTCACTAGTGACTGGCTCCAAGACGGATTTCCTGGAGTTCAACTGTGTCTGGTATAGAGGCAGTTACTGACTGAAGACAATGTTGGACCGTTGGATATCGACTCAGTGGCCTAGAGGTCAAGCGTTCGCACTTGATACTGGATGTCCAGGTTCAAATCGCGTGTGCGGGTCTGTGGATGCGCACTGCTGATAAGTCCTGTAATAGGACGGAACAGCTGTCCAGTACTTCCAGGTTTTCCACTAAGGTCTAGCTTTAATCGAATCATCAATTCAACTATCAAAATATTAACTAAATTCATTAGAAAAATAATGTCAAAAGTTAAATTGGTTTTACTTCTTCTGGAAAATGTATCGTATTCAAATGTTCTATGATTGATTTACTAAACAGTTGTTATTTTTCATAAGTTTAACTAAGTTTAACTTTGTCCTTGTTTGGGTTGGTCTATTTTCCAGAATAATTTAAAGAGTTTGATTTTCGCATAAACCGTTTGTATACATCATTAAATTCCAAGTGAATTTTTATAATAATCGAATAAACATACATAGAGGATAAAGCGTTAGTGTTTAATATGAAAGCTACTAGGTCCAAGTCTCAATATGAACACTAATACTTACTTATTTACTTACTTACGCCTGTTACTCCTCGTGGAGGAGCATAAGCCTCTCACTAGTACTCTCTATCCAATCCTGTCCTGGGCAATCCGTTCTAGCTCTTCCCAATTGTTATTCATCATACTCATATCTGCTTCTATTTCCCGACGTGATGTGTTCTTTGATCTTCCTCTTTTCCGCTTCCCTTCAAAATTCCAAGCTGGGGCTTGCCTCGTGATGCAGTTTGGTGATTACCGTCATGTATATCCTGCCCATTGGTACTACTTTCCGCCTAGCCCAGCCAGTTCAGTCCAGAACACCAATCTCAACCTCTGCAATATGAATCATTTATTTCAAGCATACGGCGTTTATATACCAATCAAACAAACCACAACGTACCATAAAATAGGAAATAACATTTGTACAAGATTTAGCCAAAAGTGGCTGTGAATGAGGGGGGTAGTGATTAATAGACAAGGAATAATTCAAGAATGGAAAATCGTATAATAACAGTTCATGGGTTAAAATAAAGCTTATGATAAGAAAGACATGAATATGAATAGTTTAGTTAATTAACAATTATACAATAAAAATATATGCATGTTACTGGTCCATAAATGGATCCCAAAAGTTACCATTCATTATTCTCATCGGGATATAACAGTACTATTACTTTTAAATTCAACAGTTTTATTGATTAGCACATATACAAAGTATTAAAGCGGTCAGAAAATCAATAAAAGTGATATATATATGGAATAGAAACGTAATAAAAATGGATCTATGGAAATCCTTGGCCCATTTCTCTATCCATCCATTAATACTAAACATACTTTATACATTTACTAATGAAAATACGAAAATGTCAAATTATAACCTTTTAACTTAAAGTTATTTAAATATCTATACTTAATATAAAATAATAATCCTTTTCTATCGTTTAAATCTTTCCATTGATGTTTAGGACTGCAATTGATCAGTCTCTTATTAGCATATGTATATCGTGTACGGATTGTCTCGATATATTGCCTTAAGTTACAAGCATTATAGATGTAGGTACGTCCAGCTAACGAGTCCCATGTAGGATTAAATGCGCATCCTGGATTCCACTGCTAGCAACCATCCATCTTTGCTTATAAAATAATACTGTTTAGAAGGAACCTAGTAAATTATTTACATTTCTGGGTTATAATAGCCTAATTTTATGATATATATTGCGTTTAGACATTACGTTGTTGATACATAAATTAGTGACTGCTTCTTAGTCCCACGAATTCATATATGACTATTGATCAATTTAGGTAAAATACATGAAAATTAGTGTATTCTCTTCGGTTTGCCGAAGCATTAGCACTCAAAAAATCCAAACCTGATTTATGTATCCAGAAATAGACAGTATTATTACTATTATTTTATAAGTCAATATGGGCTTTTGGAGATTGTTGAGTTTAATTGAGATCATGAATGATCAATGTTAGACCACCATTGAAATCCTGGAAGCACTGGACGGCTTTCTCGTACTGGTGTGGGACTCCTCAGCATTGTGCATCCACGAACCCACACGTGGAATTTGAAGCTAGGATCTTCAGTCTCTCTCAAAAGCACTTAACTGGTAGACCAGTGAACAAGTATCCAGTGGTGTTAGTCTCTAACTATATCACACACAACATGGTTGAAGATAGTCGCTCACTATCGTGGATTAGTTGAAATTAGACGTTAAAACCATTAGACGACAGATCACTAGTCTGGAGGCTAGTGTGTGACCGAAGATTCTGGGTTCGCACCCCACATTTGTTGCCGTGGATGTGCACTGTTGATGAGCCCCATATTAGGACGAAACGACCATCCAGTGTTTCCAGGTTTTCAGTGATGGTTAATATTTTATTAGTGTTTATTCTATTATACGGTCTTCGCTAAAATAATTCTTGTTTTTATATACACCAAATCATTTCTTCATTCATCGGTTTTTTCATTGAATTAGTTCTGTTAACTTATGCGTATTCTTTAAGCTTAGTGACTAGTAGCCTCTATAAGCCTTCTAACTTAATATAATAATAATAATAATAATAATAATAATAATAATAATAATATTTTCATTGGTGATTAAATTCATGTCAAATTTATGACGTTCTAGTGAGAAATGGTAACCGGTGGAGTTCAGTTTTTTCGTGAGACTGACAACATAGATAGTGATTGTAAAATATTGTCAAGTAACTGGAGTTGTAAACGTAAACCGTTAAATGTTAACTTATTGCTCTGTAGATGATGCACTTGAAGCAAGACTTAAAGGATCTAGACTTAATCACGTGAGAGGTGCAAGAGCTTCAATGTTGTGGCTAAAAGTCTATCCACAGTGCAAAACTATTTTCATATACAACACTACATATAACTCCTATCCTAAACGAATTTCATTTAATTATTGTTTTAACATTTCTCATACTACTATTAACCATCACATTGAATAAATTAAGTTTTTTATAACCGATATGAAGATGAAACAGCCGTCCAGTGCTTCCACGTTTTCAATGATGGTCTAACATCGATCAATTCCGCCTTTAGCTCTTCTAGGGCTACTGCCGGTTTCATGCCAGGGTAAAGAAGGGGAATTGGACGTGGAGTCTGCAATCTCATCCAGCAGAAAACAACTTTGCTAGAAAAAACGTTAACATCGATCGATTCATCATCTCAATCAAAAACATACATAAAAATTTACATTAATAACAAGGTTACTTATTACTTAAATTTCCTGTCTGAAGTCTTTAATTATAGGAAAAAATATTATGGTTGATAAAACTCTTTCGATAGATTCCCTTTGAAGCTTGTAGTTGTAAACCAAGCAACTTAACTACAATCAATATGAAAAGAAAGCGTGAATATTACCTAGAACTTCATATCATACTACACATGAGCAAACAAAATATCAGATCAACTATTAATCAGAATGGTGGTTTATGCAGATTGTAATGGTTTTAATAGTTGAATTCATGAGTTGATGTAAGCTAGATCATCATTGAAAACCTTAAACCATTGAACGGCACTGCACTGTTTGAGTTCGTGTGCGGAATTGTGGATGCGCATTGATGAAGAGTCCCATACTAGAATGAGATGAGCTATCCAATACTTTCAGGTTTTCAATACTGTTCTAACGTACATCCATTTATGAATTCAACTGTTAAAATATGAATTATAATTTAATATTGAAACCTTTTATTGACAAAAAAAACACAATAGAAATACAAAAATCCCTTTGGCAATTACCTTTATAAATTAAAAAGGACAATATAAATTCTTTTTACTAATTAGCATAATTAGCCTTCTTTTAAGAAAAAAGAAAAATCCGTAACTGTGTTTCCTACAGTTTTTCAAAATATTGATTCATACAATAGAGGTCTGTTTAGATTACGGAAATAGTATTCGTAATTAGTAATATGAGTTCAGAGTAATGATTGTTCTTATTGAATGTAAACAAGATTGAAGACAAAAGAATGAAGACTATGTTTTGTATATTTGATGTTCTAAGTAGATCAATGTAATTGATTAGTTAGAATTAGTTAGAAAAAAGTGTTTATTAACAGTTGTCTGCGCAAAATACTTCAGATCTATTGGCCAGACACTATCAGTAACAACCTACTATGGGAGAGAACAAACCAGATCCCAGTGGAGGAAGAAATCAGGAAGAAGCGCTAGAAGTGGATAGGACACGCATTGAGGAAAGTACTCAACTGAGTCACAGGGCAAGCCCTCACATGAAATCCTCGAGGCCAAAGGAAAAGAGGAAGACTAAAAAACACATTACGCCGAGGAATGGAGACAGACATTAAAATAATTAAGAAATTTGCATAGAACAAGAAAGGAAGGCGGTGGACAGAGTGCGTTGGAGAATGTTGGTCTAACTGTCTGTCTACCCGTCTATCTCTCTGCCTATATGTCTATCTGTCCAAATGTCTGACTCTCCATCTACCTGTCTACCTGGGCTTACAGCACTATATGTCTACTTATCTACATGCCCATATGTCTATCAACCTATCTAACCATATGTCTATCTGTATATCTGTCTATCTAACTATCCATCTGTGGATATGTCTATCGGCTTGTCTCTATACCTTCATAGCTGTCTACCATACTATCTGTCTAAATTTCCGTCTGTCAGTCTGTCTATCTGTGTATATGATTAGCTGCCTATCTGTGCATTTCGCTTTCTTTTTATATTTCTGTCTATTTATCTAACGGTTTATCTGCCCATCTGACTACCAATTTATCAGTCTATCTGTCTATCTCACCATATATATATGTCTAGCATTCTATCTATCTATCTGTATGTCTGTCTGATTCTCCGCCAATCTGTCTATCTATTGATCTCCATATCATCCTATCTGACCGTCTGTCCACTTGTCTATCAGGCCATCTGTCTATCTAACTAGCTGTTTGTCTGTTAGTCCACCTGTCTATGTGTCCCTATCTACATAGGTCCGTATGTCTATCTACCTATCTATCTCACTCTCGTCTATCTATCTATCTATATATATATATATATATATATATATATATATATATCTTCCAGTCTATCTCTCTATAGATCACTTTATCTATCTGTCTATCAGCCTGTATATCTATGTATCTGTCTGCCTATCTGACTATCTATCTGCATTTCTGTGTGTCGGTCGAACTATCTATCTATCTTTATGTCTACGATCTACTATTTTACTGTCTGTATGCCGGGCTATTTAACCTTATGTCTATCTATCTATCTATCTATCTATCTATCTATCTATC